>CM024619.1:20586863-20966283 GCA_014182575.1 Eucalyptus decipiens
TCTTAAACATTTTCGCGTTTTATCAATTAAGTTCATCCGACCTATTTTGGTTGTAAATCGTTGACGTGAATGCCAATTGTCTTACGTGGCATGATTGGCGTTGATGTGAAGAATTTTTAATTATATTTAAAAAATTGCAAAATCTTTATTATTTTTTCGTTTCTTCTCTTTTTCTTCTTTACTTTTACTTTTTATTGTGGTCAGCGAGGGTCGTCGGGCCCTCGCCAGCCGCAAGCGAAGGTTGGAGCGAGGGCCACCTCGCCCGGTCTAGCTCGATCTAGGTAGGGTAATCATGGCCGTGAGCGAGGCAACCTTGCCCAGATATGGGCAACATAGCCTTCACTCATGGCTGGCAAGGTTGGCCTTGCCCATAGCCACAATGGTCTTACCTAGATTTGAGGAAGGGTTGCAATGCCTTAACTGGCCATAGTAAAAAGAAGAAAAAAGAGAAGAAAAGAAAAAATAATAATAATAAAATTCGAAAGAATATTTAAAAAATTTTAAAAAATTCAACTTCAGCGTTAATTATGCCACGTAAGAAAGCTAGCGTCCACATAAGATAGCCAGATGAACTCATGCGGCAAAATATAAAAATATTTAGGACTTAATTGATATAATTAAAAGGTTTATGATTAAATTAATATAAGTGCAGTAAGTTTATGACTATTTGGTCATCTTTCCCAAAAACAGTGCTTTACAAGCCTTATATGTTGATGATTCAATCTTTTAAAGGGGACATATGTTGACACCAAAAGATGACCAACTTTTAGTTGTTATTAATTAGTGACAAATTTAATCAATGAGAGCATGGTTAGGTCATTATAGGAGTCATTGATAAACAAGACAGTAGACAACTCGAAAGGAGTTGGCATTTCAGTGAGCTCATTGACAACAAACATCACAAATTATCAATGAAAGCCTTCACCTGGATCATCTTCACCACCATCTAACTGTCATGGTAGTGGAGCCGACGCAACATCAGGGTGGTGCCGTCAAGGCAGTGGAGTCGATATAACCATTTATGTAATCATCAAGGAAGTGGAGTCGATGTAACTGTTTGTGTGATTGTTACTTGTGGGTTATAAATACCCTAAGTTTACTCTTTGTCAACCAACCCTCAATCAATTTCAGAACTTAACTTCTTTTGCAAATTTATCGTTAATTATATTTTCTTGGAAGTTACAACGCTAGCAATGACTATTTCTAGTGCTTGTATTTTTAAATATCGGGTTAATACCGCAAAAAATCTCAAATTGATAAATATATGACAAATTTACTCAAAATTAATTTTTTATCATCAAAAGCCCCAAATTGATATATTTGTAACAAATTTTTCTTATGTTAGTTGCTATTAAATCAGATTAATACCACGAAAAATCACAAACTTGTACGTCTATGACAAACGAAAGGAAAAACCTCAAAATGGTACATCCATTAACTGTCACATGTTATCTAACTCAATAATTTGACGGTAAAATTTAACAAAAATCAATGAAAAATAAATTTATCATAGTTGTACCGTAATTTGGTTGGGGCAAATTTGTCACTGGTGTACCAATTAGAGTCTTTCAGTTTATCAACCCTTAAATACCCCGTCACCTACTTTCCCATCCAAAATCAATAAATGACCTTTACAACCTTTATTGATTTACATCAACCCACCCATAAAAGTATTTCATCGACTTTTGAGCGCAACAGTCTCGAAAGCCAAATATTTCACAGCTGTAGCACCAGCGGAGAAACCGTTCGAACGCCTACATCTCAAAATCACGCTGGTACCATTTTTTTGCCTACCAAAAAGATAACGAGATGCAGTATTACGAGGATATCCAGATGACTTACAGAAAGCTTAGTAAGCCATGCACTGTAAATTTTCTCGAAACTCGAAAGCATATCTTCCAACACACATGATTGCTTACATGCCAGCTCTTAGTCTTAACATATTCTCATTTGATTATGCTTTTAAGCAAAAAGCAAAATCAAATGTATATTGAAAACAAGCGAAGAAAAGCAAATCCTACAAAAGAAAGGTGAGAAACAAGTGGACATGATAAGAGTGGAATGTTAGTGGAAAGTGAAACATGCTAAGGATAATGGGAATTTTTATTATTATGTCTAAGGTCTTTGAACCTTAAGAATCATCCGTATCACCTTTACACTAACTTTTAAAAATATGTTTTTGTTTGCGACACCATGACTACGATCATGGCGCCTGTGACGTAGCAGCTAAGTAGTCTCCAATGCCCCATTTTGTATTATTTAATCAATAACCAATCAGAAGAGCTATGGAAATTTGGTCCCTTCCAACAGAGCAAAAGAGATCAGCAAAATCTCGACAATGTCTCAACTTTGCTTTCGAGGAAAGCCCTTTTGGTCGTATTCTCATTCGATCGCTCCAAAATTGTCAATCAAAAGCTGCACGAGATATGCTCTTTGTACTAACGTTAATGATGTTATCACGTTTTGGCCTAACTTTGGTCTTTGTTTTCCACTGATTTGTCTCCTTCAATATAACATCTAGCTGATTTTTTAGAATTTTTACAAGATGGGTGTTGGGTTCCCACTTGATTTTTTAATTTTTAATTCTTGAAAACTTTATAAGGTGGATGCAATATGTGTTAGACCAAACCAAATCATTTCTCTAGGAAGGAGCTGAAGGGTCTTCACCCCGAGAGGGCAGCAAGAAATGTATTTGATATGATCGTGTTATTGGAAAGGTTGTGAATTGCAATACTTATTGGGGTACACATTTTGACAAAGAATTCTTGGTAATGTTTCATCTGTCCTTGGACTCATTTCGGACGAAATAGGATACACGTAGTTGTCTCTCAACCACAAGTGAAAGCTTAATATTTCAGGAAAAGGCAAAAAAAAGAAAAGAAAAAGAATTGAGTCCATATGCCACTTTACAATCGCTAATGAGATGATATTGAATTTCTACGATGAAAAATTTTGTGAGGCAATTGTCAACTATCCAAAAAGCTTAGTCTTAGATGAATTTGAGGTTTAATGATTAATTATTTTCACATTCATTGTGCGCGTAGGCGAAATTTTGGCCCAAGACTAAATGGGAATTATATAATAAGAGAGGCGACAAGATATATGTGATTTAGTATTTATGCATTATAACAACAAACACCACAGTTGACACGTGTAATTCTTCTTTACCGAGTAATAGAAGATGTGAAATTTGACCAACAAAGCTATACACAAAAAATAACCTAGAATAGAATTTGGTTCTGATTTCTTCTTAGGATGTCCAATGCAAAAGTTCAAACCAATAGATGAGTGCAAATCACATACACCTCTCACACATATATATAAAGAGCATACAAATCTCAAAGATAGCGATGTGGGATATTCTAACAAAAATAATCAGAAACCAGCAGAATTAAAATGCGAACTGACATAATACATTTGGATATAGAAAAGCTCGGGAGGATATATCTCACTTCCTTTTTGTTGGAAAAGGAGGCCCAAGCAAGGTCGATTGCCTTCATACAATTAAAATGTCTGCAAATCAAAAATTATTTTTTGAACATTAGGAATTGCACATACACCACTTATATATCAATAATAGACTACAGTCTAACTAATATCTTGTAATTGATATCTTTTGACTCTGAAGATCCTAATGTTATGGTCACGGTCGTATTGGGTTTCTTATTCCACAATCCTTCATATCAGATGATTTTTTTATCGCCCAATATTGCTCAGTTCAAAAACTTTTTTCATCTTTTAGTGGGAGGTTGATTAAGAGATTCGACCAATGGATTTCGATTTTCATGGGATAGATTTAGCGACTTTTGAAATATTGAATAAGTCCTGTAATTTACTAACCTTTCTCGTTACTCAAATATCCATTTGTGACGAATGATTTTACGTCTCACTATACATCGATGCAACACATATTGGCCATCCAAATTGACTCGAAAGCGCATTTGACTGCTTAACCACATAAAAAAAAAAAAAAAAAAGGCACATATTTTACGGCTAATTACAACTTACATGAGAAACTGAGGAACACGAGTGAGGAGGAATAATCCTATACCTACTTTGGCTTGTTAGGTTTTCTTCTTTGTTTGTTTTGCCATGTTGCTCGTCACTTTTTCCCCACTTCCATCCACTTTACCTTCTTTATTTGTACTAACTAGTCAAATAGATCTTACCAGCTAGGGATGAGTAACAGGGCCAATTCACACAGGGATAAAGTATGTTCCGAAGTAAAAAATTGGGGAGCTGGTCATGAAATCTACGCGAGAATCGGTTTTGAACGTTTTCAAACCTTTTTTTTGAAAAAGATAGGGATGTTGAAGATAGATTTGAACCTAGAAAACCCAAGAAATTCATTAATGACTTAAAACACTATACTACAGATTATTTGCATGATATGTCTTCCTAAATTAAAAATAATTATATTGCTTAAAGTTAGATATGGGTCTAGGGTCGACTTTGTAATTGGCTAGAAATCGATTGAGTCAATTCCAAGCTGATTTCTAAGGGAATCGTTTGATTACTAGTTTCTGAAAATCGGAATCCTATTTTGACGGGTTAGGTTCCAAGTTTTTAGTTTGGAACTTTCCTATTCTAAATTCAATCACTGATGCTATTATTAGTCTATAAACAAACGAAGAAAGTAAATAAAATGACTACTTCAATAAACATTGGATTTCACAGCCTCGTTAAAGACACAAGTCAAAAAGCAATAATCTAATCATCTAATTGTTCATATCTGATGAAGTGCATCATGTGTGAAAAAGCAAATTCTCACTACCCCAGCCATCAGATGCCCAACAACAAAAGCTAACCACCTGATAATTTGCACAAACTGGGCTGGTTGGCCTGAAAGCCATCATCATCATCATCATCATCACAGAATATTTTATTCGATGAAATTATTGTTCCATCTTCTGGTGCTGAGTTAGTGCTGGAATCTAGGGCTCCAAAGGCCACATAGCTAGACAAAATGCATAGGCACACTTTTGGCTAAAAAACCTTGTGCAAATCACATGGAAATACAATATACAGACCCATAATTGCTCGATTTGAAATTTGAGAACCGACGACAGAAAAAAAAGGTGACAAAATCATCATCTTTATATGAAAAATTTCACTCGCCAATAAAGAAAAAAAGATTTCCAGGCTGACTAGGAATGAAGGCTCTTGGCATAATTGCTCTAGCTGCTTCACCACATAATATAAAATAATGCATATGGACTGCCAAAGCCAAGAACCTCGGGCACACCATCATTGTGTGCGTAGTTTTATTATATTCCAAACAGGACTTAAAGCCGCCATATCCGCTTAAAAATCAGCTTTGTCATTAGAGATTACACCAATTTTTGTGCACTCAACAATTCAATTATGAGGTACTAAACATTAACTTTGTCAAAATGGGTCGTGTTATAGAGGAGAAAATCATCTATGGACTACACCAAAACCTAGTCTTCCAAACATGTACATATTAGGGGTGTGCATGGTCCAGACGGGCGGTTTCCCAACCTAGAACCGAAAACCGCCCGCTAAGGAGCGGTTTCGAAAAATTGAAACCGAGATCCACCCGGGAACCGGACCGCCGATCCGGTCCGGTTCCCGGGTGGATCCATGGAACCGGTCTCACAATAATAATAATAACATTTTCTAAGTCCCACCATGAGAACTCTTCATATCGAGTAATATACTAGAAATCAAAAGCTACAACAACTAGAAATTAAAACATAATGTTGAGTCAATGTCATTGCCATTTCCAGATTGTTATATAACAAAAGTACAAAAATCAAAAGATGAGTCAACCATGACCACTTGAAGATAATAAATTCTACAAAAGATTAAAATAAAATTTTATCCATTAATGGTTAGGCAGTGAACTCAGTGGATTATCAACATGTTCCAATTAATGATGTAATGGGTGTCCAGATGTTAGATCAAAAACAAGAGCAAAGTTAAAGTACAAGATTTAGAAGATTGAAAAGAGAAATTTGAGAGATTAATTGACTGAACTAAAAATGATCATTTCTTTTCTTCCATAAAGGTTCAGGGAATAACTTCAATTCTATATGCTCTTCACCAGTCATGGATGCAAAAAACATGATTGCTTTTGAAAGAGAGGTCATATAAGAAATTTAGAACAGCAATCTAATCAATTAACCAACCTCTACAGCTGCTTTTTAATGTGAGAAAACTTGCAAAAAGGAAAGAGCAAAAACGGACCATTTTTCTCTTATTCTAGAATCGCATTAGGAAACTTCTTCAGTCATGAAAGGAGCATCCTACATTAAGGAACAATCACTAATCACAGTAACTCATCAGCCAAGTATAATTCAGTCTTGAACAGTGTTAGACCTTTTTCAAGTAATACTCCAAAATATTGAAGAGTAAGACTGGAGCACTTCAATTACTGACAAGTCGCAAAGGTAATAACTACATGCAACTGTAGATAAATAACACATATAACCAAATTTTCATAATCATCTCAATGTTGTCGGAAAAATAAGTTTTGGGATGTCATATATTAGAAACTACACTAGCTTTTATATTAGGACCTCTCCATTTGGTTTGATCGGAGATTATCCACTTTAATTAATTTTTTAAGTTATTTGATTTGGGTTTGTTAATTAGTAATTTCAATTTTTTAATATAATCGGTCCGGTCCGGGTGGGAGGGTGGACGGATCCGCTCATGGAACCGGGAACCGGACCGGTACCCACCGGTTCCCATAAATTGGAACCGGGAACCGGACCAGTTCCCTCAAGAACCACTGGTTCTGGGCGGTTCCGGTCCAGTTCCGGGCGGTCCGGGCGGTTCCCGGTTCTTTTGCACACCCCTAGTACATATCCTAGAAAAGCTTGAAAGATAAATAAGTTGCAAGATTTATGTGATCTTAGCACAGAGGATTTGGTTATAAATGGTGGACATACTCATCTGGAAAATGGAGCCTCATTTGATATTCACCCGAAAAATATCTAAAGCAGATTTTTGCACCTAAGTAGTTAGACCTTATTAGCGAGTACACCTGGGTGTGTCAGGCCTACATCGAGCCTAAAGACCTTTGCCCAACCCCACAAGCACAACTAGTTCTAAATTTTTTTAGATTTTTATAAAAAATCGACCGAGTCTAGCCAAGCCATCTCGAGAGGCTAGCAATCATGCCTTCAGTTTGAAAGGTACCAACTGGCTAAATGACTCTAGATTGAGGGGCTAACTCACAATGCGATTTGTTTGCACGACACAATACGCAATTAAACAGGTTTGGATTAGACCCGTTTGTAACACGATTAAAGACGTGTCTTACACAAATAGACTCATTTAGCTTATTTAGACACATGTTAACGTGACATTTGTTTCAACATGTCACTATTGAAGATGTCTGGTGCTAATATTTAAAATGCTTTCTATCCTTAAAATTTCATAAAACTAACACACATGTTAAACAAAAACATGGTTATGAAACAGGTCGTCAAAAATAAGGAAAAACTAGCTCAATAATACATTTTGATTTAATGTATGGTTAAATTGCTCATTGTTTGGAGATGAATTATCATGTCAACACAAATTATCATGTAGAAATTCGTTTTACGTATTTATCTTATATTCGTTTTAAAATACATCTATAAACCTCACACCTATAAATTGACCACCCCTTCCACAACCGATGTATGACAGTCTCAACAATTCACATATCGGGCTTAAGTTGGAATAGGAACAACCCGTAACTCTCCCATATAGTTGCTAGGTCTAGATTTGTTGGCAACCGGATCTTGAAACATTGATCTTGGGCCTCTTTCGCTCTAAAAGCTAACCCAAAATGCAAGACTTTCATTCACACTTATAAACCAAAACCAACCCCTTTCACAACCAATGCAAGATGGCCTCAACAAGATGTAATGTCAATAGTCAACAAAATAACACATTTGGTAATTATTTTACTTGTGACATGTCACGTCAGATAACATACTTTATTAGATGTGTCGTACTGATGTCGAGGCAATTCAACACGTTCATTAAATTTGTCGTGTTTAAGTTAAAAGTACCCTTGTTATACCCTTTTTTGGATGCATCACAATTGACGCGGCACGAATTGCTAACTTAAATTGCATATAGTTAATAAGATTTCAACATTAGATGGCTAGATCTTAAGTAGGAATTCCCCAGTGCCTCAACCAACTGTAGCAACCCAAATGGGTTGATAAAGTCAACACTTCAAGTACACTGGATAATCAGTTTGGTCTTGAATATGTCACTGAATCATGTAGAGCCACGAGATCTCCAGCTTTAGTGAAGGGAATCATGTCTGGAACTCGTCCGAGCTTTTCTCTTCCCTCCATCCCATTATACCCGCGCATGTGAATCATTCAATCTTTTCATCCTAAACACAGTTCACTCCATATTACACTTGAAATTCCACCCCTCAGGCCATCACTCTCGGCAGCGACAAGCTAGAACGGACAAGACCTATACTAATTAGATATTTTGATATGCGTCTCTCCTTCGAAACTTTCATAACATACAAAAAGTCCGTCGATTATTACTTTGAGAACATATTCGTCATTGGGCAGACAAGGAAGCCCGTCTGGAAATCTTCTCTGCCAGCTGCATGTACTATACTAATTTTTGTTGTCTCTCCCTACCAAACTTCAGCAGATAATCAAATTAGAACGAACATATGCGGACTTTCAGGAGGACTAGAGCCAAGATAAATCATATTCAAAACCCTATTAGAGTAATTTAAGTACACTTGCCAAACAATTCCATCAAACGATAAAATGGGTTACGAGATCTGACAGCTAAACGTTTGTAAAAGTGACAAGTTCGATGGAGCACACATTATGCGGAGAACCAAACATAGGCCAACTACACAAAAGCAATAATGTATGTAGTAAGATGCAAAAGTCAAAATCATTACCATCAAAAGTTGACCCCCACTGCCCTGAAAAAGCACAGCACCCACAAATTCCCTCACAAACGCAATAATTGGGGGGGACTGGGGAGCTGAAATCAATGGGAACATTTATATATTAGGAAAGAAGAAGCAAAGATGTCTTGTTGAAGTCTACGTTTACCTGACAAGAACATAGTTTCACCCCCAACATATGATGTGGATTTCCACAACCAGCCCTCCTTTTCTAATGCTCAAAAAGCTATGCAGGCATATAATAAACGAATAAAGAAATAACAATGCGGCGTGCTAGATCTTTACGCTCATCTACGGAATTGACGCATTAAGTGACGTGAGAACTCAAAAGAATTCTCAATTAAATAATCAGTTAGCATATTGATTTCGTAGATCGATTCAAGCACTACCTAACCGTTTTCGGGGGAAAAAAAAAAATTAAGGGCCAGCACAATTTTGGGGGGAGACCCAATGTTGGAATCTGACTTTCCCAATACAAACCAAATTTGATAGGTCAGAGCTTGTTAGTGTTCCTCCGATTCAAACTGTACTCTTTGTCCACCTCCACAGATGTACCCCCAGGCCCCTACAAAGCTCAAACACCATCCAGAAGCTCCTATACATATACGTACACACACACACACACACCCACATATATATATATATATATAATTCCAGTCGTTGACATGATAGACAGAACCCCACGAACCATGCATCCCTATATAACTCGATGTGAGACTGCTAACTCGTAAGCGTTTTGTACTGCCAATAGGACTTGGGATCTAACTTCTATGGTATGCATCGCCAACCCAGAGGACAAAACCCAAGCCAAAATCACGTGGGCTTATGTGACTCGGATGCATGCTACACCTGACTTTGACAACACGTTAGAGTGAGCCTATTTTGACCACTTGCTGAGAAGGGTCTCCAGAGATTTGGCGCCCCTACCCAGAACACAAAACGAGCGGCTTTTTGTGCGACGCTGAACATCCTAGTGGTCCATTTTAGCGAAAGCCAGGAACCAACGCCACAGTGAAATCGGTGATCCTTTTCAAAGGTTATTAAGTTTTAGCTTCGTGGGTTGCCATCAGATAATTGATACTCAAAGAAAGTGACAGGTTCCCAAGGAGATATATAGGCCCTGCCAAATTGCCTTTCAAAGCCAGCCCTCGTGACAATCACGTGGACCAGGACCCCACACTGTTCTGTGTCCTCTGCTCAGCCAGCAGAGGATGCTTTCTGAACCAAAGATCTTATCAGGGACGAGAATGTTTGGCACAGCATTCCACACATGATGAGACAAGATCACCTAAACCGACGAAGTTTAGTTTTTTTTATAAAATTTAATAATATCCACATGTTTAGGCAAAAGAAGCCTGAAAAAGCAGGAGGAGTTTCGTTACCAAATCCTTTTTGGGTGGAACAGAGAGATATCTTGATGGGTAGAGCGGGGATATCCCATAGATAGACTGATTTCACAGTAAGGAAAAAAAGTGCTAAGATCTATTTTCTAAAATTTGAGGATAGAAACGTTTGGTAAATCATATTTATGGTCCCCACGAAAGCCCCTCATTTTGTAGGTGATTTCCTACATTAAACACACCAAGTAAGCCTCGTGAGAGACCACAAAATGTTCAGCCAAATGGACTCACATCCTTGTGTGACGCTGTAGGTCCGTGTGGTGGTTAGAGTATACATGCGGGGTGTACGATCAATCAGGCAAATAATGTTTGTATTTAGGATGCTGTACCCGGAATTTTGGATTGCATCGTACCTGGCCACGAGATCGATGGGGTGTTTTCATGGGACAAATTCAGACTTATGAGGAAAAGGGTACTCCACATATATCTTGATACATTATTCCCCATCCATCTAAAGAATCATAGAGTATCTGGAAAAGAAGCAACCGGAACTTCAGAATGGAACTCCCTTTTGAAAACAACATGACTAATTGGGTCCAATACAACTTTGACTCTACTTCAGAGAACCACAACACGGCACAAGACAATTGCAACACTGAGTTGCTTTGTAGGGGCCAGCCCGCCAATCACTCTCCAACAGAAAACTGGATCCTATGCCCCTTCAATCTGACGAAACTTCTCAAGCACTAAGCAAGTTAAAGAGGAAATAAAGGAAAAAAAGCACGCATGCACAAACACACACAGGTCAAGTACATGTAAAAGTATTGGAATTGAGATTTTTGCTCCAAGTACGAAGTATCTTCTCATTTGGTAAATTAAGTACTAGTGCAAACTTTCACTTTGTTTCTGTGTCTCTTCTCTCTCTTTACGTCAATCTGAGACCAAAAAGAAAGTAAGAGAACCAAAAGAAGAAATTCTCAAGAGTTTGTGTACATAGTGTCCGTGTAGGCTGAGTCTATGGTCCCTATCAAAACATCGTGCTTTTCGGTTTTTCGACGTTGGATCGAAAAGCACAAAATCACAACCGTCCAACTTAAATATGTGAAACGGCTGAGACCTGTTGCATTTCCATCCAACTGTAAAAGATTGTAAGGGGCATGGTGCCTCTCGAGACCATAGAATCACACCCTCATGTACCAAGTCACAAAGTGAATATACTAATGGACTATTGACCATGCAAGCCTAAAGCCTTCCCTTTATATTCTCCTCACTTCCTTTATCTCCCTGCGCACTTCTCACCCGTTTTCTCAAGCTCCTGCCTCAGACCAAGCAGCACAACTCTCTCTCTCTCTCTCTCTCTCTCTCTTCCCCCTTCTAGTATTAGACAAAGATGGCTTCAAACCCTTCATCCTTCCTGAAAGAGAACTTTATATTTCACAGGATCATTCTAGTCTTGCTCCTAAGTTGCACACCAGATAGCACCAACCTTTCTTATGATTCTTCTCCTTCTCAGGAAAGTTCTCCTCTCTCGGTTCCTTCAAAACCTTTATCACTGAGAACGCTTCCCCTAGATGGACACTTCAATTTTGAGGACATCCAATACGCAGCGAGGGACTTTGGTGGTAGGTACCACAATCTACCTTTTGCAGTCCTCCATCCGAAATCAGTTTCCGATATCTCGTCGACCATAAAATACGTTTTCAAATTGGGGTCTGCTTCAGGGCTGACCGTTGCTGCTAGAGGCCACGGTCACTCCCTCCAAGGCCAGTCCCAAGCCCCCAATGGGGTGGTCATCCACATGGAATCGCTCCGACTGCCAAAGATGCGAGTTCACAATGGGGGGGCTCCCTATGTGGATGTTTCAGGTGGTGAGCTGTGGATAAACATTCTGCACGAGACTCTCAAATATGGTCTCACACCGAAATCATGGACCGATTACCTGCATCTCACCGTGGGAGGCACTTTGTCTAATGCCGGAATAGGCGGGCAAGCATTCCGGCACGGGCCTCAAATCGACAACATCTATGAGCTAGAAGTGGTCACAGGTACTTCTAATGAAACCTCTTGACTCCCTCCCCACAGTCATGGACATAGCATTGCTCAGCAAATATAGAAAATAAGGAACAAGACATTCATGAAATATTGCAAGGGTGTCGCCCTTTCACTACTATATAGACAGGTTTATGATAGAGGAGTCAGAGAGCAAGTATAGCAAGCATAAGACTGCCTGGAAATAGTTGGGGTTAAATTGGAGCGAGTTTTGGATCAAAGTAACAGCATCGATGATTATTGACTGCTGTGGTAACTTTATGCAGGAAAAGGAGAAGTGATTACCTGTTCGGGGAAGCAAAACGCTGATCTCTTCCATGCCGTTTTAGGAGGTCTAGGACAATTTGGCATCATCACCAGGGCCAAAATATCTCTAGGACCCGCACCAGAAAGGGTAAGAAATGTGTCTTGTTCCCCTCTTAAGTCTTCAATTATGCGATCCTAATTCAGTAGATGATCTGCCGTATTTTGCAGGTAAAGTGGATTAGAATGCTCTACCATGACTTCTCCATGTTTTCCAGGGATCAAGAGCATCTTATATCTCGCAAGATTACCTTCGACTACATTGAAGGATTTGTCAATATCAACAAAACAGGCATCCTCCATAAATGGAGATCTTCCTTCGCACCGAGTGATCCCCTTCAAGCCAGCCTGTTCAAATCCGAAGGGAAAGTCCTATATTGTCTTGAGGTGGCACTGTACTTCAATCCCCACGAATCCAATGTAATCAGCAAGGTAGGAACCCACCACAATGCTTGGTATATTACTTGTATGCCAAGCAACTGTTAGTTCCTGGAATGAAATACTCTAATCCTGTCGAATTGTGATGCAGAGAGTCGATGAGCTGCTTTCTGAATTAGGTTATATACGTTCGACGCTTTTCATGTCGGAGGTTTCTCTCGTGGAATTCCTGGACAGAGTGCACCTGTCCGAGATGAAACTCCGAGCAAAAGGATTATGGGATGTTCCACATCCATGGCTCAATCTTCTTGTTCCAAAAAGGAAGATTGGTGACTTCGCTAAAGAAGTCTTCGGCAATATTCTGACAGACAACAGCAATGGCCCTATCCTCATCTACCCAGTGAACAAGTCAAAGTAACCATACGAAAATTCCAAACACTACTACTATTTCTTCTCGAGTGTCAAGATCTTAAATCTGCCTCTTTTCTCTGTCTTACAGATGGAACAACAAAACCTTCTTGGTCACCCCAGATGAAGATATCTTCTACATGGTGGCATTCCTGCCGTCTGCAATGCCGTCGGCTTCAGGAACGGAAAGCCTAGAACGCATTTTGGCCCAGAATGAGAGGATCAAAAGTTTCTGCTCCACAATGCTTCCTGAAGTAAAGCAATACCTTTCCCATTATAGCACCCAAGAAGAATGGCAAACTCACTTCGGCCCTCAGTGGGAAGTGTTTGTCCAGAGGAAATTGGAGTATGACCCTCTGGCTATTCTTGCTCCAGGACAGAGAATCTTCCAAAGGACAAGCGCCAAAAGGACAGTGGCCCGTGTACAAGTCCCGTAAAGTGAACACCGGGAGCATCTTCCAGACTCGTATTAAAAGAATGTAAATTCAGATAAATCAATTTAGCTCACTCGCTCAGGCTCGATGGCAAGTGTAAAATGACTAGCAGACTAAGTTTTTTTTTTTTTTTTTTTCGGTGGTAAGCAGTAATATCTAAAGATGCTATTGCCATTGTCTTGTTCCCAGAACAATTAATGGTTGGACCAAACGAAAAGGCGGATCAAGACAATGGAATTCCGTAATGAGGTGCCACATGTAAATACAAAAGCTCACTAAAGAAACAAGAAAACATAAGAACAAAATGGGGATCAAAGAAACTTTATCACCAGTTACTTATCACATGCCAGTATAGCTACTCTATTTTTTGAGCTTCTAATGTGTACCTTCGGTCCAGCCCAGACCTGGTCTTGATACATCCCCCTGTGGTCCTTTGTAATCTCGGGCCTCAAGTAAGGCTCCTTCAAACTCTGTAGAATCACTTGCTACTGGGAGAAAGCTACTTATGTCATCTCTTGCTCCAAGACCTCCAGTGCGAGCATCATCTGGACTTATCGATGCTTCCATATTCACGTCCCCGGAAGTTTCAATATCCACTAAGCGTGTACCCCGTGTTGCATCTTCCCCTTCTTTATTATCCTTCGTGTTAAAAGGAATGGAATTTTCTGCAGAGCTATGGACATCGTTAGACCCATCCTTCGCATGAAGTTCAGATTGAGTGGAACCGACTGTTTGTTCCATTTGACTGTTATCATTCTTCCCTGTACCAGGAAAAGTTCAATGATTCCATTCAGTAATAAAGCACTAGATGGAAGTTACCACAGTGATAGCCAGGCATAAAGAATAGAAGCAGAATGCAATCCAAGAAAAAGAGAAAAACTCGTAAAGTTTGAAACTCATGAAAGCATGCACAATTCCTTTACCATTGATTTAATTCACAATTTTGCCACCAGTTAATTAGGGAACTGTGGCAGCGGTACCATTCATTTCTAAAGCTTGAGAATCTCAAGACAAATTTCTTTCCTTGACCAAGAAGTTGCATGACGCAAGTACGGCAATGTTATTGTAGCACAGCAGAAGGAATTTCTTACAACTAATGTAAAAACCACAAATGCCTTACAGTATACATTCTTCTCATGTATTCACCTAGTAGAAATAGTTTAAATAGACTAGAATTTCTTCAACACGCTACCTTTAACTCTAAAGAAAATACACTCAACTGATCCTAACCACACATCCCATTACACAGAGAACTATATGTCCAACTGTGCCACTACATCACCATATTTCTTGCGAAATTAGGTGGCAAACCTTTCCTTTTGTAGTCATGTCCAACCTATTTTCTTTGGAATCTAATCTGCTCAATCTAAGAAGGACACTAGACAAATTAACAAGGAGATGAAAAATGCTACCAGGCCAATCCAAGAGAAGCAACGTGAGATAAAACTCACATAACATGACACAGTTGTCTTTCTCCGTTTCTCCCTCTTCCTTTTTTGTGGTCTTGAGAGGGGCCCTGAAAATTTAACTAAAAGATGTTTTACTGAACCAAGTAAAATCTCTCATCAATTAAACCAACTTCCCTATAACATTCAGGCTATATAGCCCATCCCCCGTGTATCCAACACTTCTACCGCTACTGTTTCTGGTTTACTTATGATATGTCATGTCATTCAATATAGTAATGCCTCCTTTTAATCCAGTTCGTAAAAACAAAAAAACCGCGCGAAAAAGAGTTAAACCAACTGACAATGAGTGAAGCATGATATAATAAGCACCAAAGAAGAAAATGTCACAGCGCAAGTCCTACATGGAGCATAAAGTGTGATTCATGAGTGCTGAGTAGACAACTCTGAAGATAAAAAATTGAGTATTAATTTGGATAATTGGTCCACATATGTCTGGTCATCTTGTTACTAAGACAGCTTGAGAAAATAGGAGAAGTATAAGATGCATAATCTTACCGTGCAAAACTTCCTCCATGGTAGTTATACTTGTAGATATATTGGAGCTAAAAGATCCTTGATGTCTTCCTCTTTCTCTTTGCATTGTTTCCCTCCAACAACTTCTATCCTAAAATGGCCCCAAAAAAAGGTCACCACAATAATTCCATGAATGCAAGAATTTAAGGACTATCCAATACTAGAAAGAAGATTCTGGTGACACATGACAGAAAATAGGATGAAGGAGGAAGAAACGAATAATTGAAAGGGGCTTTTTGTATTTCTATAACTTGTTTCAATTACATGTACAAAGATCTTTATATAATACAAAGTAAGAATAATAAATAGAAAGAAAATATTCTAGATTGATCTAAAGAATCAATTCCTATTCCAGATTGTATTGCATATCTTCCAACAACATAAAACTAGCCAGCAACTTGGGGAGGAACTTTTTTCTTCTGACTTTTTGCCCTTGAGTGTTTGTTGCTGCTCATATTTTACTATAAATGCTTACTTATAAATCGAACATGCTAGAGCTTGTCAATAATGCATTTGGGTTTGGATTTACAAATCCCTTCTTCCTAGGTGAAGACTTTCTAAAGCCTCGCCTCATGAGGCACCAAATAGAGACGAAAATTAAACACACAGAGAACTATATAAAGAATACTGCTATTCCTTTTCTATACTTTTAGCTCTGAAGTGAGAATGTTCCTCTTTGATAGCTTACAATCGGGGCTCATGCTTTTCAGTGAATATCTTGGTAGAGGTCAATATAATTTTAATTTAGAGGTTCAATGACTTCCAATTGGCTTTTAACAAAGGGGAAAAGGCCAGGAACAGGGTCTAGACCTTTGTAAAGACACATTAATGAGACACCTAATCTGAATATGTCACCAAAAAATACAATCAAGCGCATCCAAGTGATCCATGTTGTCTATCACAGCAGCCCAAACAAAAGGACCCTGCAGTTTTCTCTCACAGAATCGGAATTTTTAACTATTCATAATTCCATTGTAAACAATGTTGGGAATACAGGAAAATCTACAAAAACCATCAGCTTTTTCCCGCCGCGACACTTTCCATACTCTAGTTTCAAAAACAAGCACTTTGCACCCTATCCTACACTCGCACCATTATATTTCAAGAAAAGACTACAATTTGTACGCCGTTTTATAGAGTTTTGTCGTCCTTGGCTGTAGTCCTCTCGAAAACCTCCCATGTCTCGCCCTTTCTCTCAACTCTACCTCGTTCCTTTCTCCCAATTTGTTAGTCTCTATTGCAGCTCGAGCACAAATGAGTCCCGTTTCTGAGGACCAAAATGGAAAGACCTAACACAGGATCCAACAACAAAGCCTCCCTAATCATCCATTTGCCGGAGGCTCAAGAGTACAGTAAGCTTCAAGCGTTCGATAATTATGCATAATGCACGTGAGAGGGACTAAAAGCGGTGGATGAAAATCCCACTAAACCACTCAAACTCAAAGGAAAGGAATGAATGTACAGGGGACGACCAAAACAAAACACAAACAATCGACCAAGTACATCGAACAAAACCCCAACTCCGCCATCGAGTGTATGGGCCCGTGAATGATTTTTGCTATGGGAATCTCCCCAACACCCGTGATCCGTAGCTCTCTCCTTTGGCTTTGACATTTCCAAGACGGCGCACACGTTAAGTTTGCCACCTTGTTAACAGAGCAACTACACCGACCATCATCCCTTGCAGAGAAACGAACACGACGGAAGCGGAGCAGACGCTCGAACAGCACGACTGAGGAAGAAAAGGAAGAGAGGACCGAACCATTGCTCGTTACCTGGGCGTTAGGAAGCAACTGGGAAGAGGAAGCGGAAGGCGCTGCGTTGCCGCTCGCCACCTTTCGGAGATGATGAGGTGGCTTCGTTGCACCTCGTGGAGGGGTCTTGTCTTCGTGCGGGATTTTAGGTCGGTGGACAAGAGCAAGATTCAAGAATGGAGGCGCGCGCGTGGCTCGTGCTGGTCCCGGACACTTGTCCCCGGACATCGACAAGGACAAGACCTGCGTCCGTTGCTACGCTGGTGGGCAATGATTGGGGCGGGTGTCTTTCGGAAATGTTTGCATGAAACCGTTCACATCTTTTATGACTAGGCGTGGTTCATAAAATCAATGCGTGCGCGATTCCAAGTTCCCGATGTCTTCCTAAGCCGCAGCTTTTCGAGGGTTGGCATCGCACGCCATCCGCGCATGTGAATTTAATTCGCGGGTTCCCAAGTGGGTGAATTCAGCATTTAAAACCTGGAATTTGCCCACATAGTATTAGATCCAAAATTTTGCAACTAGAAATCAGACCTGCTTCCATAGCCATTTTGATCCGATTTTTAGGTAAAACCAAATCAGTTGCACGACTCTACTTAGCATTGACTAACTTATTTTTTCTTGATGGAAAACAACATTCATTAAATTTTCTTACTTCAATGAAAGCAAGTTAATCCATGTTCGAGTAATACTTGATCAGCTATACAAATCAACAAACTAACAGATGCCTAAAAAATCATGAGTGAGGGTCATATATAATTTTTCAAAATTTCTCGACTATTATGCACTAGGGCCAAACTTAAATAGTCAATTTCATAACTTTTCCAATTTTGAGTGTTATTCAAGGACATCATTATTTCCACCTCCTAAATGATTTTATTCATTCACTTTTCATCAAAAAAGACAAAATTTACCTCTATCATCAATTGCAATTCAAATTGATGGTCCCAAATTTGTTTACTTTTCTATTTTTTTAGTTTTTCTATATATACATATATATGTAAGATCTACTTATTATAATTAAGAATTTCATATATATTTAGTATTTGTTTATTATTAAGTTTTCATGTATATAAATATTTGTTTTGTCGAAAAGAGAAATTTTTCAAGAAATCTAGTTCTTTTCTTTGTTGTCGATCAAATTTATGGATAAATTGTTAAGTGAATGAAATTTATGGATAAAGTAAGAATTTCTTTTTGAAAATGTCGTGAAATATCTTTATTTTGAATTGACGAGATCGAGCCCCGCCTAACATCGGCGAGCTCGATCTCGCCCGTGGCTAGTCGCGGTCGTCGTCGTGACCAGCAGCCGGCCGAAGAAGAATAAAATAGAAAAGAGAAAAGAAAAAGAAAAAAATAATTATTAAAAATTATATTTTAAAAAATTAAAAATTATATTTTAAAAAATAAAAATAAAAAATATTTTTAAAAAATAAAAATTATTGAAAATTATTTTTTAGAAAAAAATAATTGAAAATTATTTTGTAAAAATAATTAAAAATTATATTTTAAAAAAATTAAAAAATTCTATTTTTTAAAAAAATATTTTAAAAGGAATTATAAAATTTTTCCACTAAATTTGTATTGCATAAAAATGTTTTAACAATACTTTTTTTCTATAAAAAATCATAAAAATGAGTTTTTTTAGGTTTAGTTAAAATTTTTTATAAATATTTCAATTTATAGGTTTTTTAATTTTTTTTTTAATTTTATTTACTATTTTTAATTTAATTTGAAGTTTTAATCCAATTAGCATATAGTAGAAGTGGGTTTTCCTAGAATATTAATAAGTTTTAGCAATATGGGTCAGGTCGGATATGGGTCACTAGATTTACACTACAAGAATATGTGTCAAAATGAGTTAAATGGGTTAAATATGGGTCGACCCATTTTCGACCCGATCCACCCATTTGCCACCCCTACAAGAAAGTGAGCTTTTGAGATAAAGAGGGATAAAAAATAGATAAGTTGTTATAAGATCGATGATAAAAAAGAGACATTTTAGTTTTATACTATATCAAAGAATGTCATTTTTTCTTATTATAAGTGAGATAATTTTACATGGAACACATAAAACATTATAAGAATATTTGAGAATGCACTTTTCTTTAATAAACTAAAAAACAAAACATGTGAAATGTTTGAATATGGCAACTCGCTAAATAGAAAAAAAAATAGAAAACAAATGAGGGCATTTTTATCTTTTTAGTGTAAATAGGAGTGTATTTAGTCATTTATGGGTGAAAATGGTGGCCCCCTTATTCAAAATTTTGATAAAGTTACTGGAGGTTTTGAGAAAGAGTGATGATACATTCCCCAAAAAGGAAGACATATAATTGATCAGTGATCTGAGACAAATTCTATCATTCTTTACAAAAGACAAATTTCATACACTAAGTGCCTATTTGGTAGAAGTGTGCAAAGGAATCGGGATCCACTCGACCAGATCACCTAAGAATTGGTGGTTTCTAAAAAAACCGATTCGGTTCTTAATTCCAATTTATTGGAATTAGTGCGTACTTGTCCAGTTCTTGGTTTCAAGTGTGAACCGCCCACCTAGATCGGATCGATAATATGTAATATATATTTACTTTTTAATTTAAAAATGAAAAATCCTAAATCCCTAAGCTACTTACCAATATTTATGTTAGATAATTGTCTACTTTTGCCATGGCATTTTTCGAAATATTTCTAGTTTAAAGTTGAATATTTTGTGCAAAAAGTGGGAGAATTTCCATACCATGATTGAATCTTCTGAAATTTCTACACGCTCCATTGTAAATGCTCCTGTTTCTCTTAGTCCTCCTCTTGAACTCCGTACTTCCAATGTCTCTAAGATTGACTATCTTTATGAGGTTTCCTACCTCAATCAAGATAGCAAAATCTCCAAGACTCATCTTCCACTTATAAATCCGTATTTTGCTTTTGCTACACCATCCTCTTTCTCTCATATCCGTTCTATTAAGCAACTTATTAAGCATACTCCTAAAGAAGTTAAAGAGTATGTTTAGTCCTCGAAGTTCGACCAGCATCCTATTCTAGCTACTCAGCAGGAACATTTTGTCACCCTTTAGATCCCTCTAATTTTCCATGTCAATGGATACATCAAAGTTATATGTGCCTTCACTTTGGTGCCATTAGACTTGCTTTATCCTTTCACGGAAGAAAGGGATTACCCGTGGTCACTCGAATGGCTCTCTTAGACACCCGTTTTTTGGACTACCAACATCTTGCATTGGTACTATCTAAACCACCCTAATGTAGGAACAATGTTTGTTACACGGTTTCCAAATTTCAACATGGCTCTCTCAAATCCACGACTTCTCTCAGCCCTTAAGGTTTAGCTACAGATTACTGGAGCACCTCAACCTCTAGATTCTATTGCCACTACCTTACATTACCAAATGGTTTATCGGGTCCAGAATCATGCCATTGATCTCAACTTCCCTGGTTTAGAAAATGCCTTGTTCATCTCGGTGGATAATGACCAAACCTTTTACATCCATGTTCTTAGACAAATCCCTCGAGATCAATTAGTTAAGTTACTCTTAGACACGTGAGTAACTAACTATGAAAAAATCCACTAGAACTCCAGGCCGATCCAATCCATAGAATCCCAATTTATCTAAAAGAAAGATGGCATGATTATCATCAAATTTAGCAAGGAAAAAGAAGAAACAATTTATTCTATTATTCAAACTATTTTTATGATACAACCCTATGCAGCTCATGTCCCAGCTGACGATAGCCATTATTACAAAGATTCCCATATATGACATTGTTTATGGGATCTTGATTGCCAGTGCTCGCTTTGCACAAATCCTCTAGATGAAGAAGAAGATGACAAGCCATCTAGAAGAAAAAATGGTCAAAAGATAAATTTTGCTAGAGGTACCTTGATGGAGACCTCACTATCGCACCTCTAAGTGAAGATAGAGGAAAATATGGACCACCTTGACCACACCCTCCTCCAAAAATCCCTAAACCATGTGAACCTCCTCCACCTCCTTAGTCGCCACCCAGAAAGAAACCCTCACCCCAGAGCCAGTTGTCTCACCCTTCTACAAACCCATTAACAAATGGGTTAAAAAGAATATATTTCCTCTTGAAGTGCCCAAGACATCTCAGTCCTCATGTTCCTCAAAACTAGAACCACCACCGGTCCTTCCATCTACATGTATATTCCGGTCTTCAAACTTTCCACCTTTGGAAAAATCTAATTCCAGTGCCCCATTCCTAGCATTAGAAGAATTTACAGATGTTTATAATCGATTTTGTCATATCCTTAAGGTCCTGAATCCTATAGGTATTGACGACCATGGTAGGTAAAAGCAAGTTATAGCTGCTAAAGCTGTCCTAAATTGGTAGTCAGAAAATGCGTTAGCCAAGCATAATGTTCTTAAGACAATTGACACCAAGCTTTCAATTGTCCAAACTCGTCTTGATCATGTTAACGAGAAGATTGATCAAACGGCTTTGGTCACAAATAAATTGCTTGAAACATTCCAGAATAAACTTTAGCATATGGAATCTAAAAGATATGTCACTCATCTTTATTTGGAAGATCAAATGGCTAAAATGAAAATATTAAGTAGACAAATCAAGCTTCTGCAAGATAGAAAATTTATTCCTCCTCCAAATCCATTTTCCCAGCCTTAGCATATGATTCTAAAGGGTGTGGGATATTGTTACCCTTTGAAATCGTATCAGAGAAATGGAAAAGCAAAGAAACATTAGTGAAGAAAAGAAGCCAACCCTTGAACCTTTTTCGGAATGTCCCTTTGCTCATATGGTCTCAAATCCACTTGAGACTTTCCTGCCAGATCAAAGCAGGCAAAGTATACCAACTATTGCTTCATTTGATTCTGCCAAGCAAAATACCTTTAAAATAGCCTCAGAACTGAATTCCCTGTCCTCTAAAACTATCTCAACCTTTGAGCCATAAACACCAAAATCTCGTGTACTGCTATTTTTATGGCCAAGCCCCTTGAAGTAGAGATGAAATCAAATTTATTTGAGCCAGAAGTAGTACACCTCAATGACACAAATCCGGAGCAAAAGTCTTAAAACTTTAAAATACTACTTCACACTCGATGACATTCCATATTCTAAATAGCCAGATAGATTGCAGGAATTGTGTGCTTAGCTCAACACCAAAGCACTTCTGTTAAACATCGGTATGACATATAACCGAGTTCGTAGCAGATTTTCTAGAAGTCTAAAAGATTGGTGGAAATCTATTTCTGACCAGGATTAAATGACATTTTTGCTCTAAACAAATTTTCATCATGTGATTAGAGTTATCCACCAATTCTTTATTGGTAAATCAAAAGATCTCTTTGAACTCAGAAGAGAGAATGTTTTGAAAGAAAGTGCTGCTCTTTACAAAGAAAGCATCTCAGTAGGCATTTCCAAGAAATGCTTAAATTATTCTACTCTCTTGGAGCTGATCCCAACTTGAAGCAAGTATTTTTGGCCTCCATTCCAAAGGAGATTAGCAAATCGTGGATAGCAAACTGTCATCGATATTCCCCTTGGAGAACTCCAGCAAGAGATACATCTTACTCTTGATGATCTTTACATTCGAAGAAAGGCTTTCAGAAGTTACTTCAATAGCAATAAAGAACTTGCCAAGGCTTGTCAAAAGCCTGAGTTTAAGAATCAAGTGTTCAAAGAAAGATTCCTGTGATGATCTTTCTTGTGAAGATCAATGCAAAAAACGAAGAAAAGGTGTAGGTGGTGATTTTTGTGAAAAAGACGCTCTAAACGAATCTCTTCTAGAAGATGTAGAAAATTCGATAGGTGTTATATTTGCAACAAGAAAGGCCATTTTGCTAAGAATTGTCCAAAGGCTAAGAGAAGAAATTTTTATTTAATCCAAAAGATAGAGAAGTAAACTAGAATATCACTCCAGGATGATGATGTCGAATCGATCTTCTCCTTGGAAGATAAACCAAACAAATATACAATGTGTGCTATCTAGATATGGTCACAGACTAGTGACGTTGAAAACTCATCAGAATAACCAGAAGAATATGTATTCTTTTTCTTTGAACCTTTTATAATCCAAGATCTTTGTGCATACACTCCTTATATCCTCTCCCGTTTCCCTATAAAGATATACCTATCTAAGTATGACAAGCCTATTTCTCTGATTACCCTTATTGACATTGGAGCTAGTGCCTCTATTCTTAATACTATAATACTTCTAGAAAAATAATAGACACCATACACTCAATATTTTAACTCTGCTTCTGGAGATACCTTTGCTATAAGAATATGAAGCAAACCGATCGCCATACAGTTCTTTCCCCAGTGTTCAGTCACCACTAATATCCTTGGCTTGAGCTCCCCAAATAAAGATATCATTATTAGTTGGAATATCCTCACACAAATTCAAAACTCAGAATTGTGCCTAATGGATTATAGTTCAAAGATGTTGCGACCTACCCCTCGGGGGGAGGGAACAGGTTTAGGGGTATTGCCTAAAGGATGGACCTAAGGCCCATGATTAGGCGCGGACCCTCCCAAGCCCATACATCGCGTGACGTTGGGGTATAAGAACTTTGCAAAAAGGAGTCGCCACTAGCCTATTGGGGTCAGTTAGAAACCAAGTGAGGTAAGGTAGTGTACCTTACTTCCTACGCAACCAGAGAATCTAAGGTTGGGGACTTGATTACACTAATTGACAAATTAGCGCCCTTTCGATATCTAATCTTGTTCATTTTAAAAGAAAAGATTTTTGTCAGGCTGTTTAGATTGATTTTACACCTATCCACTAACATGTGAGGTGATCATGCGGGTACCAATTATTAAAATAATAATTATAGCTACCAAAATCCTAATTGTAGTAAAATTGAGCACGTACAATTAAATATAGTTAAATATGTAAATTAAACAAGCGATATAATCAATATATGAGAAAATAAAGGCCTAATTACACTAAGAAGGCAAGACCTGACAATTCCCAACCAAACCCTATCTTTTTTAGATTTTCGATTTTTTTAAAATTTTCTCATATATATAACTTTTTTTTTTCAGAAAAATATCTTTTTTTTTGGTGAATCGGGTTGGGTCCGCTTTGACCAGACTTAGGTCTGACTTGATCAGGGCGAGTCGGTCAAACTTGCCTGGGTCCGGCTGGGTTAGGGGCTAGGCCGAGTCAAACCCGCTCGAGTGGGTCAGGCCTGACCAGCCCTGGTCGGGCCTGAACTAGGCTGGAATTGGGTCTCAACCGACGGGCCCAATCCCCTACAAAAAAAGGGTTCTGCAAGCCCATAGCCCAAACCAATCTAGGCTGTGGGTTGCGGAAGAGAGAGGCCAAGCGGGCTAGAAAGATCTAGCTTAGCTTGGCTTGCAGCCTCTGGTCACGACTACTCAGTCGCGACCAAGGAGGGACTGGGACGATGTGCTGCTCCGAGGGGTTCTCCAAGGAGGGTGATGGTGGCTGGTGCCGGTCAAAGGGCTAGTTAGAGGCGGCAAAGGGGTCGATCGAGGCTCTAAATGATAGACCTACGCTTGGGTTTCGGCTGGGCATTTTAGCGAACATGTGGAAGGCGTTCTGGGAAGCGGGGGTTTCAGCGCTCAACCGAGGCCCGAGCGTAGGTCTTAAGAGCTACGGAGGCGTGCCGGGGCGACAGGAAACACAACAGGGGATAGGTGGTGGCCGAAGCTCACTCAAAACAGTCGAGGGAGCTCCGGCCCGCTTGGTAAAACACACACACATCAAGTGTTTTGTGAAATGCCTATTTGGGTTTTGAGGAGACGGTGGCGGTCGGCGTCGGTCAGGTGGCTCACCGGCGGTGGTAGGGCATCCCGAGGGCGCGTTGGCGGGGTAACGGGGGCCCAAAGACTCCTTTCCTCCTCTTTTCTTCTCTTCTCCCTTCTCTCCCTCTCGGTTCTCCCTTCTCTATGTTCTGTCCTTTTTTCTTTTCTTCTACAGGTCCGTTCACCAAGACCCCTACCGCACTGGCTCCCCTTGTTGACCTGCTCCTGACCCGCGAATCCCGTCGCCCACCTGCCCCTCCGATCCTCTTGTCCTCTGTTGCCACTCCCTCATTTTTTATTTCTGCAGGTTGCGTGCGGGACGCCAGGGGAGAGAAGACTAGTGGGGCGCGGGCTGGGCCGAAGGGAGAGGGCTTAGGCCGCGCGAGGGAAAGGGCCGGGTTGGGCTAGGGTCGGATTCGACCTGACTCGGCCTCTCTTGCCCTTTTCTTCTTCTTCTTCTTCTTCTTCTTCTTTTGTATCTTTTTATTGTTTTTTTTTTTTGTTTTTAAAATAGGTGTCAACAGCCGCCCCTCTTTGAATGTAGCCTCGAAGAGGTTGCATTCAAAGACAAAAGAAAGGCCATGGGTGCATAGGCTTGCACCGGGTCAAGCTATGGAAGTGCGTCATGTCAATAAAAGGAAGAAAGGCCCCGAGTTACAGAAGCACGCCGTATCATAAGAAGAAAGAGAGACCATGGGCTACAGAAGCACGTTGTGTCATAGGAAAGAGAGACTCTGGGCTACAGAAGCACATCGTGTCATAGGAAAAAAAAGAGACCCTGAGCTATAGAAGCACACCGTGTCATAGGAAGAGATAGGAAGACCTCGGGCTATAAAAGCATGCCGTGTCATAGGAAGAGAGAGGAAGACCTTGGGCTATAGAAGCACGTCGTATCATAAGAAGAAGGAAAGACCTCGGGCTACAGAAGCATGTTGTGTCATAGAAAGAAATAGAGACCCCGGGCTATAGAAGCACATCGTGTCATAGGGAGAATAAAGAAATGAAATCTCACCATATAACAACAGGTTTTGACCGGGTTGAAAATACATGATTTGAGGAAAACCAATGAACTTTTGTAGATGACATGGTTTAAGGTTAATCATGAACCTTTGGAGATGGCATAGTTTAAGGCTAACTATGAACTTTATAGATGACATGGCTTTAAGGCTGACCATGAACCTTTGTAGATGACATGGTTTAAGGTTGACCATGAACATTTGGAGATGACATGGTTTAAGGCTGACTATGAACCTTTGTGGTTTTTAGGGAAGCACCCACTAACCCCTTGAAAACTACATGGCTTCGCTGGGGAATCCTATCAAACTCAACTTGAGCAAATGTCATTAAGGATGACATCAAGAGATGTATTGGTAAATTGCAGTATTAATTGAATAAGCTAATTAAGCTAAGTCTGATTGCTTTAAGAAACATTCGACGTCAATTAGCATCATGTAGCATAGAATTGTTATCTTGCTTGGGGATATATCATTAATCATCAAATTTTTCGGGAGACAAGTTCTTATCAAAACGATTTTTATTTGTGAAAAAGGCTCATTAAACATGCCAAACTAGAGCTTCTTAGTCAGAAATGGTTTCTCACCTACTCTCGATAAAATGGCTGCTTGATCCCATCCATTCACTTAGGAAGAAACTGATTGCTAAGGGTATCTCACATAA
The DNA here is from genome assembly GCA_014182575.1 of Eucalyptus decipiens. Classification (NCBI taxonomy): domain Eukaryota; kingdom Viridiplantae; phylum Streptophyta; class Magnoliopsida; order Myrtales; family Myrtaceae; genus Eucalyptus; species Eucalyptus decipiens. The sequence goes on from CM024619.1 coordinate 20,613,867, forward strand.
CCTATATCAAAGGCTTTCAGAAACATTCGCGATGAGCACAATTTGATCGATCAAAAGGTCTTTTGAAAGGACTGTAATATAGGTTTGGTCATGGGCTTATACAAATGGATTATTGCTTTGAGGCCTTGGAAGATAAGATAAGATATAATTGCTCCCACTCCTTTAAGCGGTAGCTTCTTTATGGCATTTCCATTTTCACTCGAACCATCACCAATTAGAAGAGACTTCAAAAAAAAGGGTTGTAATGTTGACTCGGGAAAGGCTTGAAAGGTTTAAAATTTTCAAGAGGGTTTTTAAGAGTCGGTGATCATGATGGCATCGTGACCAGGTCACTCGACCATTCGAAATCATTTGGCTTTTGAAACACAGCACATCTCGAAAGTCCCTTGACTAATCATTTCGGCATGGGAGCTTTGCTCCTCTCTTTAATTTCCTTTGCACTTGCGATGATTTTTTTTTTTTTTTTTTTTTTTTACGCAGGCACTTGGACTTTGATAATTTTTCTTTCACATAAGATACAACCTTTTGGCTCTTTTTCTTGACAGGTATTGGCCTTGCTTTTACCAGGCACCTTGCTTTTTCATGCCCCCTAATTTTGTCGAACTTTTTGCTCTTTGAACTTTTGGAGCTCTTATGACTTTCGAGATACTTTTCACGTTTTCTCATAACTGTCAATTGTATTTGATCAATTCTTATGCCTTGCCCTAGTGAAGGGAGATGATCACCGCTTAGGATTCAGAAATGAACAATCAGTGCTCTTCTTCACCTTAGGATGAGTCAAGCTCTGATGAGAATTCCTCTGAAGTTATCACCAGAAGATTGATGCAAGTGAAAGTAATAGAATATTTCTCAATCCTTCACTTTACAACATGATCATAACCTCCTATGCTGCCCCAATGAAGGGTTGTTCTTGACAGGGGTATTTTAAAGAATCATCCTTATTTGGTCGAAAGGGTTAGCAAGAGATAAGTGCGGTGCTTGGGATTGATGAAGGAAACGCCTTTATCATTTCGATCTTTGTGTTCAATGCCAATGAATCCTTTGTCCTAAAAGAATGTCGCATTTCATTCAACTCTCAAAAGTGTTTGAAGAATGTGTTCGGAAATGGCTTGCCTTTCTTCATCTTAAGCACTTCTCGTTTGGCATGGTTAACGTTTCACCTTTTTGCCCGAATAAAATCATTTTTATGAGGCCCTTTTCTTGAGGGTAACCAATATGAAGCATGCAATAGTGACACTAGAAATGGGTCTTGCGAATGAATGCCATGCATTTTTGTTCTTTTTTGTTGTTTTTTTTCATCTTTTTATTTACCTCTTTTCTTTTCTTTTTTCTTTTTTTTGATTTCCACTGTCCTGGTTTACCTCTCATTTAAGAAGAGGAGGTACTCGGCCCTATGTGCGGAGACTCGATGGGTCCTTGAATCAACTCTTTAACCTACCATTTCTTTATCGAATAGTAGGGTGCTTGAAACACAAATAGATATGCGTGTATGTAACATATGCATGACATAATGCTATGTGACTCGGATTGTGCATGAAGTGGCTCCTCGGCCATGATTTCATTCATGGAAAATACTTCTTCATTGCATCAGCGTTTACAGGTCTAGGCAATTCACTACCATCCATTTTAACCAAAATCAAAGCACCTCCAGGAAGAATCTTCTTAATGACATACGGCCTTTCGTAGTTCAGGGTGAATTTGCCACAACGGTCTAGTATGATCAGAAGCACTTTCCTTAGCATCGGGTCATTAACTTCGAAGTGTCTGGGACGCACCCTTCGATTGAAGGCTTTTGCGACTCGTCTCTAATAGCATTGACCATGACACACAGCTTGCAATCACTTCTTATCGATCATGTTTAGCTATTCATGCCTCTGTTGCATCCACTCAGTCTCATCGAGCTTAGACTAGGAAAGGACCCTTAGAGAAGTGACTTCAACTTCAACAGGCAAGACCGCCTCCATCCCGTACACTAGTGAAAAAGGAGTTGCCCTCGTAGAGTTGCGGATAGAAGTTTGGTACGCCATCATTGCATAAGGAAGCCTCTCGTGCCAATCATAATAATTTTCGGCAGTCTTTGATAGGATTTTCTTTATATTCTTGTTCGCCGCCTCCACTGCTCCATTCATCTGAGGATGGTATGGTGACGAGTTCAAATGCTTAATTCGAAACTCACTGAGCAAGCCATCCACGATTTTGTTGTTCAAATTAGAGCCGTTATCATTAATGATTGCCTCCGGCACCTCGTAACGGGCAACAATGTCGCGACGAATGAACTTGGCCACATTCTTGGTGGTGACATTGGCATATGAGTTGGCCTCAGTCCACTTCGTAAAATAGTCTATCGCCACCAAGATAAATTGGTGCCCATTTGAAGCTTTGGGGTTAATGAGCCCGATCACATCAATTCCCCACATTGAAAAGGGCCAGGATAGGGACATTTGGTGAAGCTTATTTGGAGGGGCATTTATCTTGTCTCCATAAATCTGGCATTGATGACACCGTTGTACGTGTTGAATGCAGTCGGACTCCATAGTCAGCCAATAGTAACTAAGTCGCATGATCTTTCTCGCTAAGAAGTGTCTGTTCATATGGGGGCCGCACTCCCCTTCATGTATCTCTTTCATCAAACAGTTGGCTTCTTTAGCGTCGACACACCTTAGTAATGTCGAGCTGAAGGACCTTTTCTAAAGGACATCTCCACTGGCGAAGAATTTTGACGCTAACTTCATCAAATGCTTTCTGTCTGCTGCTTCACTTCCTTCGGGGAATTCGCCCTTCTGCAAGTACTTCAAGATGTTGTGATACCAAGGCTGTCCGTTCTATTCCTCTTTGACCGTCATGCAATAAGCTGGGTGCCTAAGGATCTCAATTTTCAACAATTCAATGTCCATGCCTCCAGCTATTTATAACATTGAAGACAAGATAGCTAAGACATCAGCGAATTGATTTTGAGATATTGGCAAGTATTCGAATGATATTTCTTGGAATTCCTCCATCAACTCCCCCAAGAACTCATGATATGGAATCAATTTAGAATCTCGTGTTTTCCATTTGCCTTCGGTTTGTAAGATGATAAAGGTTGAATCACCATAAACTTGTAGCTTCCGGATTTTCATATCGATGGCAGCCTGAAGGCCGAGAATGCATGCTTTGTACTCAGTGACATTATTCATGCAAGGGAATGTCAATTTAGCGGCGACGGGGTAATGTTGTTCGTTTAGGGAGATAAGAACTGCCCCAGTACCTGACCCGACTAAGTTAACTGCACTATCAAAGTACACCATCCATTTGTCACTTGATACAAGTAAAATTCGCTCCTCTGCATCACTATCCTCATCAAATGCTCTGGACCTCTCGAAATTTTCTGCCAACATGTCTGGTATGGCGCAACCTTTGACAGACTTTTGTCCCAAGCTCTGAATGTCAAACTCTGAAATTAAGATTTGCCACTTGGCCAACTTAGCAACCAGAGCCGACTTCTCCAGGAGGTACCTAATGGGATCATTTTTGGTCACAAACAAGATTCGGTGATGGAGTGTGTATTGCCGCAGCCTGTGCAAGACCCAAATCAAGGCCACGTAAGTTCTCTCAACTTCTGTATAGTTCATCTCAGAAACAGTGAACTTCTTGCTCAAGTAGTATATCAGGCATTCTTTCTCGTCATTTGGTCTTTTATGGGCTAACATGGCTCCCAGTGATTCGTCATGTATGGTCAAGTACAGAATCAAGGGAATTTTAGGGAGAGGGGGCACTAGGACTAGTGTGTGAGTGAGATAGTATTTTATCTTCTTGAAGGCGCCTTGGCACTCGGCATCCCACTTAATTTTTGCATTCTTTTTTAGTAGCTTGAAGAATGGCTTCGCTATTTTAGACAACTAACAGATGAACCTCGCTACATAATTAAGTCGTCCCATCAGGCTGCGGACTTCCTTGGCAGTAGTCAGGGATTATTAATCACATATGGCCTTAACTTTTGACAGATCAATCTCTATGCCCCTACTACTGACCATGAACCCTAATAGCTTCCTAGATCTCGCTCTAAAAACGCATTTCTTGGGATTGAGGCGTAGCTTGAATTTCCAAAGATGTTCGAACAATTTTCGCAAGACTTCAACATGGTCCTCACCTCGTCTTGATTTTGTGATAGATCATCCACATATACTTCGATCTCCTTATGCATCATGTCATGAAACAATGTGACCATGGCCCTTTGATACGTTGCCCTAGCATTCTTTAGACCGAAAGGCTTCACTTTGTAGCAGAAAGCTCCCCAAGGAGTTACGAGTGATGTTTTGCTCCTATCTTCCTCCATACATATTTGGTTATATCCAGAAAAACTGTCCATGAAGGAGAGTAACTCAAATCCCGCCGTACTGTCAACCAAGACATCGATATGCGGGAGCGGAAAGTCGTCCTTGGGACTTGCTTGATTCAGGTCGCGATAGTCAACACACACCCTGATTCGCCCATCTTTCTTCACTATAGGCACGATATTTGATACCCAAACAGGATAACACGTCACTTCAATAAAATCTACTTTTAGCAGTTTCATCACTTCTTCTTTGATCTTCTTGGACAACTTTGGTTTAGTTCTCCTAAGTCTTTGCTTCTTGGGTGGCACATTAGGATCCGTCAGCAAAGCATGTTCCACAATTTCGGGGTCCAATCCTGGCATGTCAGCATATGTCCAGGCGAACACATCTTGATATTCTTTCAAGAGATTAGTCATCATTTTCGCCTTTGATTTTGAGAGATATGCCCCGATTTTTACTTCCCTGACATTCTCTGCATCACCCAAATTTATGGTGACTGTTCGTTCTTCTGTCAACGGCTTCGATTCTTCATGTCGATTCCATTCACACTCGATCCCCTTTTGATCGTCATCGTTGGTGTTATCGGAACCTAAGAGACTTTCTTCATGCACATTCGGGTCACATGAGTCCTTATCTTGATTATGCATAATGAAATGCCTGAGATGCGATGAGATAAGTTAGAGTATGTCAACAATAAAAATCACGCATGTTGTTTTCGAAGAATTTTTGAAGTATTTTTTGTAAAAAGTTTCAAGAACTCATCATCATATCCTCGGATTTCCTCGTCCTTGCAAAACAGTCAAACTTAGCATGTGGAGGCCCAGGCCCAGGTCTATTTTAGTGAATGAGGAAAAATAAGGCCGTATTTTAACACACACCACCCTCGACTAACAGCTCAAGATCGGGGCTGACCATAGTTCATGTTATAAACGACATAAACAAGAAAGAAAAAACTACGAGATCTCACGTAGGTGAGAAGACATAAAATGGAAGACTAGGCTAAATGAGAACCGCCTTACTCTAGAGGGACAGCTATGATTTCGGAGGACTCAACTTCCTCGCACGCCAAAATAGTGCATATGACGTCCTCCTTGAATAGCTCGGTCACACAACAAATGTCCCCCTCTTCTTCAGGTAGCATCCTTAGAGGTCTCGGAAATGTCTCTTCCAACAACGGGAGAAAAGGCTTCTGACTGCACCCGTCCTCCTCAGTTCGGGTGACACATCCACCTTGGTCTCCATACTCACTGCGGCCTCCTCGGGCACTTCGACCTCTCTACCTTCCATGGCTTCCTTGGTTTCCACGACACCTCGCTCGTTCTAGCCTCCTCGCTTCTTGACATATCCTAAGCCTATTCTCTTCAAGCTTTTACGAACTTCAATGGATTTTCGCACACCTTGACCATGCGATCCAAGACCCTCTCCAAGATTATACCCGCTCACTAGCGTGATTTTTCCAGTAGCTATGGCCTACTTAAACAATTCAGGGGCATTTGTGAAAGAACCAACATGCACATGAATCATGGAAACCAGCTCGAAAGTTTGAAAGTTAGATTCCTTGGTACACTCAGGCTCCACATAGGGGATGGTCGTCTCGTGGTAGATATTGAAGTCAGATTCTCCATGCATCGTGATAAGTCTGTTGCCAACCACAAATTGCACATTTTAATGAAGGTTGGAGGAACAGCGCCCACCGTGTGGATCCATGGCCTCCCTAGTAGAAAATTAAAGGCGCTTGGTATGTCCAACACTTGGAATGAGACTTGGAAAAGCACAGGGCCAATCAGCAGCTCAAGTTCAATCTCCCTTATCACCTCCTTATTCATCCCGTCAAAAGCTCTCATAGTTGACTTGCCAGTACGGATTCTCTCAAGATCAATGCTAAGACGGTGGAGCATAGCCAACGGGCATATATTGAGTGCAGAACCGTTGTTAATCAACACTCTACAAACAAGAGTGCTCTCATGCTTCACCGAGATGTGCAGCACTTTGGTATGATTAGGACCATCGGGGGGAAGATCCTCATTAGTGAAGGAAATTTGATCTTTTAGTAGAATGGCCCTAGCAAATTCTTCCAGTTGGACTTCATCGATTGTTTCTGGCACGTGTACCTCATTAAGGACTTTCAACAAGATGTCTCTGTGCTTCTTGGAAGATTTGAATAGCTCTAGGAGAGAGATTTGAGCTGGCAACTTCCATAATTGGTCTATCACATTGAACTCACTGGATTTTATCACTGCCAAAGATTGCTTTGCCTTCTCCTCGGTCACGGCTTTCTTTTCGACTCCTTTATCGGGTGCATAACAGCAGCCCAATCATGTGACTGTGTCCACCTCATTCGTCCCGTAATTCCAAGGTATTGTTTTGGGAGGGTGCTCCAACATTATCATTCCATCTTTCTCTTGGGGTGGCAATTCAATCGTGACCGGTGTCATGCTCTCTCCTGTGACTTCGATCGCCGACAACTCCTTGACCATAAGGTCGATCACTGTGGACTTAGTGATTTCCATTTCGACATCACTGGTGGGCTCCTCATTAGATAGTTCAATCACCATTGGGGTTATCATAACTATCACCCATTCCTCGTACAATGCTAGTGTCTTCGAGACTCTAGGCACGACCTTCTTCACTCGAGGGATGCAAACAAAATTGCAGAAAGATGAACGAAATGATGATGGAACTATCATGGATACGGACCTCTCTTCCTCTTCTCCATGTCGAATTACCCCATGGCTACCATCTTATGGACGCGGTTTAGTTTTTCCTTTAGGGTCACATCTTCTTGATCTCCATAGTATCCTGCCAGCACTAAGGACTCATATAACTTGGAAGCATTCACTGCTAGAGGCGTTGACCTGCCAATGTCTCATTGAAAATTGAGTTCACTCCTTCTGCATGATTTAGTAGAGGGTTCTGCTGCATGTTAGGCTAAGCTTCCCTGAACGTCAAGACACCCTTATTTAGCAGTTGTTGAACTTTGTATTTTAGCACGTAGCAATTATCTACGTCATGCCCCCTTTCTCACATGTGGTACTCACAAGTCTTGGTCACATCGAATCCAGTAAACTTCGAGGGATTGTCTCTAGGTAGCTCCTTTGCGACCATTCTCTTTTCGAGAAGCATGGGCAACAACTTTGACAATGAGCGCGGTAGTGGGGAAAATTCCCTTTGAATGGGCCTCTTGCCCTTGTCATATGCTCGTGACAAGTTCCCTTGAACCACTATAGGCTTGTGTGCGGGCGTTGCAGGCAGCCTGGGGAGGAGCGGCTCTTGCACAAGTGCTACTTCAATTGCGACTTCCTTATCTTTTCTCGTCGGAATTTCTTTGTGCTTCCGGTAGATATCTTTCCCTCGATAATTGCCCACTTGACTCCTTCACCTATATCTATCAGTTGTGAAAACGTAGGCATCCCGAGTACACTAATCCTTGGAAGTATTCAGGGGGTAATGTCTTGAGGAATAGCTGCTTCATCTCCCTCTCATTTAAGGCTGGCTTCACTTGTGAGGCCATGGTTCTCCACCTTTACACAAAGGCCTTAAATGACTCATTCATCTTCTTTTCAACGTGAGTCAACTCTTCCCTTGTAGAGGCAAGCTCGGTATTAAACCTGTATTGCTACAGGAACTCACTGGCTAAATCTTCCCAACTAGTGAATTCCTCGATGTCCAATGCGATGAACCATGTCAAGGCGATGCCTTTTAAACTATCTTGGAATGTGTGAATGAGAAAGGGCACGTTGTCAGCGTAGCGAGCCATTTTCCTCTAGTAGTACCTAAGGTGGGTCTTAAGGCATCTTGTTCAGTCATACTTCCTTGTGAATTCAAGCTCTTGGAAAGTCTCGGGGAAGTTCGTCTTGGTGTACGGGAACAACTTATCAGCTCCTTTCAGCTCGTACCTTTGCAAGGTGTACAGTCGCTCCTCCATCATCAGCAAGCGTTTTTCACTCTCTTCATTTAAGCGGGACGTCGGCTCTTCCTTCAGAGGAGGATCCAAGTTGACAACAATTGGCATAACGGAAGGAGCTTCTCCAGCGGTTTCCTTTCTAGCGAGGTTGGTGACATGTGGGCCTCCCATCAACGGGGGAGCGTGTCCTGACAATGTAGGAGTGGATGTCCCGGCGACAGCTACAACGAGGGCTCTTTGAGCTTTTGGCTTATCTCGAGCATCATTGCGGTAAGTTGGGTCAGCTGGTCCTCCATCTTGGCCATGCGTGTGTTGGTGTCTTTGTTCTCTATCCTAGCTTTTGTGCGAGTGCGAATCGAAGATCTCTGCTTGGCCGTGTCAAGGATCGACATAAGGCAATCGATTGGCTAGTACCTAGGCAAGGGTAGATAAGCATATATAAGCACAAGTGATAATTAGGCGGTTGGCCCATGATAGAGATCTAATCGCCCCAATTCGTTCGGTTCATTGAAAGCAAGGTTGCTACATAATGCAAGAAAAGACACGAGAGAGAACTCCTAAACATCGAAGCTATTTTGAAGACAGAAAGATATGACTCTTAACCCTTAACATTGAGACACGAGACAAACTCCTTAACATTGTATCGTATATGGGCGAGGGCCCATTACATTCGCACTTGACTCAATCTAACTAATGGGGACAGCTTCCGCCTGTGGTAGCCCCATTAATTCGGGTCAACTTCAAGGCACACTCTTCGGCCTCCTCAAGCTCCCTTTTGAGGCGTTTGATCTCGGCTCGATGGGTGATCGTCAATGGCACGTTAGGAATCTTTGGGCGTAGGCTCTCCGGAATCTTGTGCCTAAGGATGTACTCCATCGAGGCAAGTAAGTCTTCTCTTGCCTCTCCAACTCCTCTTCAAGCCACATCAGCTTCCGGGGGTGGCATATATCCCACATCGACTTGACTAGCGAGATGGAGTCTTTGTGATCTTGGTATCCATCATGGAAGTTTATCCTGAGCGAGTCTTCTTGAATTGTCGGTGGAAGTTGTTGAACCTTTTGGAATTGGCGGGTGACTTGGGTCGGGTAATATTCGGTGACTCCAGTGATACCCAGCAAAGGAATAGGTCCAGTAAGCCACACACATGAATCGCGCTTCTTGAACTCAGATTCATTTGGCATGCCATTGGAAATCCTCAAGTCTAGGGTCAGTCATGAAAACTAACCACTCAGAATAATGATAGTCAAGGGCAAACGTTTTCCTATCTCTAAACTTTAAGATTAGGTGGTTAGAGTCAGAAATGTCACTCACAGTCATCAAGCTACCGAACCCCTTAATGTGAGAGATGAACCAAATTTGCAATAGTTCAGGAGGAGCATGGAAACTTTGTCCTTGTTTTCTTTAAAATGAGTAAGGGAAAGAAAAGTTTCAATCAGAACAGCAATAACAAAGTCCTTTCCCATACACACTTAACGAACTACCCATGCCACGGAAGGGTTAATAGCATTTCTATAATGTGGGAATATCACGAACCCAAAGAAAGCTAACAGGAAGATCCTATTCTTTTGAAAAGATGGGGCATTTTAAAAAAGCTCATTTAGGAATGAAAACGGGCAAGTATTGTGATTGGCTTTCAAAACTTTTCTCACGTCCTCTCTATTAACTCTAAGGAACTCAAATAAGGTCGATGCATGCTTAGTCCCTACAGGTGGGCTAATTAACTTTGACACTAAGGGCTTTTCAATGGCAACACTGTATTCCTCCAAGGTTGGAGTGAGTTCGTGATCACTGAATATGAACGTGCAAGTTGCGAGGCACCAAACATGCGCTAATGTTCACACGACACCATAATGAGTCTCTATCTCTAATAGGGGGAGTAATCGTCCAACATAAGATTGCATCCAGTCACGGCTAGTAAGATCCAATCTATCCCACCACGCGCGGAGCTCGGCTTTTGGGATGGAAATGATGCGAAGCTCGAGTACCCCCATTGTATGCCAACTAAAGTTACGACGAACCTAGTTTGTCATGGACCGACCAAAAGGAAGGCGAATAAGTAAATTGTGAATAAAAGAGGTCAAAAAGCTTACCCTACTCATTAAGTAGAAATACCAATTACATAAACATGCACATGGGGCGGTGGTTCGATTTCTACTGTAAATGGCCCAAAATGAAGCCATAGGATCACCAGACCGAACCAACAAGATCATGGCTAGGTTATGTTTCCCATGACTTCGACTTTGTCAAAGAATCGACCCGTGTTGCGTGGTTGCAGACCAGGGTGGGGACCTTTAACATCAAGAAAGAAATTTCGGGGTTGAGATGGGCGACTCGTACTACATGATTGTAGTCAGAGTGGTATCCACCTCAACACCATCTTAAGTGATCCTATGCGGCTTAGGTCCGGCGGCAAATAGTGTGTGCCATGGTGTAATGCGATGCAACGAACGCATGCATGACAATTTATAAGCAAGCAACACTTCATGTATAAATAAACCATTCATCCCTACACTCCCTACAAAACAAGGGTTAGCAATCACTTCCCCTTATACCTCCCATTTTGCATAAACATTTAGCACCTGACATGTTATGGCGTACCTTAGATCCTTGCTGCCAAATAAAAATATATATTTTTGAACAAGATCAATTTTGGCCTAAGTCCTCTAAGGTCTAAACCTAGTCCCCAGCGGAGTTGTCAAGCTGTCGTGACCTATCCCTCGGGGGAAGAGAATAAGTTTAGGGGTATTGTCTAAAGGATGAACCTAAGGCCCATGATTAGGCGCAGACCCTCCCAAGCCCATACCTCACATGATGTTGGGGTATTTTTAAGAACTTTGCAAAAAGAAGTCGTTACTAGTCTATTGGGGTCGGCTAGAAACCAAGTGAGACATGAGAGTGTACCTCACTTCCTACGCAACCAAAGAATCTAGGGTCGGGGACTTGATTACACTAATTGATCAATTAGTACCCTTTCGGTACCTAATCTTGTTCATTTTAAAAGAAAAGATTTTTGTCAGGCATTTTTGATTGATTTTACACTTATCCATTAACATGTGAGGTGATCATGCGGGTACGAAATCATTAAAATAATAATTATAGCTACCAAGATCCTAATTGCAATAAAATTGAGCACATATAATTAAACATAATTAAATATGCAAATTAAACAGGTGATATAATCAATATATAAGAAAATAAAGGCCTAATTACACTAAGAATGCAAGACTTGGCAATTCCCAACAAAACCTTACATTTTTTAGATTTTCGAATTTTTAAAAAAATATATATTATTTTATATTCTTTTACTCTTTCTTTTTTTAAATATATTTTTTTGGCGAACCGGGTCCGGTCCACTCTGACCTGACCCGTGTTTGACCCGGTTGGGGTGGACCAGTCAAACCCGCCCGGGTCCGGTCGGGTTGGGGGTTGGGTCGAGTCAAACCTACCCGAGCGAGTTAGGCTCGACCAGCCCTAGTCGGGCTTGAACTAGGTTGGGATTGGGCCTCAACCGACGGGCCCAATCCCCTACAAAAAAAAAAAAAAACGGTTCCATAGGCCCATAGCCCAGACCAACTCTAAGTTGTGGGCTACGGAAGAGAGAAGCCGAGCGGGCCAGAAAGATCTGGCCCAGCTCAACCTGCAGCCTTTGGTCGCGACTGAGGATGGCATGCAACTTTGGGGGGGTTCTTCGAGGAGGGTGATGGTGGCCAGCACCGATCAGGGGGCTAGTCGGAGGTGGCAAAGGGGTCGATCGAGACTCTAAACGGCGAACCTACACTTGGGTTTCGGCTGGGCATTTTAGCGAACGTGTGGTAGGTGTTCTGAGAAGCAAGGGTTTTAGCATTCGGCCGAGGCCCGACCGTAAGTCCTAAGAGCTATAGAGGCGTGCCGGGGTGATAGGAAACACAACGGGGATGGGTGGTGGCCAGAGCTCGCTTGAAACGGTCAAGGGAGCTCTGGCCCGCTCGGTACAACACACGCACATCAAGTGTTTGGCGAAATGCCTACCTGGGTTCCAAGGAGACGGCGGCGGTCGGCGTTGGTTGGGTGGCTCACCGACGGTGGCAGGGCATCTTGTGAGCGCGTTCGCAGCGGTAGCGAGGGCCCAGAGACTCATTTACTACTCTCTTTTTCTCTTCTCCCTTCTCTCACTCTCGGTTCTCCCTTCTTTGTGTTTTGTCCTCTTTTCTTTTCTTTTGCTGGTCTGCCCGCCAAGACCTCTGCCACACCGGCTCCCCTTGCCGACTTGCTCTCAACCCACGGATCCCATCGCCCACCTGCCCCTCCGATCCTCCTGTCCTCTGCTGCCACTCCCTCATTTTTTTTTTTTAAATTTCTGCAGGTTGCGCGAATGCTAAGGGAGAGAAGATCAGTGGAGCTCGGGCTAGGTCGAAGGGAGTGGGGTTGGGCCGCACAGGGGAAAGGGCCGGGTCGGGCTAGGGTCGGATCTAGCCCAACCTGGCCTCTCTTGCCCTCTTCTTCTTTCTTTTTTTTTTTTTTTTTGTCTTTTTGTTGCTTGTCTTTTTTTTTTTTTTTTTAAATAGGTGTCAACAAAAGGGCAGTTCCAAAAATTTGTAGACATCAAAAGATTTTTCACTATTCAAATGAGCATTTTAGATCGAATTTTGCAAGCCCTTCTTGGGGCACGTGCAAACTCTCATTCAGACTTTGTCCAAAAATGCTTAAACCCTTTATGGAAAAATCATGATTTCTTCATTAATCTTTCTTTTATGAAAAATGAGGATGTCAATCTCACCTAACCTAATCATTTTGGAATGAATCTAGAACAATTACTTGTAGCTTAAAAGGAATGTTCAGATTTGCTTAATCAAGGATTAATCGAGCCCTCAGACTCTCAATAGGCTTGTGAAGCGTTTTATACCAACAAACGAGCAAAGCAAAGGAAAGATGAGGCTGGTTATCAATTATTAGCCTTTCAATCAATTTGTGTAGGATGATAAATTTCCTTTGCCACATCAAAATTCTTTATTTTCCAGCCTCACCCAAGTTAAAGTATATTCCAAATTTGATCTTAAAAATGAATTTTGGCAATTGGGAATTTGCCCTAAAGATAGATACAAAACTAGATTTTGCATCCCAAATCAACATTTCCAATGGACAATGCTCCCTTTTGACCTCAAAACAACTCCCTTATTATTTTAAAAAGTTATGTGCAAAATTTTCTAGCCCATCTTGACCAATGCTCAAATTTACATTGACGATATCCTCCTCTACAGCCCAGATGAGGATTTTCATTATAAATTATTAGCCTAATTTGTAGACTTAGTGTGAAAATATGGCATCATGCTATCCTAGAAGAAAATGATTATTGCCCAAAAGGATATTGAATTTCTTGAGATGCATCTCAAAGATAGAACTTATTATCTTGGTCATCAAATCGTTGAGGAATCGCAAAAATTTCCTGATGAAAATCTCTCCCACAAGCATGTCCAACAATTCCTTGAGATTATAAATTATCTTCAGGATTTTGTTTAAAAAATCACATAGTTTGTAAATCAACTACAACAAATGCTCAAAAAAGATGCTCCTCCATGGGGACCATAGCACACTAAGTCTATAGGCAAACTTAAGGAAATTTTCCGACATCTCCCTTCTTTGCAAATCCCATTCACAGGAAAAAGAATATTACAAATAGACGCCAATGATGAGTTTTGGGCTGCTATTTTTTTTTTTTTTTTTGAAGAAATTGATGGAAAGAGGTGAGTATGTGGACATAAGAGTGGGAAATTCAAGTAAGCGGAAATGCATTATTGCTTTATGTTCAAAGAAAAGTTGGCAGTAAAATATAGCATCAAGAAATTTGAATTCCATCTTATAGGATAACATCTTGTGGAGATAAATATGTCCTCATTATCTCAAATGTTGAAGTTTAAGCAAAAGCAAATTCCATATCCACAACTTCTCAGATGGGCAAAATGCTTTTTGAAGTATTCTTTGGAGACCAAACATATTACGGTAAAAAAGAATGTACTTGTTGATTTTCTATCCAAACCAAAAGAATTTATAGTTATCACGTCCATAAATATGTATGTGGTAAGAGATTCAAGAGGCGGTTTCAAGGCCCGAGAAATCAAGCCCAAATTGCCTTCATATTCATACTTGCTAGAAATCCCTAGGCTTATCCAAAATAATGTTCTTATTGAAAATCTTGAAATACTTATATGGCAATATCGTTTCCATATTTTTAGCGAATATGATGGTCTTCTTCTCAAGCCAGATGGATTGCATCCGAAATATCTATTTATTTATCCTCTCACTTTCTTCCCAGAGGAAGAATTTCCAAAAAAACTCAAATGATTTTATTAGTATTTATTTAATCTTTATACCATTGCCATTGAGTTTCCAACGGCTAAAATGCCTCTTATTATCAATAGAATTATTCAAGGAGAAGCCAAGCATAAATAGCTTGGGGACATGCTTAGTTGGTTTAAACCATTAAGTGCATGAAAAAATATTTTTTAATCCTAACTTAGAGTATGCAAACCTGACCTAGAACTTTATACAATCGTTTTATTTTTAGGCCACGGGTATTTATTTGACCCAATGGAAATATGTGTAAAACTCCAACCTGTTCAAAATGATATTTTTTGCAACACTCCCTTAAAAAATCTCAGCTTATCCTTGACAATATCGAGAATTAGAGAGGATATTATGCCAGCACAATCAACTTATTCCACTAGAAGCTTGGCCAATAGAAGATAATCTTGTTTCTTAGGATCACGGTGATGACTATCACATTACCCGTCCAACGGTGATGCTTGCTTAAGGAAATACTATGGAATGGATGTACCAGATACTTCTAAGTCGCCAACAAATTCACAAGATCCAGCATCATCAAAAGATCTATGGGGAGGACCACTATCACAAGATCCTTTTGATCATAATGAATTACAACTTGCACTCAGTTTAGGTCTCGATAGAGAAAGTCCGTCACTCCAACTTGGGGATTTACGCCAACCTGGTATTCTAGCAAGTTCCGCTGATACTCCTACAAGTTCTCACTAGACATCCAAAAGACCATGGCTGACTGAAGCAATTGAAAAAATAGAAAAACTCTTTGAAACGCTCAAGCAACATCATCTAGAAAAAAAATACTCCTAATCCTCTTGACATTCCGTCCATCTCATACCAACTTCTAGATGATACATGTACCAATCATCTTGAAGCTTTGGAAATCGAAAGAATGCTCAAAGAATATCGAAGGTAGAAGTATGGAGAAGACTCGGACGACAGCACTAAAGAGACTATTCATAGGCATAATAAGTGAAGAGAAAGAAGACTTACTAAAGACTTATCCAAGACAAAGCAGAAGAGATAGAGGAATCACGTGAAAGAAACAAAAAATTTGACCCAAAGTACTGTAGCGCATTGTTCATGTACTATTTGGTACTGTTTGATACCGTAGTATTGTAGCGAAAGTGAAAAAAAATGGAATAATGAGTTTAGAAGTCAGTGCATTAGTAGAAAGGCTTAGAATGTGCAAATAATTGGCTTATGTCGACCGAACAAGGTTTGTAAAGTTCTAGCATGTTGTTTTATGCTTATATAAGGCAGCGTACGTAACTGTTAAGGGGCAGAACGTACCCTCTCTAGAAATAAAATCGTGTGGTTTGCTATAAATCCCTAAAACCTTTCCTCCCTCTTCCTTTATGCCTGGTATGATTCTTTAAAACTAGAAATGTTCATATCAATCCTAGTAGTATGCTCTACACTTGCCATAACGTGGAACCTGTGCATCAAAATTATGCTACCCTAAAATTTTCTATGATATGAGTCAAAAAACAAAGAAGAATTTGATGGCTAACAGACAATCCCTATTTTGAGGCCAAGGAAGGGCTGTGCGTGTGAGATATCATACTTACCACAAATTCTATTTTTGTTTTCCCTAACTCATATCATAGGCAAATTTTCTTGGTGAGTGTGCTCTCTTGCTTAGACACTTCCTAACATACTAATATTGTTAGTTCATTGGCTTTAACTGGGAGTATCTTTGATGAGGTGACTTTGTTGTGTAATTCTTTGTTGCATATTAGAATACTAAAGTGTGAAGCTTAGTGGGATCGGTTCTATGGATCCACTCATGAATCAGACTGGACCGACGATTCAGTTCCTAGGTGAATCCATGGAATCAATAAGCGATTCCTAGTTCCAATTTTTGAATCAGTCTTTAGTGGGTAGTTCCTAGATTGAGGGTGGGAACACCTACCCGGACCATGCTCACCCTTACTATTTGGTAACGATTTTATTCTCGATATTTCTTCTATTCTTTTGTTATCTTGAATATAAAAAAAAAAAAAATCTATTTGCATACGTCAATTAATTTTTTATTCCCCAGAAGAGATCGGTAACTAGAGAATAAATGTGGAATAGAAACAAAAAGTAAAAAGAATCTACTTTTTTGTTATCATGAACAAAAAGAGAAATAAAATCATTTTAGAAAAACAAAGTCAATATAACTTACTATCTTTACACAATCGACATGAGGTCTAGGTGACACTCACATTCGGACTAGGTTTACTAACCCAATTTGAGTCCCCATTTTTTGTAATAAAAAATAAAATAATAATAAGTAATAAAAATAAAAAAATCAGAAATTAAAAAAAATAAAAATTAGATTTTGAGTAATTTTATTAGATTTTTGTATTAATTCGAGTTTAAAATTAGTTGAGCATAAAAAAATGGAATTTTTTTTTTTTTGATAAAAATTGAATTCAAAATTGAATAACCTCTTAGGAGGGCTTTACCACATGGATTTTTTGTTGTCTTTTTTTTAGAGACAATGCCAAGTCGCAACAATTTAGTGACTTTCTGAGAGAATACATTTTCTTCACAAGCAAAGAATGGGCGTGATTGAGATTAACACTCTTCTTCACCATCTAAAGTAGCTAGCAAATATCACTTAGAGAGGGGTGAATACGTGATTAAATAAAATCTTGACAATTTAAAGTGGAATAAAAAGAGTTGAGATCAAAGTTTGAACAAAGATCGGATTTTGGAACAAAATTTAGAATCGGTGGTACAATGGAATAGACTTGAGAAGCACCTTGCGAGTGTACAATAGACTATAACAATAAACAATAAGAGTTTAGGGATATGAGAAATTGTATACGAGGTTTATGGTGATTCGATTTATATCAAGCCTACGTCCATTCTTTCACGCTAACAGCCTACTAACTAGATTCCACTAGATGATCAACAAGAGAATATTGAGTATTAATACTCACCGATAAATCACACTATCTCACTCAGTCACTTTTTATGTACTTCTCTCATGATCTCAAAATCGAAGCTTATAAAAGACAAATGTACGGTCAAAATACACTCAGACTTTGAAATTCTAGATTCTTAGTCTCGTCTCTTACTTGCTCCTTGGCACCTTGGTTTTCTTATATACTCCTTCACTTTCAAACTAGCTGCTAGACAGTTTCCAGAATATCGTCTTCAAATCTATAGGTTGGACATATCTGTATCAAGAAGATTGAATAGCCGTTGAGTGATAATCTTCACTTGATTTTGGTCTCCCATACAACTAGAGCATTGGTTTTCATAAGTAGAGCTTATCCATTTAAAAAGAACTTATCTCAATATTGATTTTCCAATCAAATAAGATTGAGTCAATCAAATCTTTTTAAGTGTGAAATCTAAACCAGATCACTAACTGTTATACATTTTGGACCAGTCACGTTCTAGACTTGCCTCGTTCTGAATTTGCCTTGTTCTTAACTTATTGTGTTATGAATTTGCTACGTTATGAACTAACTATGTTATGAATTTGCTATGTTCATAACTTGAGTCGAGATGGGAATAAATGTAATTCTCTCAATCTGAAATTCCTTATCTTCAGTATAAGGTCGAAACTTAAGTTTGAGTATGTTCCATCTGAAGTAAAATTTACAATCTATACTAACTAGATCGAGATGACTTCACTCCAAGAGTATTTTCCTAGATCAACATACTTCAAGACAATTATCAGACTTACCAAATTCTCATGGATAGCCTTTTCAACTTCAAAATCTACTAGACACCATCATCATCTGCAATTTTGTTTTAATAGAAAATTAGATAGCTCTAAACAAGTCTTTTGCATTTCCACTTTTCTTGTGTTAATAATAGTCAAATAAGTCCGTGCTCCATGGATTTCTAATGTCATTTACTTGAGATTTGATGAGTTTGTGCAAATAAGTGCTAGCAGCTCCATCCTCAGTTTTTTCGTTGTTTTACATTCCAAGAACTTTCCTAAATCTTCAATGTAACTTTAAACTTTTAATTTGTTCAACTCGGTCTCTCAACTTTTCATGACAAAGTTAAATCAGTATGTTGGTAACCATTCACAAGTTTTCATACTTACATTATTGTAATTTTCCTAAAAACAACAAAGAAAAAGTGATATTTTTTATGACCTTCTTACCTTTTGGGTCTTTATAAATATTACATAGTTTCATTTATGTAAATTTTAGCTTACCATCTCTATAATAGTAGAAGTAGAAACTCAGTTAGAGTTGTATCGGATTGACATTCCTCCCATTTTAATCTTAGGCATTTTCTAGAAGAATGGCAATATTTTATGGTAGTTGGTCGGAAATTGTTAATGTTGATGCTAGTTGTCCTACGTGGTACGACCATGCTAACGTGAACAATTTTTTAAATTTTTTAAAAATTGATTTTTAATGTATATTTTATTCTTTTCTTTTCTTTTTCCTACTTCCTCCACCGATTGCTCAACCTTAGTGATGGCTAGTTATAGGTCATAAGTGAGGGCCAACCTCGCTAGGCTCGGGGGAGGTCAAGCCTTGTCGGGATATGGCAAGATCAAGCTTGCAGAATCTAGTGATGTGGAGCCTCACTTGAGGCTGACGAAGCTTGAGCTTGCCAGCTCGCGCCTGTGGCAGGTCGTCACCAAGGCCGAACGATCAGCAAAGGAAGAAGCAAAATAAAATAAAAATAGAAAGAAAAGAAAAAATAAAATAAAATAACCAAATATTAAAAAAATTGATTTGAAATTCTTTTTTACCTTGATGGGCTCGGGCACAGGTGTCAAGGAGCCGAGCTCGACCTCAATATTATCAGGCCTAGTGTCATGGGTCGATCAATTTCAGTCGATCAAACACCGTGCGGCCTTAGGATTTGTAATCCCAAGTTAGCCTACTCACTCGCACGCACAACACAAGGGATGGTTTACACAAGGGGTGAATTGTATTTAGTATGAATGAGTTGAGCTCGAATGAGGGGGAGGGACCCCTTTTATACAAGTTCGGGTCTAATCTCGGCTGTGGATTGTCCCTCTAATCGAACGGCTGTGTTTGAATCCATATCATCATTACAAGGCTACCAGCAGGCCACTCGATGGCTACAAGCATTGGGAAACAGCCATGGTGCAAGCACAAGTCAGAAGCAAGATCGGGGGCAGCATGGGCGGATTAGGGCTAGCAGGGGTATGTCAGAGTCGCCTGACATGGAGTAGGTGAACAACTCCAGGCGTATGCAGGGGCTGGCCGAGCATTGATTAGGAGTCGGCCATTAGTCATGCACGGGTCGTTCCCGTATTGCACATGGACGGATTAGTACGGATCATGGATCGTGCAAGGGCCGATCGATGGATCGGTCAGTGAATTGATCAAGAATCGATCAGGGTCGATCATGGACTGATGTGGGATCGGTTAGGATGGGGACCGATCAAGGTTGCATGTAGGCAAGCCCTTGGGCGTGACTTGGCCGATCACGGATGGTCTTGGACATGCTTCGTCCGTGGGTTGTGTCATTCTCCCCCACCTAATCGGGTGACGCCCTTGTTGCGTCTATGGCATGGAAGGCTTTGATGTGCTTCTTGAACTGCCATAGGCCCTCGGAGGGTTCCCAACTTCGCTTCACTCTTGGGAAGGCCCTTCCATTGGACGAGGTACTCCTTTCTTGGCGCACAATATCTCTTTCGTATGATTCGGTCGGCCATGATGCATTCAACATCCCGATCATAAGAGGTCTTCGCTCCAAGGGGTGCTTGCTGTGATGTGCCTCGATCCGGATCATCCTCATTCGCATGGAATGGCTTAAGCATGCTCACGTGGAACACAGGGTGTACCTTGAGCTTGGACGGCAAGTCCAGCTTGTACGCCACCTTCCCGATCCGCTGCAACACTAGGAAGGGACCTTCGTGGCAACGGATCAGCCCTTTGTGCACGTCCTGGTATCAAAGGACGAGGTGCAATTTGGCCAACACCAAGTCCCTGACTTGAAACTCCATGTGCCGTCACTTCTTGTCGGCCCACTTCTTCGTGCACTTCGAGATTCTATTCAAGCACGCCCGCGCCAAGTCCGCATGTTCGTCCCACTCCTTGGCGAACTTATACATGGACGGATTGCTTCCTTAGTATCCTGAGGTGATCACGCTTGGCATGAGCGAATGTTGCCTGGTCACGATCTCAAACAGGCTTTAGTTTGTGGACTCACTTCGCTGCAAGTTGTATGAGAATTGGGCCACGTCGATCAGCCGCGCCCAATTCGCTTGCATGTTGCTCACATAGTGCCAAAGATAGATTTCCAGCAATGCATTCACTTGCTCTGTCTGTCCGTCGGTTTGGGGATGCATGCTGGTGGAAAAGTTGAGGTTTGTCCCTAGCAACTTGAAGAGCTCGGTTCAAAACCACCCGGTGAATCGAGGATTGTGATCGCTCACGATCGTGCGTGGAACGCCCCAATATTTGATGACGTACTTGAGGAACAACTTGGTTGCTTCCTTGGTTGGGCAATCTTTAGTGGCCAGCATGAACGTTGCATACTTGGAGAATCGGTCAACCACGACCATGAGGGTCCGACACCCTTCGAACTTCGGCAAGTTCACGATGATTCCATTGAGACACTCTCCCATGGATGTTCCGGGATAGGCAACGACACAAGGAGCCCCGTAGGTGACCGTTGCTCAATCTTGTCTTGTTGGCA
Organism: Eucalyptus decipiens; assembly: GCA_014182575.1. NCBI lineage: Eukaryota > Viridiplantae > Streptophyta > Magnoliopsida > Myrtales > Myrtaceae > Eucalyptus > Eucalyptus decipiens. The sequence goes on from CM024619.1 coordinate 20,635,041, forward strand.
AATGAGACATGTTCGCACATAAGCCTCAACGTCGTCCCGCATATGCAGCCAATAGTATTAATCCTCGACGAGTGCCATGGTGTGGTGGATTCTCGGATGACCCGCTCATTTAGAGTCGTGGCACTCGTGTAGGATTTCCTTCCAAAGCTTCCTGTAGAGCAGCACATAGAGTCGCCGTCCTTTGGTGTAGAAGAGATCATCCTCGAGCCAAAATCACCTTGTCTTGCCCTCTTGAGCGTATCAAAGGAGGGCTTAGGCCATTTGGTCGTGCGTTAGCCCCTCCTTGATACGAATTGTCCACGGACAGTCGGGCCGGCTGATCACATTGGCCAATTCCAACTTCCTGCTTAAGGCGTCGGTCACGGAATTGGACTTTCCGGGCTTTTATTCTAGCACATAATCAAACTCAGCCAGGAAATCTTGCCACCGAGCTTGTTTTGGGTTAAGCTTCTTCTGAGTTTGGAAGTAGCTCGTGGCCACGTTGTCGGTTCTCAAGAGATAGTGCCTCCATGTACGAAGGCAATGCACCACTGTGGTCATTTCCTTTTCTTGGACCGTATGCCGTCGCTTGGTATCATTCAACTTTCGAGACTCGAAGGCAACCGGATGCCCTTCCTGCATCAATACACCACTGATGGCAAAATCAGAAGCATCGGTCTTTACCTCATACAATTTGGTGTAGTCGGGCAGCACAAGCACTAGCTCTTTGGTCATGGCCCGCTTCAACCAATTGAACGCCTCTTGACACCGATCCATCCACTCCCACGGCCTTTCTTTTTTCAGCATATCCGTGAGTGGCACGGTGAGGCCGCGAGTATCCCTGGATGAAACGCTGATAATAGTTTGTGAGATCGAGAAAGGATTTCAGCTCCATCACCTTGGTTGGTGGCTCCCAATCAACGATGGCACGGATCTTGGCCGCGTCTATCCGCACTCGTCTGCCCTCGACAATGTGCCCAAGGAAAGGGACTTCTCTTTGTGCAAAGGCACATTTCTCACGTTTCACATACAAGTCATTCTCTCAAAGGGTCCGGAAAACTCGACTCAAATGCTCGACGTGTTCCTCGAGCGTTCGGCTATATATAACAATATCATCAAGGTAAACCACAACGAACCGATCAAGGAACGGATGTAGTACCTTATTCATAAGAGTGCAAAACGTAGCCGACGCATTGGTTAAGCCAAATGGCATGACAAGGAACTCATATGATCCGTAGCGGGTCACACATGTTGTCTTCGGCTCATCCCTGTCGCGACCAAATTTTCGGGTGTGGACCACCAAGGGTTTGGCTAATGGATTGTTAAGCCTAGACTTAACTCGGGCTCTCCCAAGCCCATACCAATTCGCGACTTAGGTTCAAGTTTATAACATGCAAATGATTTTTCAATTAGGAGTCGCCACTAATCTATTTTTGGTGGGTCGATTAGAAACCCAAGTAAAGTAACGGGAGATTTACTTTACTCCTACGAACTAGAGATTTGGGTACGGGGACTTGGTTACGATGGATTTCTCTAACGTCCTTTCGGTACCATTTTTTTTTTTTTTGAAAAAAAGGTTTTGCAGGCAGCTTGAATTGATTTTAAACTATCTCCCTGACATGTGAGGTTATCATGCGGGTGTGCAGACCACCAATTTAACATTCAAGAAAGCAATTAAATAATGCAGAATTTACCTCAAAGCAACGAAAGCATCTGCAGTGTTAAATTAAAATCCACATCAATAATCCTAGATATGGTTTCTAATTAACAAGCAATTACTCAATTTTTGTTTTCTCTTTTTCAACAAAAATATAGTCCATATGCAATGCAATGCTTTTAATCTAATATGAAATGATATGACATGACAATATGTCCTAAACTATATGAATGAGTAAAAAAAAACTAATGATTTCTTAATGAACATGTAATAATTAAACATGCGATCTAAATTATCCAAAATGACATAATCCTAATGACGAGCAATTTCTAATTAAATGAACCTAGCAACAATCACTAAATGACGTGCATTTCATGAACCTAACGCTATATGACGTGCACATAATCTTAATAAGCATGCAATCTATCCTAATATGTGGAAAGAATGCCATAATTCTAATTTTTTTATTACGAAATTCGAAATTAAAATTGCCAAATAATTAAACGTGCAATTCAAATTTAAAACTAACATCCTAAATGATTGCATTTTTTTTTGGATTTTTATTTAAGGAATTCGAAATAAATAAATTTCCTATTCTAAACATGCAAAATAATTCTAAAATAAGTAATATTCTAACATGAACCTAATCTAACTCAAATGTTTTTTTTTTCTTTTACAGGAGCAATCAAATAAAGGCATCAAAAACAGCACGGCACCAAATCAAGCAAGATATCATCCATGTCCACTTAATTTTAGGAAATAAATTGACATATCGTATCTCGTGCATGAGATCGGATTTGCCAATTTTTAAATAAAATCACGAATCATATCTCGAGCGTGAGATCGGATTAGTGATTTTTCCGTACGATTGCGGGTCGTATTTCGAGCGTAAAATCGGACCGTCAATCATATGAACGTTATGAAATTATGATAATTCCCCAATTCACAAGAATTCAAAAGATTTCTTTTGGACATGACAATATCAACTGAACATTTAAACATGATTGCTATCTGCAAATTAGGCATAAGATATATGAAACTGAATTAATCAAGACTCCTACCTAATTTGCGATATTGCCCAGATATTTTCCTGAGTTCGGACGGACGGCAGGGGTGCTCAACAAGCTTGCGGCTCATACTGCTTTGCAGTGGTCTGTGCGATGGGATTCCCAATGCGAGGCTTTCACGGTGATTGGCGACCGGGTGCTTTTCGGCCACCGAGGAAGTGATTCCGGATCGTGAATGCTTTTGTTTTGTGGGACCATGCATTGAGTCAAACTTCCCATAATTCTATGCACGCCCGCCGCTGCTGTGTTGACCGAATGAGGTCTCGCAAACAGCCCAAGATTTCCAATATATTCATGCGTGAATTTGGAGTACGCTGCCTCTATTGGTGGGGTAGCTTGAGCGTAGCCGGACTGCTGCGTGCGATCAACAACTGGTGCGGAGGACGGCAATCGACGACAAACTCAAAACAGCAACCTTGAACTCCAGGAAGTGCGATGGCAAATATTTTGGTCAGAGAAACCAGAATCGCTTTTGGTCGTGGGGAGCATAGTGGCTCATCACCGAGAGTGGTGGTGCACGTCGAGTAGAGTCGATCCCAGTTGGGTACGTCGGTTTATTGAGCACGCGAGGCGACGAGTTGCTGTACCCACCGAACCCTCTTACACATAATCATCACGTCAGAATTTTGCCACTTGGGCTCTTCTTGCTTGTGAATAATTCAAGTGCACTCCTTCAATGATTCTTCACCATCGGGGATGGAACGGCTCGTGATCGCTGGTACAGTCACGAGGAGGGAGCAACAGGTGGCGAGAGTCAGCATCGTGGGCTACAACTCGGCTGGCACACGTCGGAGTAAGGGCCGGTTCAACGTCGTTGTGCAGGGACTACCAGGGCTGAGAAGCAAAAAACTCGTTGGAACACCAAGGTTGCAGGATCCCGATGGCCGTGAAATTGCTGGACTGGCGAGGCACGGATCTGTGGCTACGTTGCGAGGAGGGAGGAGCGATGGTTGTTGGCTTCCTTGGAGGAGCTCGTTGATTATGGTGAGTGATGTCACCGAACGAGGGATCGATTGGTCTGGTGCGATGATGAAAGGGCCGCAGTGAAGGACCGGGACAAAGACCTTGCTCTCTGCTTTTTTCTCTCTCTTCTCACCGCTCTCTCTCTAGGGTTGCAGCTCCTTTTTCTCTCGATTGCGGCCGTGAATGTTAGTTGTGCGGCCCCTAAATGTGGCCGTGTATGTAATTGTGTGGCCCCCTAAACCCTACGTATGTTTACTTATTTATAGGGCACGGATTAGGGTTTTTAAATTTTCCAAATCCATATCCACGATGATTTCTTTTCGAAACGCAATATTTATTTTTTCCAAACGTAATATTTGCTTGTGAATTGAAATCTCACAAAGATAAATCCGTAAAATATCTCCGAGGATACGGGCTTGGACCGATTTGCTTTCTTCGTGGGCTTAGCCTGACTCATCAACTTAAAGTTTCTGAACCATCAATTCGAATCCATCCGTCACCGACCCAATGTAAATGCAAATAAAAAATAAATGCACCTAAAACTATATGCTATGCGATTAATTATTTTTTTATGGGTAAAATTAACCCATAATTTTTTAATACGATAAATGACTAAACGGGTCGCCAAAATTTAGGTGTCAACAATCCCCTTCGGCAATCCGTACTTGATAGCATCATGATCGAAGGTCAAGCTTGGAGAACCATCGGGCTTCCCCAAGCTGGTCGAACAAGTCGACTATGAGAAGGATCGGGTATTTGTTCTTGACGGTTAGCTTGTTCAATGCCTGATAGTCGATGCACATGTGGAGGGATCCGTCATGTTTCTTTTAGAACAAGACTGGGGCACCGATCGGGGCCTTGGATGGCTGAACATACCCAGCATCGTGTAGCTCTTTGAGTTGTTTCCTTAGTTCTTCCAACTCAGGTTGGGCCATGCAATAGGGCGCCGTGGCCAACGATCGAGCATCGGGCACGAGCTCGATCCGATGATCAACTTCTCTTTGAGGAGGCAATTTCTTGGGTAACTCGAGCGGCATCACATCTTGGAAGGTATCGAGGACTTGGGCCACCTCTCCTGGTACCTCCTTCTCTTCCGCGCCCTCCTCCTTCAATGCTACCAAGAAAGTCACCTCGCCCTTCCGTAACCCCTTGGTCAACTACATGGCCGATAGCATTTTCCTATCGTGTCACAATTCACGGTAGATCGGGACCATGCATTGACACCGTTTATCAAAGATGCATATGCAATCCGTGAAGGGCATAACACCCGCATTGATCCGATCGAGAAACCCTAGACCGAGTATGAAATCATAGTCGTTAAGGGGAATTGCCTCGATATCCTCTTTGCTGGTCCATGGACCAAGGTGGAACTCCATGCCCCTAGCCATGCCACTGGTTGGGACTTCCTTGGAGTTCACCGTTTTGAGCCAATCGGCATCATTTGTCTCGACTGGAAGATTCAGCTTCTTCGCGGCCTCTTTGGATATGAAGAGGTCGGACGCCTCGGTATCCACGAGCGCACTCATCGTGGTACCACTGATCTTCACGTCCACGAACATCATTCCTTTGGATTCTTTGGCCTTCTTGGCCTTGATTGATCCAAGGATCCGTAACGATCCCAACCGCGCCTCCTCCTGCAACTTATCCTCCTTGCACAAGGCCGCCAACTTTCCCCTTTTCGAGCAATCTCGAGCCATATGGGGTCCATCACAAAAGAAGCATTTGTAGGTGCGTACCTTGCAATGGTATCCTCCGTTGTATCCTCCATTACTCGACTCGGGTTGAGTCCTAGGAGGGATCAAAGGCGGTTTGCCTTCGTTCGGGCGATGGTACCAACTCCGATCTCCCCCACCAATGGCCTTTTCTCTCGCTCAAGAGTCGGGCTTGACAGCGGTTGTCGGCCTGTATTTCACAAGGAACTCGGCCACGAAAGTAGCTGTTGTGAGATCCGTTGCATTGCATTGTTTGAGCTCTTGTTTGACCTATGGTTTGAGTCCACTCATAAACAGGTGGAATGCCTTTGTCTCGGTCATGGATGGGATTTGGAGCAGTAGCTTTGAGAATTGCTTCACATAGTTGCGGACTCCGCCTTTTTGCTCTAGGCGCTTCAGTTCCCCGCGGGCTTCCTCTTCCGCATAAGTGGGATAATAGGTTCGTCGAAATTCCTTGATGAATCGAGCCCATGTCGTGATAGGATCGCCATTCCTACCATTCGACAAACGTCGCCACCATAGCAGCGCATCATCCGCTAAATACATGGCTGCGGTGTTTACCCGGATCACGTCGTCGGTCGTTCCCATGGTCTGGAAATATTGTTCCATGTACCATAGGAAGTTGTCCACGTCCTATGCCACCCGTGAGCCCTTGAACTCCTTCGGCTTGGGTGCATTGGCATGGGATTGCACAGTGATCACCCCGTTCACACGTGCAGCTTCAAGCTCCGCGACCTTGCTTTTTCAGCTTGGCCATCTCCGCACGCATGGCCATCATCGTGGCCTCCCAAGTCTTGTCCCGCTACTATAGCTCGTGCGTGAGAGACCCCATCACCTCAACCTGGAGCTCTCTCATGCCAACTTGGAGTTCTTGCACTTCAACCAAGAACTCCTCCCTACCGGCTTCCGCTCCATCAACGATCTGGTATAGGTTGTCCACCAATGCCTGGACGTCCGTGACAGTCTCCTCTAGGACCGTCATTCTGTTTTCCAAATCCCCCTTCGGATCCCTTGAACACGAGACAGCACGGTTCTTCTTTGACCAGGTGGCCTTCTCGACTGGACGCCCACGATCATCACGATCATTGCCTTGCACGACCGGGACATCAGCACGAGGATCAGCCATTGCGCTAGGAACGATTGCTCTGATACCACTTGTCACAGGTCAATCAATTTCGGTCGATCAAACACTGTGCGGCCTTAGGATTTGTAATCCCAAGTCAACCTACTCACTCACATGCACAACACAAGGGACGGTTTGCACAAGGGGCGAATTGTATTTAGTATGAATGAGTTGAGCTCAAATGAGGGGGAGGGACTCTTTTATACAAGTTCGGGTTTAATCTTGGCCGTGGATTGTCCCTCCGATCCAACGGCTATGTTTGAATCCGTATCATCATTACAAGGCTACTAGCAGGCCACTCGATGGCTACAAGCATGGGAAACAGCCATGGTGCAGGCACAAGTCAGAAGCAAGATCCGGGGCAGCATGGGCGGATTAGGGCCAGCAAGGGCGAGTTAGAGCCGCCTGACATGGAGCAGGTGAACAACTCCAGGCGTGTGCAGGGGCTGCTCGAGCATTGATCGGGAGTCGGCCACTGGTCGTGCACGGGTCGTCCCCCATATCACGCATGGACAGATCAGCACGGATCATGGATCGTGCAGGGGCTGATCGGTGGATCAGTTAGTCGATTGATCAAGGATCGATCAGGGTCAATCATGGACTGATGTAGGATTAGTCAGGACGGGGACCGATCAGGGCTGCATGTAGGCAAGCCCTTGGGCTTGACACGGCCAATCACGGACAGTCTTGGACATGCTTCGTCTTTGGGCCATGTCACTAGCATCTTGGGCACTATCATCAGTGTCCCAACCCTAGCCTTGATGGACCCAAGCACGACAGTAGAGGGCTTGAGCGTAGCCTAAATGGACATGAGCCAAGATGTTGGTACCCCACCCTGCGAGAATGAGCATTGGGATTTTTGTACCTAAGCATATAGTTTCTAGTCTAAGTGTCGTTATCTAGCCATATTTTGGAAGGTGATATTCGATTTTTTTTTAAAAGGAAATCATTTCTCTGAATTTAAATTCTAGTAGGGAAACATCTTCTTTTGACTCATTTTCTCAAACCAACCAAATAGCAGAAAAATGAGGAAAATGTTTTCATGAAACAAATGAAACCTAAAATGAAATTGTAGAGATCATAAGCTAAAATTTACTTTATGTTTGGTATGATTCTTTAAAACTAAAAATGTTCATATCAATCCTAGTAGTATGCTCTACACTTGCCATAACGTGGAACCTGTGCATCAAAATTATGCTACCCTAAAATTTTCTATGATATGAGTCAAAAAACGAAGAAGAATTTGGTGGCTAAAAAACAATCCCTATTTTGAGGCCAAGGAAGGGCTGTGCATGTGAGATAGCATACTTACCACAAATTCTATTTTTGTTTTCCCTAACTCGTATCATAGGCAAATTTCTTGGTGAGTGTGCTCTCTTGCTTATACACTTCCTAACATACTAATATTGTTAGTTCATTGGCTTTAACTAGGAGTATCTTTGATGAGGTGACTTTGTTGTGTAATTCTTTGTTGCATATTACAATACTAAAGTGTGAAGCTTATTGGGATCGGTTCTATGGATCCACTTGGGAATCAGACCGGATCGATGGTTTGGTTCCCGAGTTAATCCATGGAATCAATGAGCGACTCCTAGTACCAATTTTTGAATCGATCTTTAGTGGGTAGGTCCTGGATTGAGGGTGGGAATGCCTACCCAGACCATGCTCACCCTTACTATTCAGTAACGATTCTATTCTCTATATTTCTTCTATTCTTTTGTTATCTGGAATTTAAAAAAAAAAACAAAAATCTATATGCATACGTCAATTAATTTTTTATTCCCCAGAAGAGATCTGTAACCAGAGAATAAATGTGGAACAGAAACAAAATGTAAAAAGAATTTACTGTTTTGTTCTCATGAACAAAAAGAGAAATAAAATCATTTTAGAAAAACAAAGTAAAACAAAGTCAATATAACTTAATACTTGTCTTTACACAATCGACATGAGGTCTAGGTGACACTCACATTCAGACCGGGTTTACTAACCCAATTTGAGTCCCCATTTTTTGTAATAAAAATAAATAATAATAAGTAATAAAAATAAAATATTCAGAAATTTAGAAAAAAAATTAGAAATTAGATTTTGAGTAATTTTATTAGATTTTTGTATTAATTCGACATAAAAAAATGGAAACTTTTTTTTTGATAAAAATTTAATTCAAAATTGAATAATCTCTTAGGAGGGCTTTACCACATGGATTTTTTGTTGTCGTTTTTTTAGAGACAATGCCAAGTCGCAACAATTTAGTGACTTTACTGAGAGAAGACGTTTTCTTCACAAGCAAAGCATGGGCGTGACTGAGATTAACACTCTTCATCACATCTAAAGTAGCTAGCAAATATCACTTAGAGAGGGGTGAATACGTGATTAAATAAAATCCTGACAATTTAAAGTGGAATAGAAAGAGTCAAGATCAAAGTTTGAACAAGGATCGGATTTTGGAACAAAATTTAGAATCGGTGGTACAGTGGAATAGACTTGAGAAGCACCTTGCGAGTGTACAATAGACTATAACAATAAACAATAAGAGTTTAGGGATATGAGAAATTGTATACGAGGTTTATGGTGATTCAATTTATATCAAGCCTACGTCCATTTTTTCACACTAACAGCCTACTAACTAGATTCCACTAGATGATCAACAAGAGAATATTTAGTATTAATACTCACTGATAAATCATACTATCTCACTCAATCACTCTTTCTATACTTCTCTTACGATCTCAAAATTGAAGCTTACAAAAGACAAATGTATGGTCAAAATACACTCAAACTTTGGAATTCTAGATTCTTAGTCTCGTCTCTTACTTGCTCCTTGGCACCTTGGTTTTCTTATATACTCCTTCATTTTCAAACTAGCTGCTAGACAGTTTCCAGAATATCGTCTTCCAATCTGTAGGTTGGACATATCTGTATCAAGGAGATTAAATAGCCGTCGAGTGATAGAAACAAATCTTCACTTGATTTTGGTCTCCCATACAACTAGAGCATTGGTTTTCATAAGTAGAGCTTATTTATTTAAAAAGAACTTATCTCAATATTGATTTTCCAATCAAATAAGATTGAATCAATCAAATCTTTTTAAGTGTGAAATTTAAACTAGATCACTAACCGTTATACATTTTGGACCAGTCATGTTCTAGACTTGCCTCGTTCTAAATTTGCCTTGTTCTTAACTTATTATGTTATGAATTTGCTACATTCTGAACTAACTATGTTATGAATTTGCTATGTTCATAACTTGAGTCGAGATGGGAATAAATGTAATTCTCTCAATCTGAAATTCCTTATCTTCAATATAAGGTCGAAACTTAAGTTTGAGTATGTTCCATCTGAAGTAAAATTTACAATCTATACTAACTAGATCGAGATGACTTCACTCCAAGAGTATTTTCCTAGATCAACATACTTCAAGACAATTATCAGACTTACCAAATTCTCATGGACAGCCTTTTCAACTTCAAAATCTACTAGACACCATCATCATCTACAATTTTGTTTTAATAGAAAATTAGATAGCTCTAAACAAGTCTTTTGCATTCCACTTTTCTTGTGTTAATAGTAGTCGAATAAGTCCGTGCTCCGTGGATTTCTAATGTCATTTGCTTGAGATTTGATGAGTTTGTGCAAATAAGTGCTAGCAGCTCCATCCTCAGTTGTTTCGTCGTTGTACATTCCAAGAACTTTTCCTAAATGTTCAATGTAAATTTAAACCTTTAATTTGTTCAACTTGGTCTCTCAACTTTTCATGACAAAGTTAAATCAGTATGTTGGTACCCATTCACAAGTTTTCATATTTACATTATTGTAATTTTCCTAAAAACAACATAGAAAAAGTAATATTTTTTATAGCCTTCTTACCTTTTGGGTCTTTATAAATATTACATAGTTTCATTTATGTAAATTTTAGCTTGCCATCTCTATAATAGTAGAAGTAGAAACTCAATTAGAGTTGTATCGGATTGACATTCCTCCCATTTTAATCTTAGGCATTTTCTAGAAGAATGGCAATATTTTCTGGTAGTTGGTCGGAAATTGTTGATGTTGACGTTGGTTGTCCTATGCGGTATGACCATGCTAATGTGAACAATTTTTTAAATTTTTTTAAAAATCGATTTTTAATGTATATTTTATTCTTTTATTTTCTTTTTCCTACTTCCTCCACCGATTGCTCAGCCTCGGTGATGGCTAGTTATAGGTCATAAGTGAGGGCCAACCTCGCTAGGCTCGGGGGAGGTCAAGCCTTGTCAGGATATGGCAAGGTCAAGCTTGCCGAATCTAGTGAGGTGGAGCCTCACTTGTGGCTGACGAAGCTTGGGCTTGCTAGCTCACGCTTATGGCAGGTCGTCGCCAAGGCTGAACGATCAGCAAAGGAAGAAGCAAAAAAAAAATAATAATAAAGAAAAAAAGAAAAGAATAAATAAAATAAAATAACCAAATATTAGAAAAATTGCTTTGAAATTTTTTTTACATTGATGGGCTCAGGCACAGGTGTCGAGGAGTAGAGCTCGACCTCAATATTATCAGGCCTAGCATCTTGGGCACTATCATCAGTGTCCCAACCCTGCCCTTGATGGATCCAAGCACGACAGTAGAGGGCTTGAGTGTCACGCCTCGATCCTCGAGTGCGTGCCCATCCCTTGGTGGTTGATTTAAATTGTGACGTCCTAAGACGCGTAGTCGACCCATTCATTTTAATGCGCATGCAGGAGCATCTAAATAAATCCCCAAACAACACAAAGATGGGATAGAAAAGTAGGACCACAATTTCACAACCACAACACACTTTTATACACAGCTGACTAGTTTATTTACAATACTAGTCTATAGATAAGAGTCTATAAAAGCATAAAGTCTACAAGTCCTCTAGGCGTTCGATCCCCAAGCTCAAAACCTCGAGCTCTCCTGGGAACTTGGGTCCACTATTGCACCACCAGGAGGGTCAGCTGTACCCTCACCAAAAGTGATCTCTAACACAGACACAGGGATTTTAGAATCCTAGAGAGGACCTTCTTTGGGTCCATTTCGCCCGCGATGATACCACGTTCTGAATTGATGGGGTACCCTTCGAGGTAGACCCGCATCGACTCAAACAATGGTCCTCACGAGTTCGTAGACCCAAGCTCTTTGGCCCCCAGGAAGAGGAATCTCGGTGACCTGTTCAGTGACCCTCTTGGGCTGGCCAAAACGCTCTGAAGGAACCGCCATCTAAGGACCTGAAAAGGTTGAGCCCACGATAGGGTGAGATAATGTCTCAACAAGTTCACCCCTTAAACTCTAACTAGGAAGGAAATACGCCCAAAGGCAGTCTATGCACACACACAAGACGGAAGACTTACCTTGCCTCAGTTCTTTCCTACAAGTTAATACGATTCATATACTCAACCAATTAATTTAATTCAAATCATCAATCCATCGATCCACTTAGTCAATCAACTCAATTCGATACAATTGATATGATTTGTACCATCTATCAATTCAACACCATCTATCAATCAATACCATCTATTGATTCGATACCATTTATCAATTCATTCGATACGATCACTGGTCACACAAGATGAAATAGATGGTCATAGCTCTCACGAGCTGATATATAGATGATAGCTCGCATAAGCTGATATAGATAGATAGTAGCTCACACAAGCTGATATATGGATCATTGCTCCTACAAGCTGATAAACGGATCGTTGCTTCCACAAGCCGATAAACGATCATTGCTCACACAAGCTGAAAAGGTATACTGCTCTCACAAGCTAACAATTTAATAATGCTCACACAAGCTGACGTACAATAATGCTCCCACAAGTTGTCAAATCACCGTGTTAAAAATACCCGATAAAAATAATCGTGTGTGGGTACACGGTTGACCTGAGCCAAAAATATAATATCTTTATTTTAGAAAATCTCACTATTTATATAGTCCACAAAGACATTTTCGGCGTTAAAAACTGATGCCCGGTATTTTCTAATTAAAATACCGAAATTCCATAATTTTGGTATAAATATCCAAAATTACAATTTCCACTCAATTTGCACAAATTAGCACTCAATTAAATAAACCAAGCACACCATTGTAATCAGTATGAAATTCCGGTCACTAGCTATCTTAGTATAATTTCCGGAAAATAATAAATAACTAAATAAATACAATTAATTACCAAAAATAGAAACTTAGGCCGAAAATGCCTAATTAAACACCAAAACGGGCCCAAAAAATTTCTGAACAAATCTAGATAAATAGCACAACTTATCTAGTCTCTAATTAAGTCGTTCTAACCACCTAACATGCAAAATCGAATAATTAAATCACTAATCCGTTTTAACTAACCACCTAAACCATACTTAGCCTAAACTAATCATCCCTTAAACGTTATTAACTCCCTAAGTAGAGTTTAGCAAGTAAATTCATTGATGTAGCAATCGAGTGACCACGGCGATGGCGACGCGGGGACGAGCGACAAACCTCTTAGCGGTGACACCCGACAAGGCCCAAAAGAGGCCTAAAACGGGCCCAACAGCTCACGGTTGGGCTAAGGGCTCGGCTTCTTCTCCTTAGGTCGAGAGAGCTGGAACAGCAACAGAAAAGGCTAAAACTACGAGGATGGGCGGATGGGGCTGCAGCGGGCGAGCAGGGGCGACGGTGGTTGCTGGACGGCGGCCAGGGGAGCTCCGGCGGCAACCAGGGAGGCTTGGACATGGACTGGGTTCGCGAGATAGTGAGTTGGAGGTGGACGGGTAGACGGCGCGCGACAGGCTCGCGCGAGGGCGCGACGGCGACGCGATGGTCCTGGCAGCTCAGCGGGTGACTTGCAACGGCAAGGGGGAAGCTTGGCTGGTTTCTTTGCAACTTTGGAGCTTCAAAATGCCCTGTAAATGGAGAAAGCAGGTCTGTTGAAGAGGATGAAGCCAGTTGCACTTGGAGGGTCCCTTTTGGCCACAAATATCTCTTATTTTGATCATTGCATGGCCCCCCACTTGTTTCAGCTCTATCCTCAGCCAATTTGCAGCCCACAATCTTCCCTAGCAAGCTAATGAAGTGATCTAAATGTTATGGTGACCATGGCCTACGAATTTGACACAAATTCCCCCAAATCCACTTCAATTTTCCTTCAATTGGATCTACATCGGTCCCCATAAATACCACTAAGGTGCCCATACGTCAATTCACATTTTTCCTCGCCAATTGAACCAACTTGAATCATAAAAACGCGATAAAAAACAGCCCTCTGATTTTTCCAGTCAAAAACGGCCCCACTTTGAATTTTCGCCAAAAATCTCGGTTGTCATGAAAATCTCAAGATTTCAAATACGGACACACGGTATCAAAACGACAGAAAAATCAGTCTAATGTCGATCAACGAGAATTTTGCAATTAGGCGGAATCACCCACACTTAATCACATGGCTTAGTAAAGTTGACCTATCTCTAGTTTCTAATCGATTTTTAACTATGCCATAATGACCCTTGCAAACTAGCATGGTCGAACAGTCGATTTCTGGTCGAATTCTTAAATCTATTACTTTAAAATCTCTTAATGGCTTTACCAGATAGACTAGTTATCTCATGAGTGATCAGTTCAGAGAACAGAATTATAGGCGCATCGATGAAAAGCCCGATTCATTCAATTAAAAATAGAACTGAAAATTGAGGATCTCATATTGAGTGTAGCCTAAATGGACATGAGCCAAGATGTTGAGTACCCCACCTTGCGAGAACGAGCATTTGGGATTTTTGTACCTAAGCATAGAGTTTCTAGTCTAAGGGTCGTTATCTAGCCATATTTTGGAAGGTGATATTCTATTTTTTTAAAAGGAAATCATTTCTTTGAATTTAAATTCTAGTAGGGAAACATCTTCTTTTGACTCATTTTCTCAAACCAACCAAATAGCGGAAAAATGAGGAAAATGTTTTCGTGAAACAAATGAAGCCTAAAATGAAATTGTAGAGATCATAAGCTAAAATTTACTTAAATGAAACTATCTAGTCATTTTAAGACACAAAACGTAAAAAGATAATAAAACATAGTATATTATTTTATTGATTTAGAAAAGGATTAATACCACGAAAAACTTAAAATTTAAACACCGTATTAAATTTATCCCAAACTAATTTTCTGACCACAAAACATTTGATAGTTTTCGTTAAATTGGATTAATACCATGAAAAATCATAAACTAATACATTTGTGATAAACGGAGGGTAAAACCTCAAACTATTATATCCATTAACTATTACATGTCATGCAACTCAATAATTTGACAGTAAAATTTAAAGGAAACTAATAAAGGATAAATTAGTCATAAATATACTTATAAGGTAAATTTGTTATAGATATAGTAGTTTAGGATTTTTTATGATATTAACTTTTTGGAACAATGATTGTAATGTAAAGACGTTCTAAAATATGGGTAAAAACATAATTATGAAGACTTGAGAATATATACTAAACTATTGATTTGACCTTGTTGGAATGTCGGTGGACTAGATCTGAGTAAATCGAACGTTGAGAGACTACTTTGAATACTTAAGAATAGTTTAAGGACCACGTCGAACGAATAGAAAATCGAAAGGCAAGATTACATATTAGATCAAAACTCAAATATTATTAGGATTATTATCCCTCTCGGAGCTTATTATTTCCGCGATGTAAATTTTTGTAAAGAGCGCATTTGATTCAAAGATGTATTTCTATTTATTCAGATAAATATACACGTATTTATCAGGGGATTTATCTTTAGTACTACAGCCGAGTGAAAGATGTCGGAGATGAAATTTCCAGATCGCCGTTGCCGGGGGCACGCGCAAAGAGCACCGAAAATTCAATTCAAAGAAGACTCCTCCTCCTCCTCCTCCTCCTCCTCCTTCTAGGCTTGACGAGCAGAGAGAGGAGCGCCAAGAACCATATAAAAACCCTCTCTCTCTCTCTCTCTCTCTCTCTCTTTCTCGGCCTGTTCCGTCTTTGTCAGTTGTCACTCTCTCTTTCTCTCTCTCTCTTTCGCTTTCTCCCTTGCTTCGTAACGAAGCCAATCCGTGCCCTACCAGAAGAAGAAGGAGGAGGAGGAGGAGGAGCACGATCGGCGACCGAAGTCCCGAGACTTTTTCCCTCTACCGTTTGGCGCTCCTCAGTCGTTTGCTCGATCGCGATCCCAGCCCCCACCGCCGCAGCAATCGGTCATGCCGCCGCCGCCGCCGGCGATTGACCTCAGGTCAGTGCCGAACCCTCAGCCCGAGCGCCCGCCGTCCGCCCCCCGGCCGCCGCCGCCGCCCGGCCTGCCCGCGGCGGTGGCGGAGGGTCCTGTGAGCTTCGGAGGCGGCGAGGGATTCGGGCCGCGGAGAGGGCCGGGGCGGCAGAGGCCGAGGCTCGTGAAGGTGAGGAGGCGCTCGGAGGGGAGGCCGGCGGCCGTGTTGGGGGATGAGGTTGGTTCCGTTCGTAATCCGTTTCGTGCGGAGTCTGATGTCGAGTGCCGAGTGAAGTACGGGAGCGTTGAGGATACGTGTTCGGAGAGTACTGGGTTTAGAAATGGGGATGATGCGACGGGGCAGGAGGGTAAGTGCTCCTTCGAGAATGTTGGTTTTGTATTTGGTGCTCCTCGGAATGTGGACATTTCAGCGAATGGCACCACTGAATATGTCGGTGAACCGGCTTTGGATGATAATGATGCAAAGGGCGGTAGGAAGTTTGAGAGCGCGGGCTTTGTGTTTGGTGCCCAGCACAGAGATTTGGAATCGAACTTGGGGTGGGAAAATGGAAATTCTGGCAGAGATGCTCGAAAGTCGGTTTCTGGAAGTGGAGGCGAAGGGAGAGCAGATTCTGTGCGGTTGTCTGGAAATGCAGGCTTTTCTTCTGTTGATAATGAATGCGACCTTGAATCAGTTTCTGAAAGGGAACAATCCTCTGACAATGTAAGACAAGCTAATTGTGCTGATGGAAAAGCCTCCAGGAGTGATGATAGTGCATTTTTTGTGTTTGGCACTGATCCTGGCCAGTCAACATCATTGCCAAGGTTGGAGAAGGGAAATGCGAGGAAAGAGCCTGAGCTTAGGGAAAATGGGGACCCAGGCTTTGTTTTTGGCTCCAGTTGGTTTGGTCTGGGATTGAACCTGAATACCAAAACAAACGAATCCAGGGAAAATCTTGAAAATCTGGAACTCAATGATAATGGTCGTTTTGAATCAGGGACTGAAGTAGAGCCCCAGAGGATGGAACCCACTGAAGCTCTATCCAATGAGGGTCACAGGAATGGCTTCTTTGTATTCAAAGGTAATACTGAAAAAATTTCTAGTGAATGTAAAAGACAGGAAAAGAGTAGCAGTGCAGAGATGAAAATGAATGGTGACAATTTAGGAAATAGGAGCAGTGATCCAGATGAACAAATTGTCAACTTGGGCTCCAGTAACGTGGATAATAACCAGTCGTCATCTACTTGTGGTGCTGGTGCAGCTGGTAGCAGTAGTACATCAGATCTCCAGCAAAGTATGCAGAATTTAAGCATTGATGATGGACGACATATAGGTGGTGCTAACGATGGGAATAATAGCACTGATTCTGAAGCTGCATTTGTTTTCAGAAGTGGTCCATGTGTTTCTAACTCTTTCCATGGCAATTTGGCAACTCTCATAGGTCAGACCAAAAATCCAAATTTTCATGGGTTTTCTGATCCTGCAGAGAGTGGGAGTAGTTTCACGAAGTTCGAAGAGGATCAGTTCATATTTAAAAAAAATACAAATATTGCCAGTGAGTCGACTGGAATTTCTAGCCACAAGCCATATATATTTCAAGCCAGTACTATTGAGAGTTCTGATATGGCTCAGTGCTCCGCTAATCCGGTGAATGATAATGCCCTTCCGGAGACTTTAGACGATAAAGAAAGGTTTAGCTTCATGAACACTTTGGATGGTTCAGGGGCATCTAATGGAGATTTTAGGGTTCCTGAGTGGGATCCTTCATCCTTCAAAGCAAATTTGTGTCAAGATTTGAAAATTGAATTCAATGAACAGAGTAGATCAACAAAGTATAAAAAGTATAAGAAGAATGCAAAATCGAGGCAACCTTCTAAAGGAAACCTAACTACTGAAGAGCATCATGGGCTGGCTGAAAGCAATTTCCAAGAAGTGACGCAAGCTTCTGATTGCTATTCGCCCATGGATTTTTCCCCTTATCAAGAAGCTGTAGCAAATGATCAGTGTTCCAGGCAGAGTTCTTCGGTGACGTTGGATGAGTCTGTTGCCTTCAGTAAAGAAAATGCAACATTGGGATCAAGCTCAACAATGCCCACTACCGATGAACATATGGGTAGTTCAATGGAACGATTGGTGAGTGATGAAGGTAATACGAAGTCTGGTGAGACTGTTTCAGGAGCTGAAGCTACTCACTTCAAGTCCAGCACTGATCATCCATGTAGCACCTTTAGAGCTGCTGTTGCTTCAGCAGAAGATGGAAGTGTTTTCTTAAAAGCTGAGAATCAGGCTACTGATTATATGAAGCAGTCTGTGTTTGCTTCTAATCTGGATGAAGTAGATCATAAAAATTTTGCCTTCTCTTCATCATCCTCTGCTCAGACTGGTTTACTGGGCAAAAAGCGGTTGCCCAAAAAGAAAAGTAGAGCAAAAAGTGAGAATTGTCCTTTTGTTATACCTCCATGTCCAGGTGCCGGGGATGGATCCTTCTCTTTTCAGCTTCCAAACTCTTCTGGTACTTCTTTCCCTTCAGACACAACGCAAGGGCAGGAAGGAGGACATAGACAATTTCCAGAGAAAGAGCAGAACGTATCTAATTCAAACAAGAATGTTATACATGGTGAGACCAATTTATCCTCATCTGTTATGATCCAAGAAGCCTGTGAAAAGTGGCGAATCAGGTACCTTTGATCTTATGTGGTCTTACACTTAAAATGGTCGTCTCTGATATGCTGGATTATTCATGTAAGTTACTGTGGTGAAGGGTGTCCATTGACAGGGTTATTTATTTTGTGTAACAGGGGAAATCAAGCTTATAAAAATGGGAAATTTTCTAGAGCAGAAGAGTACTACACGAAAGGTGTAAACTCAGTTCCTTCTGGTGAAGAATCAGGATGCTGCCTTAAGCCTCTTTTATTGTGCTACAGCAACCGTGCAGCTACTCGGATGTCTCTTGGAAGAATTAGGGAAGCTATTGGAGATTGCATCGCTGCTGCTACAATAGATCCTAACTTCCTCAAAGTTCAAATAAGAGCTGCAAAGTAAGGCTTATTCATAGATACTCTTTGGAATTAGAATATGATTGATTCTTGCTGGCTCATAACTAGCTATAGATATTCTTGAATATTAATTTAACTATCTTTGAATTAAGTAGGTTCTTATCTTGTTTTGCTTTTCTGAGTTAACACCGTTATTGGTTTCCCTTGTGGCAATAATTTCTCTGCAGAATAGGCTGGAAGGGAAAAACTGTATCTATACTTTTTCGTTTTTCTTCCGTATTAGTTGACATTTAAATAGAAATAAAAGCAAGAGATGCATGGATAGACTAATTAATTACCAAATGTCTTGTTTGCAAGCAGTCTCATTTGTCATCACCTGTCTACATGAAATTGTACTCGCATATATTGTTTCTTTAATTGCTGGAGATCTGAGAGAAATATCTTTTTGCATCCTTGCAGCTGTCATCTGATGCTAGGGGAAGTAGAAAATGCCTTGAACTATTTTAATAAGTGCTTGGCAACCGGGGCTGACATATGTTTGGATCGAAGGCTTGTGATAGAAGCTGCAGATGGCCTACAGAAGGCGCAGGTGATGCTTGCCTACATCTTCTTGTGTGGGTTTTTCCATTTCTAGTCTTTCATAGTTATCAATACTTTGGCTCATCAGTATTTGTTTTCTGGCGATTGAATGTCAGTGATCTTCTGCTAATTTGTGATTTCATTTTCCATGTGTGTCGTGACATGTTAGTTAGGAGGACATAATAATAGACGATGCCTCAAAATTGTATAGCAACTAATGAGTTGGGCCTTGCATTGTGTTTCTCCATGCACGCCCTTCTTTAAGGCATCGTCCACCCTCAACTGACCTTGTTTAGTGTCACACTTTGAAATATCACATGGACTATTTCTGTTATATATGATCGAACAGTTGCAGCTCATACCCAGGTATGAGCTTGGGGTGGCGATTGAAGGCTTTGAGATTCTTGTATGTGGTTGAGATTTATTTCTGAAGTCTCTTTTTGAGGTTTTCTCATCCTTTTGGAATTCAATATATGCTCGTTGCCACTTGCAGTGATTGGAGTATTGTTTGGACTATTGAAGGAGGATGAGTCCTTTTTTTGTTTTTTTAATGGTTTGTCTTCTTGATGCTTGGTTTTAATCAATATGAGAATTGTGGGTAGTAATGAGATACTGTGGAAGTGTTGTTCTGTGAGATTGATTAGGTCGAGGACAATAACTTTCAGTTTGAAGTTTTGTATTGGTCTAATAGAACTTGTAAATGATATCTGGAAAAGATTTGTTGTAGCCATTGGTAAAGACCATGAGGTGGAGTCATTCTATGCAGTGTGCTTCAAAGAATGAAAGCCCACGTGTTGCCATCTTTCTGATGGAGAGAATTGGTCTAAGGACATGGAACATTCAATCCTTGAGTTTCTGTTTAATTGGAGAATTATGTGATATTTTTAAGCTCAAATTACTCTCTCTATCTCTCTCTTCGCATGTGCACTGTTAAGGGATGATAGTGCTTTGTTTGCTTTGCATGGTTTCCTGGGTCTTATCATTTAGGAGCTCACTTTGATGGTATTCTTGCTAGCAGAAAGTGGCTGAATGTATAAGTCATTCTACTAAAAGTTTGGAAGAGAAGACATCTGATGCAGCAGAAAGAGCTCTAGAAATGCTTTCAGAGGCATTATCAATCAGTAAATTCTCAGAGAGACTGCTGGAAATGAAAGCAGAAGCATTGCATATGGTATGTACTGTCTTAACGACTTAACCTACTGTATTTTCTTGTAGTCCCGATTTCTTCAAGCTAGCCAAGATCTTGAACCATCTGCCTAGGTATTTAAAGCATGAAAGAAGTTTCTGGCTGACTAATGACTTTATTTTTGGTTAAATGCAGCTTCGGAAGTATGATGATGTTGTGAAGTTGTGTGAGCAGTCTTTAAAGTTTGCTGAAAAGAACTTCGGTGCATTAGGTGGGAACCTTTTGTCGGAGATGGTTGATTCTGACTCTGGAGGAAACTCAGCTGTTAGGCTTTGGAGGTTTTTCATGATGGCTAAGTCTTACTTTTGCCTGGGAAGGCTTGAGGAGGCTCTTGAGTTACTTGAGAAGATTGAGCAAACTGAATGTTATGGTGACAGGTAATGCATTGCTTGTCTTGTTTTTTTCGTTCTTTTTAGACTTATATAGGTTAAGGTGCTCTATGCTGGCTGTTCTAGCAACAACTTAGCAGGTTCATTGTATTTTCTTTCATTCATAGGAACCGGGATAAGATTCTGAAATCATCGGCTTCACTATCTTCCACAATTCGTAGGCTGCTAAAGTGCAAGGTATGCATGAAAAGGTTTATTTCTTTTCGGATTGTTGATTTTCATTTTTGGACTTGATTGTGGGACTTTGGTTTAAGGTAGTCCCAGTGGTTTGTGGTCCTCCAACATGCATTTACACACAACATTAATCATGTAAATTGATGCAGCATCCTTCTTCAAGCGTAAAATTAGCATCACTTTTTTAGGAATCAGATACAAGGGGTGCATTTGGTAAATAGATAATAACTTCTTTCATTTTCACTAAAAAGAAAAAACAATAACATTTTCATATTCATTTTTCAATTTTGAAGACGTTTTCTCATGAAAATTGCAAAAGTATGTTGCGCTTCTATGATTAACCCGGTTGCATAAAATTCAGTTTTCAGTTCAGTGTCAGGTTTTATTTTGTGCTATTATTAAACATAGTTATCCTAAAAGATTTAGTTTGTGATGAGATGTGTAAATAAGATGATAGCATTACCTTCTACATTATCAATTATGTTTCCCAGAAAACCTATAGTCAGAAAAGACCTGTTAAGACATATGAATGGGGTTGAACCCCTTTGACATGTCTTCCCCTCCCCTCCCCTCCCCCTCCCCTCCCTCATCCTCCTTATCTTTGGTGAAGATTCGTTGGGAATTTCCCTTTTAGCTTTGTTTCATTAACTTTTTGAGAAGCCCTTCATTCAGTTGAGAGATTGAGCTTTCTAAGAAGCTTTTTATTTCACCAAGTCATTACAAAGTTGAGGGATAGGTTACAACATAGTTTCTAAAAAATGTAATTGTATCTCATCCTGGTAGCATGTATGTTCATCTGAAAATATGCCCAAGTTGGCACCTTAGCTTCTAAACTAGACTAGATGCAAAATGTCATAAGAAATTCAATCATGACTCAAGATTCTGGCCAGTGAAGTAAAATGCTTAGAATATGTGGGAATTTTTGTTTCATAGCTAAAATACCTTTTCTATATTCCCCCATAGAATGCAGGAAACGAAGCCTTTCGATCAAGAAGTTATGCTGAAGCAATAGAGCATTACTCTATTGCTCTGTCAAGCAATATTGAATCACGACCTTTTGCAGCAATCTGCTTTTGTAACCGAGCTGCCGCACATCAAGCTATGGGCCAAATTGCTGATGCCATTGCAGATTGCAGTCTAGCCATTGCTCTCGATGGACATTATGCAAAGGTTTCTTTCAAACTTGCATGTTTAGCTATACTGTAGCATAGATCTATATCATCCGCAATCTGTCCTTTTAGATGACAATGGATCTTGGGAGACTCTGCTGTTTAATAAACAAGGCTGATTGTTGCTAGTTGCACTTGGTTGCTCATCTGATTATCATATCTGGCTGTACCTGCATTCTGATTTCCTGTGGCAAATTACACATTTTGTATTTGAAAGTTCTTTACATTTCACAGTGCCAACAGAAATGCCTGTCAACTATAACTAGGTGTTAGGTGGCTGATTTACTCATATATGTGAAGTAAAAGTTTCTTGCTGATGTAAATCATCTTTATATTTGAGCAAGGCATTCTGTCTTTGATTTGTCTGTCATTTCATGTGATCGCTGGATTCACTTGAGTCAACATATCAAGACTGACTTTTGTGCATCTGATGCTTAATACTTGGAGTCACCACTCTATGCTGAGGCACTTGATTCAGCAAGAAACTAGACACAGATATGGGTGCAGTCACTATTTAATGTTGAACTTGTGTGATCATAAGCCACTAGGTTAGGCTTCTGTTTTGCCGGCCTTCATCGTCATTATAGGTTAGGTTTTGCTTCCTTTTTTTCCTTATACTTTTATGTTCTGGCTTTGTCAATTAAAGTACACAAGGAGAAATCATCTTCATTTCTGCTTATAGTAATCTCTGACCTGCTTTTTTGGAGAACAAGATAACCAGATGTTTAAATCCTGTGGATGTGGTTCTGGTCAGATTCACATTTTTTTGGGGTCGTGACGTGCTTTAATATAGACAAGCTATCTTTTAAAAGGCTTCGACCCAAAAACAGGACCTTTCACTTCAGGACCTCCAGTATACAAGGCCTCATAACATCCACTTCCAATGAATCTTAAATTGTGAAAACCACCTCTGACCATCTCAATTAGATTTGGCCACGTAAATTCACCAAATGATGAAGACAAACCTCAATTGTCTCTTCATGTTAATTCAGATTATGAACTACTTAACTTGATAAACTACGACACAGGACTTAATAACAAAAGCCTGTAAAATTTCCAAAGTTGTCTGATTGATGTGGATATGTAACTGTAGCCATGTTTTAATTTTGAATATTCTTACTTGTGCTCTATATTTTGTTCCCACACAGGAGAGTTCTTCAAGCAGTTAGCTCTAACCTTTCCCTAGATGCTCAGTACAACTGTACCTAACTGGTCAATACTTCTGCAGGCAGTTTCTAGAAGAGCAACCTTACATGAATTGATCAGAGACTATAAACAAGCAGCTAGTGATGTCCAGAGGTTTATATCCATTATTGAAAATCAATCTTATCAAAAGACTAAAGCTTCTGGCACAGTGGAGGAGCCTGATGGCAGAAACAATGAATTGAGGAAAGCTAAGAAACGCTGGTCCTTAATAGAAGAGGAAGCAAAGAAAGGAACGCCATTGGATGTTTACCTCATTTTGTAAGTGTTTCATTCACTCAGATAGTGGAATTTGTACTGCTTTGCCACATTGTTTGAAGACAATATACTTTTCACTCTCTCATAGATGGTTTGCATCGCATGAACTGCGCAGCATTTTTTTTTCTTTTTTTAACATGCACGAATTTTTTAGACATCAGCCAACTTTGCTGACAACCCAATGCCCAAAGCTCTCTTAAGGTCAATCCATAATCACCATTTAAAGAATTGTGCTTTGTATAATCTTGAAGTTTGAAAAGTTCGATGGCATGGAGTTGGAGTGTAAAGCCTATTCAAGGCTGCGCCACAGTATGTCGATATACTGTTTAGACAGCAATGGATATAGACATTTATCAGTGTGGGCAAAAAATTGATCAGTTAGTAGTTTAATAATTAGTACATTGATCCAACAACACCTAAAACTACTATAAGGTTTTATATTATATAGGTTTTGTTTGTCTACAACAACTAAGTTTTCATGTATTGAATTGTTTTTATCAATTTGTGGGGGCAAATTAAATTGAAAATATCTATTTTTGACTTAGTTGTACAGTTTGGGAGAAATTCAATGGGGCAAGAGTTTTTTGGAGTTGACCTATTCCCAAGTTTTGGAAAATGAGCAAGAGCTCGCACTACTCAAAAGCTAAATCTATCCATAATTTTGGGCTTGACTGAGTAGGACTGCAGTATCAATGAATTTGATCTCAATCAGTTGGAGTTGACGCAAAGATCATGTTATATTTTACTTGCCAATTATTCTTTTCTCACTTATTTTTGTGCTGCCTTGTATTGTGCTTTGATGATGAGAATTGTGAATTTTGGTGCTGCTTTATTTAAGTTGTGATTGATAAACATTAATGCTACCTGTGAAAAGCCTTTATATGGCTTTTAAACTGTCTCCAAATCATTCGGCAGGGGAGTTAAACAATCCGAAACAGCAGCTGATATCAAGAAAGCATATCATAAAGCAGCCCTAAGGCATCATCCAGACAAGGTTTTTAGTTCATAATGCCAATTCAATATATGACTACATTTCTTTCCTCTAATGTTGAGACCTTACTGGCAGAGTTTTATGTCTATTCTTTTCCTTATTTCAATCTAGGCTGGTCAGTTTTTGGCAAGAAGTGAGAGTGGCAATGAGGGGCTGCTCTGGAAAGAAATTGCAACAGAGGTTCATGATAGTGCAGATCGTCTTTTTAAAATAATTGGAGAAGCATATGCAGTCTATCAGACCCCTCAAAGGTTTGTTTTCACCTATTTTGAGGAGTCTAACTGGAAAGCATGTGGATGATCAGCATTCTGTTAGCAGTGTTAAAGTGATTGAAGTCTTCTACATTTACATTAGCTAGGTGCTTATTCCATGCGTTAATGTCATTTCTTGGTGGAAACCGCACTGGCTCTGTTGCCTATAGGGAGAATTTTTCGTTTGACCTTTTGAGTTTCCCTTTATACCCTGACCAGAGTACTTGAAAAAGGAGAAGAGAATGGTTTGTATTTGAGCAAACAATTAGATGCCTATATCACACTGATCAGGGATCGACCTGTATGTCTTCATTTGGTATGATCAACTTGCAAACATGGATCCCTGATCCGTATGAGATCGTTTTGAAATGACAACCTTTTTTGGCTGAATGAGTGATTGACCTTTTGCTGAAGGGAAAATCCAACAAGAGATTTCCGATGCTGCAGTTTATGGAGCGCTTTAACTGATTTTGAAATTAATTCATTCTTCTGTTACAAAATCAGTTAATTTTACAGTCTTTTTGATGTGGCCCGTTTCTAATGAGCTGTTTTAGTAATTGTGCAACTTATTATATCTTGGGAGAAACACTGCATAAGTACCATGGCTTTACGATAAAGTAGTCTAAATTAAGCTTTATTTTAGTAAATGTCCAACTGTTGTTACTTTTTGAAATGACACTGTAAGTATAGCAGTTTTATTCCGATTGATAAGGCCAAATTCAGCTTTTTGGTATTTGAATGTCGTGCTACATTGTTTCTAATCTTGAACAGTACTTTGTTAAAGTCCTCCAATCCGGGGACATCGGCAGGCATTTAATGGCATATCTGAACATTTTTTGTAACTTACAATATTTTCTTTTCATTTTTATAGCGAACAGAATATGATCTTGAAGAGGATATAAGAAAAGCCCACAAAGAGAGCAGCGTATACGGGGATTACAGGAGCCCCTCACATTTCCAAAGCTCTCCCTTTGAGAGAGGCTCCAGCAGGCGGAATTGGCAGGAGAATTGGAGGACACATGGTTATTCACGCCCCCGATGGTAAGAAGCATTTACCATTGCTTTGGAAACTGGGCAGGATATCCTTGAGAGCAGCCAGCAAGAGTAATCACACTCAAAGTTCCACCAATGGTTGTTGGGGAGATGGTGGACGTGGTTGGGTCTGGAAATGATTGAGCTATGACTAGAGATAAATTTATAGAAGAGATGGAACTTGCCAGTCTAAGATTGCCTGTCGTCTCTGCAGATGTGGGAGATGTCCACCACAAGGTACACGGGGCACTGAAAGCCCGAAACTAGCCACTTGTCTTATGCCCCAGCAAAATATACATGTCCAATCTTGATTCTTTTCCTTATATAATCAAAAGGTTGCTGCAGGAACTGAAGTACTCTGCAGTTGTCATATTTGCTTGGATGACCAAGCTAATGCAGGGTCTGGTAATTTTTTGGCTTCCAACCTGCATCATCTTCTTGTTTGGGCAAGAAGACCTGGTTTTGTAGTTTAGGAGTCCCGTGTCGGGGGCATCGATTGATTATTTGTACGCGTCTTCACCTTCATGACCTACTTTTCTTATTTATAATTGAAAAGTCGTCTCTTACCGGATTCTCCAGTTTGCATTGTTCCTTTCTTCAGTGTCTTCAAAGTTAGCCTTGATGAAATTCGTCTCCCCTTTCTTGCGGTTTCGATAAACGGCCTTCTTTTTCTATAGTGTCATTGGCATTTACATGGACTTGGTTCAGATGTTTCGATAAGAGGATTATTGCTCAGTACAACCTCTTGGTGAATGAGCATTTCTACTAGTAAACACGTTGGCGATGGTCTCTGTTTCGCTAGTATCATTTGCTCTGCCATCATTGATCCGCTCACCTCCAAATTCGAAGTTTATTAAGAAATCGACATTCGCAGATCATTATGTTCTGTTTTCCCTTCTTTTGGCGACAAAGGGATTAGTAAATTGGACTTTTTTCATCTATATGGATGAAATGACCTCGCTTGTATATTCTTTTTGAAAGTATAGTTCTCTAAAGCGGGCCTGCAATCATGAGGGATGAAACTCTCTAAA
Organism: Eucalyptus decipiens; assembly: GCA_014182575.1. Classification (NCBI taxonomy): domain Eukaryota; kingdom Viridiplantae; phylum Streptophyta; class Magnoliopsida; order Myrtales; family Myrtaceae; genus Eucalyptus; species Eucalyptus decipiens. The sequence goes on from CM024619.1 coordinate 20,661,987, forward strand.
ATAGACTTGTCTATTATAAGGCTAATATCATGAAAGATTTCAACATTGATGCGTTTGTGATAAATTTATCTTAAATTAAATTTTTAAATATTAAAAACTCTAAATTGGTACATTTTTTTATAAATTTATTGTTTGTTAATTTTCATTAAACTTTGATGGTTGATTGATATATTAATTTGAGATTTTACTTTTTGTTTGTCACAATTGTATTAATTTGGTGGGTTTTTTTTATGATATTAATCCAATTTAACAAAGAGTATATTTATCACAAATGTACTAGTTTAGGTTTTTTGTGATAAAAAATTTAGTATGGGGTAATTTTATCACAAACGTAAGTGTTTAAAATTTTTTGTAATCATTTAAGGTAAAATTGTCATAATGTATCAGTTTGAGATTTTTTTATGATAAAAAAATTAAGTATGGGATAAATTTATTACGAGTGTACTAACTTGAGATTTTTCGTGATATTAATCATTTACTATATTAGAAGTCGGAGGAGGTATTTTTCCTTATGATAGTAACTGCATAAATACATTTAATTTATTATATAGATGGCAACCTAAGATATTCAATCCAATTGACTATTTAATGACTCAACATCCCATGTGAGTTTTTGGAGGCCCATTTGTGATTTTTCAATTGAATGACAAGAATTTACGCTAGTCAACTTGTATGAGAAATAGTCCATCCATCATAGAATATCTAATTACCAATATCTCTAAATCGAGTGTGATTGATTATTTAATAAAGTATTTCATAGGATGATTAAATAAGAAATTGGATTAATATGAATATCAAGATTAATTGTGCAATTTTATCATAGGCTTCGCAAAATAGAAAAAGGAAAGAAAAGGAGCGTAAAGACCTGGGGTACACTGACAACAAAAAAATGATAGCACTCTCTTTGGGTGAAGGTGGTGATGAACACGCAAGTTTTGATGCAGAAGAAATAATTTTGAAAGAAAAAATCAATAGAGATTTTTGGATAGAGAATTAACGGAGGCATCAGCAATCTTTTTCAAACAAAACAAAAATCATGATCAAATTGAAATTAAATTTTTTTTTTTAAATTTGAAGTGGGAATCTTTTAGGAAATTAGACCCTCTGGCTGGTCAAGGTCAATGGGTTTCTTTTTCCAAAAGAAAAAGAAAAGAAAGAAACAAGTCACGTGCTACTTGTCTCCACTAAAAATGGGGACAATGATTAATCACTTTTCACTATAGCCAGCAGACAATTCACTTTTATAGTACCATGCGTGTACGGATTGTCTTCCACATAAAAAGTATAATAATTTGATCGTTTTGGCATTGTTATGGCATATACAACAGAGAAAAGGTGAAAATTATTTCAAATATTGCAAATTAAATAAAAAATAAAATAAAATAGAGATGACAAATCTCCAAATTTATTGTGACTTATAATTTTTAGTTAACTTTATCATGGTAGATTATTGACTTAGTTGTCCATCCATCTATCTAACTATTGTTATTATTATTACAATTTTGTGTGTCTATTGTGTATTTTGAAAAAATTGAAGCTCACTATTTAAATTGCCAAAATACACGTAAAGATTTGAAATATTTCTCTACATATTATAATTAGATCCTTCCTCACTTAAGCATCAGCAAATGAGACTATTTATCACCTATGTGTCAAATTGAAAAAGAAAATAAGGAAATGGAAAAACAATCTACAATGCTATGAAGACCACATCATCAAAAGGCCAATGCTTCATAGTGACCGTAACGCGAATTTATACATAGAGATCTGCTACTTTTTGCACATTTAAATATTTTTAATTTGATAAAAAGTGACATTAAAATAAATTTAATAAAGAGTGAGCTTTAAAGCAAACATGTTAGCAAATATTCGAGAAGACAGACAATCTCTTTGTAATTATACTTATTTTTATGTAAGAAACATTTTTAAATATTTTTTCAAATAACTGTATCTGGTTAGATAAATAGCAGGAATAGTGATAGAATGACGTATGGGAGTAGAATACAAAAATCTAAAATCATGGAAAAATCACCGAAGAGACCATATAACCCTTTCATTATTCTTAACCCATTCATTACAATATATAGAATTAGGAAAAGTCCATGCCAATTAAATGATTGGTTAATATAAAAAAAATAGTTTAACGTCCTTGTTGTCTTGGTGTAATTCAAAAGAGAAATCGTAAAAATTATATTAAAAGAACAGAAAAAAAAAATAGATGACAAATCACCAAAATGATCACTTTCCATTTTTTTTATAACTTTATTATGGTTTACCAAAATAAGAATAACAACTTGTTGTAAGTCACATATTCTTAAAAAAATAGGCCCCACAATAATTTATAATTATTTGTTATTTGATTTGGTATAATTAGATCACTCAATTATTTTTTAATATTGTATTTGTGTCAATTCAGTTAAAACCTTTCAATTGGACCAATTGGGTTCTAAATATTTTCACATTTGACTAATTGAGTCAATTTGCTTAATTTTGATCGGAAGTTATTACTGTGGATGCTGGCCATACTATATGACATGATCGGCATTGGCATAAATGATTTTTTATAATTTTTTTTAAAATTGAATTTTGAATTATTTTATTTCTTTCTTGTTTCTTTTGTTTTTGCCCCTTCATTTTGGTTAGGAAAGGGTGCCGCCCTAACCTACATCCTTGCCAAATTTGGACGAGGTCTACCTCACCTATGGCTAGCGAGGCCACAATGGCCTCGCTAGTTGCAAGAAAGGCCACAAAGGCCCTCAACTAGGGCCTTTGTAGCCCTGCTGGCTTTGGGTGAGATGGCTCTCGCCAGTGGCCGGTGAGGGCTTGTTGGCTGTTGCCTAGTGGCTGACGAGGCTGCCAGCCAAAATGAAAGGAAAAAAAGAAGAGAAAAACGAAAAGTTATTGTTTAAGCAAGGAGACCTGGTTTTGTAGTTTAGCAATCCCGTTTCGGGGGCATCCATTGATAATTTGTATGCATCATCACCTTCGTGATCTACTTTTCTTATTTTTAATCGAAAGTCGTTTGTCTTACAGGATTCTCTAGCATGCGTTGTCCTTTCTTCAGTGTCTTCGAAACTTGCCTCGATGGAAATCCTTCTCTCTTGCTTCGGATGTTTTGGTGTAAGATGACTATTGCTTGGTACATTCTCTAGGTGAATGAGCATGTCCACTAGTAACGCCACGGTGATGATCTCTGTTTCGCTATTCTCATTTGCTCTGCCATCATGGATTGGCTCATTTTGCATCAACCTCCAAATTTGAAGTTCATCAACAAATCGATCGACATGAATACTGCCGCATTTTCGTGAACAAATCGTTTGCAATTCATCATGCTCTATTTTGCCCTTCTTTTGGCAATGAACATAGTAGTAGATTAGACTTCTCTCGTCCATGTGGATGAAATCACTTCACTAGATCTTAGCCCGGATGTATTAAAGACACAGTAAAATTCATCTTATCATCTCTAAAGTATGTTCTTTTTGAGGTACAGGTTTCTAGAGCATGCACATAATCATGAGATACGAAAATTCCTAAAATAGACTCGTTTATTATATTAGAAATCAGATGAGCTGTTTTTAGTTAAGTTAGAGACGACAGTAACTGCACAAATACTTCAAAGTTACTATATGAATGGCATGCTTTTATATATACATAGACATTCAATCGAATTAACTATTCCATGTGAGTTTTTGGATACCCATTTATGTTTTTTTATTCAAATGACATGAATTCATGCAGGTGAACTTGTCCAAGAGATAGCCTATCCATCTTAGAAAATATAATTACCAATTTCTTAGATGGACTGATTAATTTTCTAGTTAAGTATTTAATAGGATGTTTAAATTAGAAAATGGATTTTTGAATAAAGATATCAAGACTAATTGTGAAATTTTACCGTGGGCTTCCAAAACACAAAAGAAAAGAAAAGAAGTGCAAGCATCTGAAATAAAACGACAAAAAAAAAATGATAACACCCGATCTAGCTAAGCCTAATTTCATAAAAAGAAACCTAACTTTCGATTCAATGCCACATCTACTTTGAATTATTTTTTTATTATCTAAAAAACTAATGTACTTTCACTCTAGTCTTCAAATATCACACGTCTACATATCACGATTAGTGAAATTATCAACATCAGAAAATCATTGTTGTTTCATGCAAAAGTGAAGATGTTGATAAAAATGTAGGTTCCAATAATGAACTTTTAAGTGACCTTGATCTTGATAATTTTGAAAAAAAATGCATGATAATAGACAGAAGGTTGGTGCCCTTTTGCTAATAACATTAATTTAACTGTCATGATCGAATTGGAATTTAACTTAAAGTTGAGAAATTTGATAGAATTGGACCCTCTGAGTAGTCGAGATCAATGGGTTTCTTTTTCCCGAAGAAAAAGAAAAGAAAGAAACAAATCATCAAAGGCCCACCTCTCCCTTATCTCCACTGAAAAAAAGGACAATGATTAACCACTTTTCACTGTGGCCAGAAGACAATTCACTTCAATAGTTGCATGTGATGTGCGGATTGTTTGACCGCGTAAAAAGTACAAGATTTTTTTTTTTTTTTTTTGGGGGGTAAGGTAAGAATATATAGAGTAATAGTTAATTATACAAAAATTCGGCACAAAAAACTTTCACTCATAATGCAAGAGCCAAAAAGTGAAAGGGAGCCGATGTAAAAGAAAACAAAAACAACGGAAACCAAGGAAGCCGAAACAGACCGGTTAACAAAAGAAAATCGCCACCAAACAAACCAAAAAAACCAATTGTCAGTAGGGTAGCACGACGCACGACACAGCAACGGAAAGTATAAAGATTTGATCGTTTTTGCACATACAAAAGAGAAATCGTAAAAATTATTTCAAAAATTGAAAAAAAAAAAAAAAATAGATGACAAACCACCAAACTTATTGCAACTTTTATTTTTTTTAGTTGGCAGTATGTCAATTTGGGTTTTTTTTTTTGGTAAATTATGTCAATTTGGGGTTTTACCCTTCATTTATCAAAAATCAGTATATATATAATAATTTTATTACAACAAACTTCAAATGGATATATTTATGATAAATTTATCATTCGTTAACTCCTCACGTGATAGTGGACAGTATGTCAATTTGAAGTTTTACCCTCCGTTTATCAGAAATGTATAACTTTGTAATTTTTCATTGTATTAATCCAATTTAACGGGAATTAACAAATGATAAATTTATCATAAAAGTATCAGTTTGGGATTTTTTGAGGTTGAGGTTTTTTGTGATCAAAAAAATAATTTAGAATTAATTTATCACAAATACACCGATTTTCGATTGTTTTGATTTTAATCATTTAGTTAACTTTATCACGGTAGATTATTTACTAATTTATCCATCCATCTATTCTTTTAATTGTCATTATTATTACAAGTTAAAACTTGTGTGTCTATCATGTGTTTAGAAAATATTAGAAGCCCACTATTTAAATTGCCAAGATACACATAAAAATTGAGATATTTCTCTACATATTATAATTATTTCCTCCCTCAGATAAGTACAATCATAGTAAATGATCCTATTTATCATCAACGTATCAAATTGAAAGGAAAAGGAAAAACAATTCACAAAGCTATGAAGACCAAATCATCAAAATGCCAAAAACTTCATATTGATCATAACACAAAGGAAAAATTTCACATAAGGGCCTGAAGTGCTATCATTTGCTCAGATAAGAGCCTGGTATAAATATTGTTTTAATTAAAAGCTTGAAGTGGTCATATCTATTCCAAAAAAAAAAAAAAAAAAAAAAGGCCTAAAATAGTTATAACTACTTCAAATAAGGGTTTAGTCTCGCTACCTCACTGACCAACAAAATATTCTGGTCAACCAAGAATATTTTTGGCAAAACACAAGTTTATTTTAAATTAAACCACAAGCATTACAAAATTTTCAAGAAGAAGCATAACTTCTTTGTAATCAAAACTTATTTTGTGTAAAATATACTAACTTTGTTTAAATATGTATGGTTTTTTTTTCAAATGATGATAACATAATTAAGTGCTGAAAATTAGAAGTTCAATAGTCTTTCGTGAATTTTTGAGGATCTATTTGTGAGGACCACATTGAATAAGATAAATTTATGTCGGTCAACGTGTCACAAAAATAATCCTATCCTTCTTAATAAACATAATTACCATTATCTTAAATTGAACAATTAATTTTCCAGTAAAATAATTAATAGGATGGTTAAACAAAAAATTTGGAATACTATCAAATCTCCTTGAGCAATTTTACCATCGGCTTCACAAAACAAAACAAAAAGAAAATAATAGAAAATAAAAAAGACACAACTTGGAAAAAATTGAGAGAGGACACCCAGCCTCGGTGAGAGATTGGTCCCCAAAGCTAAAGAGGATCTGAACAAGGAACTACTCCTAGTAAATTTCTAAATGGTGAAGAGGGTAGGAATAAATCGAATTGTGCACCCAATGAAGGAAGAGCGATTCTAATATATATATATATATATATATATATATAGATGTGAAAATGTGTGTGTGTGTGTGTGTGTGTGTGTGTGTGAAAATTGGAGTTAATTTATGGAGGCACCTTTTTGTAAGTTAAGCGAGTCTAAGCTAGAGCACTATTAAGATAAGTGACCTTTGGAGAAAGTGCCCGCTTGTATGCCAAATGTTAAAATCATGAGATTTGGAATGGGATGGAACAAAGCAGATAATACCTTGAGTAAGTTAATCCGAAAATGTCACATGAGAGGTGATGTCACAATGGTATTGGAAAGATGTGAAAGCACTCATGACTAGTTCCTTCATTTGGGACAAGCCCAAGCCCCCCTCTACTGAAGCTCGGAGAGCCAAATGGAGATGATGAACACCTTGAAAATGGGAATCGCCCACTAATGACCAATTTTTGAAAATTGGAACCTGGGAATCGCCCGTTAGTTCTATGGATCCACTTGGAAATTTGACTACTAGTTCGGCACAGTTCTCGAGTACACTACGTTCCACACACTTAGCGCGATAATTTCTAGCAAGTCAAAGTAAAAAAAAAAAAAAGAACTTCCAACTACAAGATTACTAAAAAGATTTTACTCATATTGAAAGTTGAGAGTTGAAGCTGTGAGTTAATGGGCGTTGAGCTTGAGAGTCAAGTTCATAAATGAGAGATAGAGAGATGACTCGGACAAAGTGAGAATGAGACGAGAGAGGCACTCAATCAATGGGTGTTGGGCTTCAAATTAGAGATTTTAGGATTCCTTTTTCTTAATTTTTTTTTTTTTTGGTTAAAATTTCTTTTAGAATACAATATACACCAATTTGGTTTGGATGGATAGTTCCACACTTGAAATTGAGAATTGGACTGATACCCATCGATTCCCTTGGGAACCACCTAGTTCCTTTGCACCTAGGAAGTATGAACTAGGGGTGATCGGTTCCCAGTTCGGTCTGGTTCCAAGGTGGAACCGGGAACCGGACCGGGAGAATTGGTTCCCAATTTTGGGAACCGTGGACCGGACCGTTGGTCTTAGGACCGAGAACCGGACCGACCATTGGTTCGGTCGGTCCGGTCCGGTCCGGTCCAAAAGAATTGGTACTTTCTTTTTCACTAAAGAATGACCATTCACTAAAGAATAATTATGCTCCGGACCGATCAATCAAATTTGGTTTCCAAGCAATCTAATAAAACTACTCACATGTTTTCACGTGCAAAAATATTCAAACTTCACTTGTGTGAATATCAATAATAGTTTATGTGTTTCATGCTTAATTTTAAGCATAAAACCCATGAACAACGTGATTAAAGGTTGTGCTTGGCTTAGGTTTTATAGACAATCTCTCTTATATACTTTGAATGTTTAGTCGATATGAGACTTTTTAAGGCTTGAAGTGCCTTGTCGTTTGCAAGTGAGGGGAGCAAGAGAGAGAGTGTGAGCATGAGGAGAGTTTTTTTCTATAAATAAAGAGTAACAACAAGAGTTTTGGTGGTTTCTTGGCCACATAATAGGTTATTACCTAAATTGCAATTCCGATTGCAATAAGTTTCATTTATTATATGTGTTTATATATTATATGAATATAAATTATATATAAAAAAAATTTAGTCCGGCCCGGTCGGTTTGGCTTGGTCCTGTTCCCACCTTGGAACCGGAACGGGACCAACCGGCCGCCGGTTCCAAGATTAGGAACCAGAACCGGACCGCCGCCGTGGGAACCGCCCAAAACCGGCCGGTCCGGCCCTGGGGCCGGTCCGGTCCCGGCCGGGCGGTTTCGTTGCACACCCCTAGTATGAACATTGTTCTCTAGGAGTCTTTATGTCATATCTGACATTTCGACATGTGTTTGACACATTTCGATATGCAATCAACAGGTGTCAAAATATTCAACAAGTGGTCAATTGTCTCGATATGCAATTCCGACATGCGTGAGGTCAATTTTATAATTTTTTTAATAAATGATAAGTTACAATGTAAAGATGTAAAAAAAAATTAAAAAAATAATAAAGAAAGAAAGGACAAAAATCTAGTTTTTTTTAATGACTCCCACTTCTCATAACTCATGATTTTTACTATAAATTCGTTCTATGCTCTTTTATTATTATTTATTTATTTGTAAGTTTAAATAAAATAAATTTATTTTTTTGTTGAAAAAATTAATTTATGAAAATGAAATTTAAAATATATATTTAGTATATGTGTCTCAACACGTTAAAATTGTTTACATTTTGAAAATTAATATGTCGGCGTGTCGTCTCGCATATCATGTGTTAATGTTAGTATTATATAGCTTTGCACACTCTTAATGAACAGTATCTTAAATCGGCGTCAGCAAATGACGTGAATTTGTTTTGTCGCTGACGCACTGGACGACTGAGGGTGACTTTGGATGAATCGAGGATTGACGAGGACGGAATCGAGGAATTTTCTGGAGACAAGAAAGGATAGAAATGGGACTACACTTATAAAGTAAAGTCGAGGGCTTTACAAGTAATTAGGCCAAATGTTTAACGCAATCCTTCTGAGGAAACATATGGCAACGACAGACACTTGATCCCCCGTCGTCTCGTGTCCGTGACAGGAGCAAAGCACAGGGAAATGGGCATCCTTCGCAGCAGCTTCGTCTTCTTCGCTCTGGGACTCCTCCTCACTCTCTCCTCTGCTTCTGAGTCAGAAGTTGGTATGGTCTCTCTCTCTCTCTCTCTCTCTCCTCTGTGTTTAATGTCAGACTCGGGGCGTCTTGGGTCAAGATCATATGAAACAAGTTTCCAAAATTTTTGAGGTGAAAAGCTACTGCATGGAGGGTGTGCTTTGTCATTTGAAGCTGCTTCTTTGATCTGGCGCACGCACTGTACACGACGCGCTCTGTTCTGTCATTGCTGCTGGTTTACAGCGTACAAATCTCCATTCTTTTCTCAGTCTCAAAGCTCTTGCTCCGTGTAACTTTGCTTCTGTTCGGTGTTGAAAGCGACCGTACCCATCCTGAATCTCTCCCCAGACCTCCAGTAAAAAATGAAAATGGAAATGCGCAGAAAAAAATTCATCTTGAGATCGATGAGAAGAAGATCGAGATCCGCACGAAAAGTCTTCATTACAGTGTTGGCCTGTCACGGGTTATACAGAAATTCCCCAGTACAGAATCTGAAAATGGCACGCCATATAACATATCCAGATAAATTCAAAAAAATTAAGACAAAAAAAAAAAAATTGAATTAAAAAAATCTGTAAATATAAAGATTTGAAAAATGACAGCTCCACCTTCCTCTTTTTTATTTTTATTTTTATTTTATTATTATGCCATTTTCTCTGTTGTCCCTGGTGCTTTTCATTTGCCTCATGCTCTTCTTCTTGAACACACACCTGCGACTGTCTGGTGAGGAATGAGCCAACGTCGTTGTCCTTGATATTCGTGATTCAAAATCTTTGATTACACGCCGACATCTCTGACACTTGTTTTGAAACTGGTTCGAACGATGAACAGCTCTCGTTCAGCTTTATACGAATAGCCATAAAATATTGACTTCGAGACTGTCCACCGCGTGCTTTAACAGTTGATATAGCAAAATCAGCATTTCGTATCTGTTTCTGTGTAAGTATTACTAGGAATAGAGAAAAGCTTAAGGTTCTTTTCTTAGAGACGTTGTAATCTGGGACGTCATTTTTGCTTGGATTGACATCTTAGCATGCGCATCTTGCGGAGTTGTCTGCTTCAAAAGTAAATCTTGCTTTCCCCTCTTCCTGTCTGGGCTCTTTGAGCATGTTGTTCTGTTCCCAGATCCAATTTCAGCCAAAATGTTACCCCTGTTAGATTGAGAACAAGAAAAGAAAAGATCATAAACGCAGTGATGCCTTATTAGTAGAGGGACTCGACAAACTCAACCTCGAGAAGCATGGCTCCGTGCGCAAGGTCTCGACAGAGGCAAATCTCTTGCCCCGACAATATCCGCCGACGGTGGACCTGAGACAGCCATGACGCGATGCAATCAGATGTGATTAGTCAAGCTCATCATGTGTGGAGTTCCTTAAAAAGGAATCCAAGCACCCATTATCATACACAAAAAAAGAATAGAAAAGGAACAAATTCCCTGTCTCTCTGTCTCTCTGTTTCTCTCTGAATGACTTATGTAGGCACATGCCTGTTCTCCTTCATGCAGGAGTGAAGTAATTGGATCAAGCTTCATCACAGAAAATTGAGGCATCTTTTGTTCTTGGATCATATGGATGGGATCCTTTGTTAGATGTTAGCAGTCTGCAAAATTGATTTGCCTGACTTTCCTGTTCTGTGCACGCAATAAACAAAAACTAATATCTCTTCAGTGTGCATGTGGTGCCTTTGACTATGTGAGTTGCATTTCAGAGACGATAGACAAAAACTATCAGATAATGGAGTCAGCTGTCATGCTTTATGAGCAGTGTTACATGATTTCTGAGTTGAGCTTCTGTCAACTTCTTCACTAATATCTCTTCTTTTCCTTTGCTCTGCTTTTTTTGGGGGGATTGGGGCTGGCCCCGGATAGATGATGAGACTCCATTCACTTATATTGAGGGAACTGGAAAAGGGCCGAAAGAATGGGGCCAGATCGACCCACGTTGGCAAGCATGTGGCATGGGGAAATTGCAATCTCCTATTGATCTGCTCAATGAGAGAGTGCAAGTCTTTCCAAATTTGGGGAAGTTGAAAAGAGACTATAAACCGGCTCCTGCCATTGTGAAGAACAGGGGACATGATATCACAGTAAGAGCTACCTTGTTGCCTAAACTTGAAACAACCCACCTTTTAGTGACGGTGCAACTGTTTGCTCGTGTAACCAAGCTGGGTTGCCTAGTTGCCATGGTGAATGAAGTGCCGATGATTTGAGAAATTCCTTTTTTCAGTGGAAGCACTAACCACAAAGATATTTGAATCTTTAAGGCTAATTTTACAGATTATTATCCATGAGCAATTCATATTCACTGATATTTGATAGTGGCATCTGCCTGTCCATCTATTAACCTCCTCCAAAGAAAAGAATTCTCGACCAACTATGTACTCGACCTTTTTCAATAATGAACTCATCTACCATGTGCTTTTACTAATGACTTTTCAACCAGGTAACGTGGAAAGGAGATGCAGGGAAGATCAACATAAACGGTACTTACTACAACCTTCTACAGTGTCATTGGCATTCCCCCTCCGAGCACACATTTAACGGATCAAGGTACAGAGGCTTTGTCTTTGTTGTCTGTACATGGTATGTTTTCCTCGTGAAGTAATGCGCAGCGACGGCGTGCACTTTCACTAGATTTCTTTTTCTGCAGTATGCACAAATTACACTAAACAAGATAGTTTTTTTCCCCTTAGTCCTGGTAAGTGATATTAAAATTCATTCTGCAGATATGACTTGGAGCTTCACATGGTCCATTTAAGCTCTCACGGAGAAATAGCTGTGATTGGGATTGTCTACAAGTATGGCCGACCTGACCCTTTCCTCACAAAGGTGCAAAGGATGCTTTATCTCACTTTCCATACCGCCACATGCATTTATATGTGAAGCCGCCATATTGTTATCATACTTGCTCATAGGTTATGTGAATGCTTTAACTCAGCCATAATAAGCAAAGTCGAGCTTGTATACGTGCATGTTCATGCACACTGATGTAATGCATTATCTGTCTGATTAATTTGTGCAATTTGCTTCACCTACTTTGCTCATATGGAATGTGAAGCTCCAGTCTAATAGAATGGATCATGTGGTCTCTGCCTTATTCTTTTGTCCTTCTGATTAAGTTTTGCCATTTTAATCTCTCGGCAGCTGCTTGAACACATAACAGTAGTTGGGAAGGAAGACACAGACTTGGGGGTCATAAATCCAGGGATCATCAAATTCGGCAGCAGGAAATACTTGAGATACATTGGTTCTCTCACGGTCCCTCCATGCACCGAGGGTGTTGTGTGGACAATAGTCAGGAAGGTAATAGACTAGATTTCCATGACGATTCTTATATATGAACCTACATTCTCAAGACATGCTTTATTGCGAACTTTGACTAGGTGAGGACAGTCTCGAGGAAGCAAGTAGAAGCACTGAGAGAAGCCGTTCATGATGTAAGTGCTCTCTAAAAGGGTGTTGCGTTTTGATTTCCTTGCCACTTAACTGGGGGGACCTTTTACAGAAAAGAAACGTGAGCTATACGGGCATTCAGGTCCTCTATAAAGACTTGGTGGTTTGTTTATTTGATAACAAGTGATACTTATTCTCTTCATATGCACAAACATGTACACGACATAAAGACCCATGTTCAAAAACAGTCTTCCCTCGTGTGACCGGATTCATCTTTCATCTTTCTTGCCTTATTTGATGCTTGTCCATTTGGATAGGGATATGAAGCCAATGCAAGGCCGACTCAGCAACTAGATGGAAGAGCCGTCTGGCTATGCACTCCAGGAGACAATGGAGGTGCTGCTTAGGTTAAAGCCAGAATTTGACCCATCAAATATTTTCTCAGCTTCAAGACTGTCTTTTACTACCTTACCACTTGAAACATTTGCAATTCAGACATACCGTTTCATTCTGATAAGTAGATACAGAGACCAGGTGGGGGTGAAAATAACAAGCTGTGCTCTCAGCGAAGAAAAGAAACGAAAAGTGAAAAGTGCGATCTATCCGAGCTTTTGACATCTAAAATTGACTCCCACACTAGGCGACGGAAAAAGGAAGAACTGCCGACAGAAAGGCCTCATAAGTGAAGGTTGCTAAGCCGAAGTATGCGGTATAATTCTCAAATTTCCATTCAATTCCTGCAATACGAAATACCGATTCAGGCCGGAATTCCAGTGGACTGAGTACATAAATAAAAGATTTGAGTACAAGATCTCACCTCGAGGAGAAGGCAGCGTATGCAATAAATAAGTACGAAAGGGTAATGTAAGAGACCTTCATGAGTCATAAGAAGCATCGAAAACTTTCCACGATGTATTCGATGGCCTTGTTCTTCCTGCCAGTTTTGTCTAACTTAGACACGAGCACATCCCAAACCTCTGGCGACAAAGCAAAAATCTTAGACTGAGCAGTGCATCCCTCAGACTCATTGGCAACAATCTTGTCCCCCCTGTCCCGGTCGAACCTCTCTAATATTGCCCGAGGAAATTTCCAAAAAGCACGAATCACCATTGATCGACGTTTGGTTCTAAAAAGAATGTTCTCTGGGATAGCATTAGGTTCTAGTTTCCACTTATCTGTCAGCTCTGAAGATTGTAAAACACCTGAACAAAGAAATTACGCAAACTGACGTGCACAATCTGTTGACAACATCTCACCTTGCGTATTAAGAGAAAGCTCATGGCACAAGTTTGAAAGGATTCAAAAGCAGAACGAGGTTTGAAGTTCAAGACACTCGTCCCTACAATTCTAAACCGATATTAGAGAGACTCTGTTATTACATATCTTATATAATCTTGCTTAACCTCGGAAGGTATGCACAACAATTTCGCCTAATCGCTGCATGTTCCCGATGGTGTCAGAAGTGATCACAAGATTTAGAAGGTCTGATACCGATCTAAAGAGTTCAGATATATTATCCAAAATAAAGTGTATTGTGCAAAGTGAACACAAATGTCAAACACATATTTGAGAAAATGCATGGAATTGAAACTCAAACACTAAAAGGTTTTCAGAGAAATCAAAATTGGAAAATTCCTTTTCAAATGAGCGATCAAGATCTGTTTCTTTTTTCTTCTTATCATGATTCAATCATCACTGGTCCCCAAATATTAAAATCCTTGAGAATTTGGAAATCGCCTCTTGATCGAACCCTCTAGCCTGATCAAGATCGTTTCCTAATCAGAAAATTGGGAAATATGATCACGAGGTTGAGAGAATTCAAAGGATTTAACTCTTAGGTCCATGGTCTAGCAATCTAGAGGGGAAGTGGTATTTGAAGCTAGGTAGACCCATTTCGCGTGGTGTGTTCATTCCAAAAGAACTATGGAGTTTGGGTTCCACCTGACATCAACTTGTATAGGAGTAGGGATGAATTAAATAGAGAATCGGGTCAAGGAACTCACTTTTTTTACTTATCCATCATATAATGGCTCTATTTAGATATAGTGGAATAATAAACTGAGTAGATTTGCTATACTTAAAGATATGATAGTAAATAGATTAGGAAATTCCGCTATTACATGTTTGATATTGTTCTTATACGCGTTACAATATGAAATTTATATCTAGTGGTTATGATAAAATTGGATGCTCTAACATATTTTATTTGATTGATTTACTACATTTAATTTCCAAATTTTACCTTTAAGATTTGTAGTTTTAATTTATTATCAATTTAGTTTGATTGGAGCTCTTGAAGAGTCATGATAAATCATTGCCGGTGGCATTCTCAAATAACCTCACCTGGTCATCCAAGTTAAGACATTTTCCTTGAAAAAATCAACTCCCACATCACGAGTCTCAAAAGTTCAATTTAGGCCTTTTCTAGGTCTTCAAACCAGACTAACTATACTTTAGGGTTTCCATCTTTTGACTTCGTCTAAGATGCGACAGGAAAAGTACCAAAATAGTCCTAAACTTTTTGTATCGATATCAATTCAATCCTAAACTTTATAATTTGACCAATTTAATCCTAAACCTTTTCATATTGGTACCAATTTAGTTCATCCGGCTAATTTAAACCAGAAATTGCTAACGTGGGCGCCGGCGGTCTTATGTGGCGCCACGTGGACAAATTATATATATATATATTTTTATATATTTTTATATATTTTAATTATTTATATATATATTTTTCTTTTCTCCTTAACCCTTGGCTGGCGAGGTTGTTGGCTGGCTGACCATCGCCGGCCACAAGCTGGTCGGGGCGAGGGGCCCCGTGCCCTCGTCGGCCATTGGCAAGGGCTGCCGCGCCCTCGTCGGCCACAAGCGAGGGCGTCGGCCCCCGCCTAGATCTAGGCGAGGGCCGAAACCCTTGCCCTTTGGTCGGCGAGGGCCCTGCGCCCGAGGGTGCGGCAGCCCTCTCTCATGGCGGGTGAGGGCGCGGCGGCCCTCGCCTGTGGCTGACGAGGGCGTCAGGCCCTTGCTTAGATCTAGGCGAGGGTCACAATGGCCTCACTTGTGGCCAATGAGGGTTGCCGTGCCATCGCCCGCCACGAGCGAGGGTTGCCGTGCCCTCACGTGTGGCTGACGAGGGCGCAGAGGCCCTCATCAGCCAATGGGCGAGGGTTTCGGCCCTCGCCTGGATTTGGGTGGGGGCTAACACCCTCGCTTGTGGCTGGCGAGCCCCTCACCCCAACCAACCTGTGGCCGGCAATGGTCGGCCAGCCGGTGACCTCGCCGACCAAAGGGTTAAGGATTAAAAAGAAAAAGAAAAAAATTTAAAAAATCTGAAAAAATATAAAAAATTATTAAATTTGTCCACATGGCGCCACATAAGACCGCCGGCGGCCACATCAGTAATTTCGGACTTAAATTAGCCAGATGGACTAAATTGATACGAAGGTGAAAATGTTTAGAATTAAATTGATCCAATTAAAAAGTTTAGGACTAAATCGGTACCGATACAGAAGGTTTAGGACTATTTTGATACTTTTCCCACTACGTGACCCCAGGTATGATTGTTCAAGTTCTACAGGTTATGTTTAAATTTTGTTAGATAGTGAAGTTGTTCCCCTTTGGCTAACTCTTCAGCGTGACTAGCCACATAGTCTGCAACGTCTTCCACCGCATCGCATTTGTGGGGTTGAATCCTCTCTCCTGAGCGATTTCCCTCGCTCGGTGGCAGATCTATTTGATGTGTGTGTCACGCCTGTTGTTGTCATAAGGCAGGTCGCTGGTGGCTTTGGCGCCCTCCGACAAGTGTTCAATGGCCGGTAAGGGGAGTTTCACGAAGTTGATGAGAGGGGCGAGGTTTGGAGGGGGTCTTGTGAGGCGATCTATGTTTCTTGGGACCGATAGGAACGATACCCGGTGCCCCTTTCCGGCCATCAACTTGGCTAGTTCCAAGTATGGCGTCATGTGGCCGAAGGCCAACCATGGAAGCATCACTATGTGGAGATTGTCATGTGTTTCGGCCATTTCGCAATAGACCAAAGTTTATGGGGAGCCCCACAAAAGCTAGAACACTCTAGCGGGTATTTACAAGTTCGTGAGCTTGAAAGACCGTGAAGTTCTATAAATAGAGCATCATTCAAGATATATATGGGTTTTTTTTTGTCAATTAAGACTTGAAAAGTGTACGGAAGGAGTGAGGCATGACAATTATATAACATCATTGTATAGTATTGAAAGCAATACGTACATAGTTTTGAAAGGAAAGGAATAAGAATAGATTGGAGAGGTCATCTCTCTACTCTTTTATTACCTAAATTTCAAAAAACAGTCCGAACCTCTCAATGTCATTTACCTAAATGAAATTTCTTATTGCCTAAACTCCATCTCCGTCATTGTCATGATCAGCAACCACCTTCTTATTACTCTCTTTTCTCTATCAAATACGGATTGAATTTAATTAAGGAAACTCACATTTCCTGAAGTTAAGCTGCTTTATCAGATCTTTATATGCTTCTACCAGCAAATTGAGCCACCTGTAGCACTGTTTATTATTGCAAAGGGGATGGGAGGACTGATTGGAGCGTGCTTCTATTATGCATGCTTTTCTTTGAGTATTGCTTTTGACTTGTTTTGCCACTTTTGGACTGTAAGACGGGATCTTTATCATCCTTTTTTAGCAAATATTCGATGTCTTGCGCAAGCTGTCCGCGCATTGCCTGGTTCACGTTTTGGGAACTGCCCCATAGGGCTCGTTTTATTTTGGCATGATGTAGAATATTGGAAACTGCAAAACACCGATTGGGGGCCAAAATTTTTAATTGAAATGTCTTAAGAAACTTACCTTCATGTTTACATTCAGGCTAAGCAAACTTTCCCTGCCAAATTTAAAATATCATTCATATTTTTAGAAATTACGAGATATTTGTATATACTTTTACGCGTTAAAATTCCAGTTACATGAGACTTTCGGGAGTTTTGGATTTGCAAAAAGTCGGAATGCTTGAGACTCAACATTTAGATTAATCAAAAAGAAAAAAGGTAAAAGTCACTTGTAACCAGCCCTGAGATTGTGTGAAGAAGTTGTTGGGTTAAAGAGGTCAAATATAAATTAGGGCAAATATTATCCAAAAGAAATCGTGTCCCAAGGTGCCGAACACATATTTGTGAAATATGTGTGGAATTGAAACTCAAACACCAAAAGATTTTCAGTCAAATGAAAATGGGACCTTTTTATCACAAGTGCACAGTAATGTTAATATTAGCTGCCTATAAGTCTATGTTTAAAGGATCATTCTTAGGAGGTTTTTTAGTTTCATTGTTTTGATTCTTACTTTGGAGGCTAATTTGTGCGTAGTTATGACTTGTTACCATTTATTGTATCAGCCAGCTTTCAATGAGGCCACTACAATTGAAGCATCGGCTATCATAGGCATCGGCCTGATGCAGATCGCGTCATTGTCCTTTACATGATTGTTGGCACCGTCGACGCCATTGTGAGTGAGCTCTCTTATCCTCTCACAACTCTCAAATTGGACAAAATTCATCTGCTCTTTCAGCTCCACCAACCATGACTATGTTGTGAATGAAGTCTTCAAGGTATATGCATATTGTGTTTAGCTCTTTTCAATGGTGATTGATAGGAAATTAAATTGGATCAATGAACCCAGCGTCAATCTGCAATGTAAAGTAAAATACACGAAAGATGCATGTGAGATGCATGGGTTTATTGGTTGGCAAAAATTTGGTCGGCCAATGAGTTTAGGACCTTATTTAAGAATAAATTGACAACTACATACCTTTATTTGAAATAAATTTATTTTTTGCCATTCTTTGAGAAAACGGCCCTATTACAAACTCCTTTTTTGGAATTTCCCCCAAAAGAATTGATTAAGCTCCTAAAAATAGCTTAATAGTCTAATTGTTATCATGAAATATATACAAAAAAATCCTTAAAATTATTTTGAAGATGAAAAGAAAGATGATAAATCACCTAAATTTGTTTTCAATTTTATTTAATTTTATGATGGTAAATCATTTAGTAGTTCATCCATTATCCATCTATATAACTATTAGAAAAGTCAAATTTGGTGTATATTATGTACTGATTAATAAGGCTTCAAATGCTAATACTTAAATTGCCAAAGTACCCATAAAGATAATCGGATGTTTCTTAATACTTCGTTCCTCACTTAAATGTAGTTACAATAAATAATAATATTTATTATCTAAGCATCTACTTGAGAAAAGGAAATCAATGAGAACAATCCACAATGCCACAAGACCATATCATCCAAAGAACAATGCCTAACCACTGGGATTCGCCCCAGCTATATAAAGACCGACACGCGACACGACACGACACGTCGACACGTCATTTCTAAAAAATAGAGAATTCCGACACGTTGCGACACGTTATATATTAAATGAATATTTTTATTTTTAATTAATTTGATTTAAATTCATAAATAAATAATTAATTAAAAAAGAGCCTATAATAAATTTATACTAATAATATTAACAAATCAATTCATTTGAAATTCGAAAGATATATTCATAATTAATGCGAAATATTTTTTTAATTTTAACAAAATTTATCGATGAAACTAAAAATTAATAAGAAATTAAAATCAATTTATTTAAATAAAACTATGATTTTCTACCATAACCAAAATTTATCATTATTCAAAATTTAACATTTTTATTTTTCGAAATCATTTTGTAATTTTATTTATTTAATTTTCACGTTAAAAAAACAATCCCCAAAATCCAACCCTTCTTTCATTCGTCCTTTTCCCTCCACCCCACGTTTATTTTAATTTTTCCCTCCACCCCACGTGACAGTGACAGGTGAGCTGTCACTTTCCCCCTCCCCCCCTCTCTCTCTCACGCCATCAGACCTCTTTTTTTTTTTTTTTTTTTTTTTTTTTTATTTTTTTCGGATTTCTTTATAAAAAAAACCCTAGCGAGCCGCCAAGCCTTCCTTTTCCTATTCTCCTTGCCGCGCCGCACGACCCCCTTCCCTCGTCGCCGATCCATCGCAACAGTGGCGGCCCTCACCTCTCTCTGGCCGTCTCTCGCTGTTGCGGTGGTCCATTCGTCGCTTCGTCTCGCCGGCGCTCGCAGCCTCTGCTCTCTCTCGTCGGTGCTCGCGACCTCTGCTCCCTCGCCCACCCTCGCCTCCACCCTCCATCAGTCTTCCGGACACGCGTCGACACGCGTGTCGATAAAAGTTGACCGTGTGTCGGAAAATCCGACACGTGTGTCAGACACGACACAGAAGCATGGACAACGTGTCCGTGCTTCATAACGCCCCAGTGGTCACCCTTCCAACATGGAAGGGGGAGGTGAGGGGTTCAAATCCCCACCTTCTCAGGAGGATGGGGCGGGGACTCGTAAATTTCAGGAGTGGGTTTGGACTCCCACGCCCTGCAAGAGGCAGGGCAAAAGTCTGAGAGTGAGTGTAGAGTAGGAATAGAGAAAGAGAAAAAAAAAAAAAAAAAAAAAAAAAAGAGTGCCTCACATCGCAATACTAATTTATATATATGGATTTTTTTGCAATATATAGTTAAATAGTAATTTCAGTTTGATAAAAAGTAACAATAAAATAAATTAAGCAAAGAGTGAAACTTAAAACAAAAGTAATTAGATAATTAATGCAACCCTTTTAAGCTAATAATGACAGAGGCCTATCCCTCTCGGCACTTGCTTTGCTCTCCTTGCATTTATTTCGAGTGTGATAGGAGCAGACTCGCTCTGGTTTTTGATGCTCACGGTCTTCTTGTCACTCTCTCCACTGCTTCTGAATCTGAAGTTGGTATGGTCTCTTTCTCTCTCCCTGTGTACAATGTCAGTCTCGTGTCGTCTTGGTTTAAGATTCATACGAAACAAGTTTCCAAATTTTTTGAGGTGAAAATCTACCGCATGGAAGGTGGATGAGCGTCGTGCTTTGTTATTTGAAGCTTCTTCTTTGATCTGGTGCACACACTGAACATGGCGCTCTGTTGTGTTATCAAATCGGATTAATGAACCCAACATCAATCCACATTGTAAAGTAAGATACATGAAAGATGCACGTGAGATGCATGGGCTCGTTGGTCGGCAAAAATTTGGTCGGCCAATTAGTTCAAGACCTAATTTAAGAATAAATTGACAACTTTAAGACTTTATTTTACATAAATTCCATTTTTGGGCCTCTTTTTGAGAAAAGGTCCTATTTCCAACCCCCTTTTTTGGAATTTCCCCTAAACAAACTGATTAAGCTCATAAAAGCTTATGGTCTAATTGTTATCTTGCAATATAAAAAAAGAAACCATTAGAATTATTTTGACGATGAAAAGAAAGTTAATAAATCACCTAAATTTATTTTCATTTTTTATTCAATTTACGAAGATAGATCATTTGGTTATTCATCCATTATCCATCTTTCATTATTAATATAACTATCACGAAAATCAATTTTGCGGTATAGTATGTATTTAGAAAAGACTTCGAATTCAAATACTTGAATTGCCAAAGTTTCCATAACGAAAACCGGATATTTCTTAATACTTCGCTCCTCACTTGAATGCAGTTGCAGTAAATAATAATATTTATTATCTAAGCATGGCGACGAAGCACGGCTCCACGGTGCTTGGCTCGCTCAGAAACCTGCACAAAATAAGTTCTTTCTTTTTCTGTTTTAGCAAAACCTCTCCCGCGGACACAATGCTCGGGATTCCGCGGCGTGGCTACATGCGACTGGAGTTGTCCAGAGATTGGTTTGCCGAAGTCAAGCACACAGTAAATGGTTGACCCTTAACGAGTTGCTCACGGTGGGATTATGTGTGCACGTTTTCCTTGGACAACATTCAGAACTTTCTTGTGAGTGCTTCTTCGTGGAGTACTCCTTTATTCGATATTGGTGGCCTTTATTTTCCTTTCAAGTGATGGTAGCCCAGAACTCTCCAAGTAATCCAAGTGATGACAGAAAAAGTGAGGCCGGTTCAGACGTAAAAGAAACTTCGAACTGAGGACCCTCCACTTTGACAGGCCAAGCGTTGCAGATTGACTGCACCAACTTATTTGCCGATGGAGGGATTCGTCGTCGTCGTCGTCGACTGCCTCTTCATTCAGAGCTTTGCGTCTCCCGCAGGCGTGGCTGGGCTTGTGAATTTCTGGGGCTCCTGAAGTCGCGACGGCTGAAGCAGCAGCTTCTCGGTGTGATTGTCGCGAGGCTATTGGTTGGTACGGGTGCCGCTCGTCATTACGTAGTTGGGGGATCAGCGGCCTGGACTCACGGTGGATCAACAATGGATCGACAGCCGCTTTGAGGACTTGAGGAGTCCCAAGAACCTGTTCCCTCTTGTGTCTTTTTTGTAAAGTGCACTGTGAGATGGACTGAGCGGGGCTAGACCGAGAATGGTCTTCTTCTTTGTGTGCATCTATGGCAAGTGCTCTGTGAAGACCAAGTTTGCCCTCCAATGTGTTGGATATTTAAGTAGTTTTGAAATATTTATTAGAAATTATGATCGTCATGAAAGTCGTCATTTTTGTAACGGCTTTTTCAACGGTCATATAACAGCTTTCTAATGGTTGTATAACAGTCGTCTAACAGCTTTATAACTTTTGATTTATTACTTCATAAACTCTTCATTATTTTATAAGGATCTTCTTTTTAATTACCAATTGATTTATGATGATCTCCTAACGGCTCTCCATTTTCCTTGTTTAAATATAAATTGTTAGGGTTTGTAGGATTCCCAAAAACCGGATTCGACACTAAATCGAATCCCTAAAATTGTGCGGAAGACGAGCTCGGGAAAAACACATGCATCACCGATTCTAAGGCACATCACAAAATCGAACGTACCTTGTTAGCCACAGATTAAGCACCGACGCCGATATGAGGAAGAGAATTTGACCATGTTCGATCCGATGATGCCAATTCGCCTTGAAGGGAAGATGGGTGTCGCCTCTTGCTCATTGTTCTTTCTTTTGGAAGTGTTTTTGAGGGAGAGAGGGAGGAGGAACGTACGTTGCTTCAAAAGGTGCGTTCCTCCCTCTTTATTTCCCCCTTATATACGTCCCATCCAAAAAGAAACGTGTCCCTTCATCATATCCCTCTATCCATGGGCCCTAACATTGTGGGCCGGGCTTTTAGGCCCAACATGGGCGGACAAGCCAACTTAGGCCCATCACATTAATAATTAAAACCATCATCTCCCACTCACACATGGTGGGCTGAACAGGATCCTCTTTACCTCTTTTCAACATTTATACCGGTGAATAATCCGTGCGACCAGCATACTTTGAGAGCTCGTTGCCATACATTTGTTAGGAATATATAGCAGCTCATAATGGGCATCACACTCTGAGTGGATTTAGTATGCAGTACCCTAGATTAATCGATCACATTTATATCTCTCTTGATCTCTTTTAAACAATGATATATTATATATATTGTATTTACAATTATGATTATCCCAAAGACAATTATAATTGGTTGACCAGTGAATATAAAACTACAATGTGATTCTTCAAATTCGATCTTCCTTTTTTCTTCAAACTCTCAATTTCAGTTCAGCTTGTTTTTCTAGAAATGTCCCATTAGATCGAATCAACTCATGACCATTTGCAACATTCTAAGATAGTAAACACTAAATAGAAATCTTGAGAATAAGTAAAAGTCATTAGAGCACTAAAATTGAGGAACTCTTTTTCTTAAGAGTCTCACACGGCATAAAAGTTGAGATCAAACTTTTGCCACTCTTATTGGTCGTCTCATACATACGTGGTATAAAATACGTATTACGGTATTAACTCATTTCCCATGGAGCATATGTCTACACCTTCAATACTGTACGGATGATAGTTAAGACATACTCAATGTCTAACTTGAGTTCACGTATTTACTCATTCACAAAATTCATCAGAACTCACATCTGGCATCATAGACAGATAAAGAAAAATATGTGGGTTATTTTACTTTTGGACATAGTAAATATTATGTCTTCATCTTAACACCCAGTTAAGGCGACAAATATATTTTAAACTTGAGCTCTCGATTATCACCTAGATAATAAGCTTAAAAACCGTCTCGTCTCTATTTATCACATAATAAGTAGAGGCGATTACCCATGTGAGTGGGTCAATCTTATATCTGTCCAATATACTTTCTCAACTTAAAGTAATGCACTGAGCATTAAGATGCATAAAGATCAAACAAAGATTCACATGCATTAATAATGAAAAAACACAAGTTCATAAATGTGAACTCAGGGAAATTACAATATTCAGTACATCAAACTCTACGCAATCCTAGAGATTTTACATGATCACAAAACACATCTCTAGGTATTGGTTTTGTCATAGGATCTGCTACCATTCTATGCGTAGATATGTACTGTAAGTTCACATCCTTTCGTGCAACCATATCTTTGACAAAGTTATACTTAGTATCTATATGTTTGGTATTGCCATGATATTTTGGATCTTTGGTGTACGCTATAATTGTTTGGCTATCACAGTTAACCAATAATGGATTTGCAGCTTTCTCAATAACACCTAAATGATCCAAAAATCTCTTAAGCCAAACTCCTTCTTGTACTGCTACTGATAATGCCACTAACTCAGCTTTGATCGTGGACAAGGCTATACATGTTTGCTTCATACTGCTCCATGATATAACGCCATTGTTCAGTAAGAAAGCAAATTCAGAGGTAGATTTCCTTTCATCTAAATCTCCTCCCCAATCAGCATCTGAATAGCCTTCAAGTCACAAATCATTTCCTTGGTAATTCAGCTTGTAATCAGCAGTTCCTTTCAGATACCTCAGTATTCTTTTAATGGCTTTCCAATGTGCTTGACCTGGATTGGATTTGTATCTACTCACCATTCCAATTGCAAAACATATGTCAGGTCTTGTAGACATCATAGCGTACATCAAGCTCATAACAGCACTAGCATAAGGAATATGTTTCATTTGTTTCTTCTCTTGTGGAGTCCTTGGACACAGTCTATGGCTCAATCCTTCACTTTTTGCAATAAGAATGTCTATGGGTTTACAATCTTGCTTACGAAATCATTCAAGAAGCTTATTTATATATGTTTCTTGCGAAAAAGATAATGATCTCTTCAAACGATCTGTTGAAATCTTAACTCCAAGAATGTATGCAACCTCACCCATATCCTTCATCTCAAAGTTGGAAGAGAACCAACTCTTGATAGTATTAATAAACTCCTTATTGCTTCCGGCAATTAGTATATCATCAACATATAATAATATGATCACAAATTGATCTCTGGATCTTTTGATATATACACAATGATCCTCATCTATCATTGTAAAATCGTATGTCATTACGGCATTATGAAAACGTATATACCATTGTTTCGATGACTGCTTAAGGCCGTATATTGATCTCAAAAGTCGACATACCTTTCATTCTTGGCATTCTTTAATGAAACCAGCAGGTTGTTCCATATATATTTCTTCATCTAATTCTCCATTGAGGAAAGTAGTCTTTACATCCATTTGATGTAACTCAAGATCCATACTAGCCACTATTGCCAGAATAATGCGAATCGAGGTAAATCTCACTACAGGATAAAATGTTTCTTAATAATCAATTTAATTCTGTTGGTTATACCCATTCGCCACAAGGTGAGCCTTATGTCTTTCTATCGAGCCATCAGCTTTTCGCTTTATTTTGAGAACCCACTTATTCCCAATAGCTTTGCGTCCTTTTGGAAAATCAACCAGTTCCCAAACTTGGTTTGACTTCATTGACTCAATCTCATCTTCCATTGCATGAATCCATTTTTCCTTACTAGGGCAACTTAGAACCTCATGTATATTTCCTGGCTCATCCTCATCTTGTGGGGCAATCATAAAAGTTTTCCCTTCAATGTCAAAACGACAACGGGGAATACTTTTGTGACTTGTTCGCCGTATGGAAGATTGTGTATTTTGCACATCGTTCCCCATTATGCTCCCACTAGGATTAGATAATGATGATGTCATCTCATTATGTGGTTGTAATTGAGAATGAGTTGAATTCAATTCATCACTTATCATATTACTCCCACTTGGATGAACTCCACTAAATCATTATCTTGATCTAATGTTTCAAATATGGAGTAATCTTCCTCTATTTTGCCATTCTTAGGAAATTCATCATCTAAGAATGTAACATCCCGTGATTTAAATTCAGTTATACTCTCACTTTCTTGCCCACCTATGAACATATACCCTTTCGAGTGTTCGGAGTATCTTATGAAAATACTCTTCTTTCCTCCGGGACCCAATTTCCCAAACTTGTGAGAGGGCTCATGAGTATAGGCAGCTCAACCCCATGGCTTAAGAAAACTTAAGTCCTATTTTCTACCTGTCCATAACTCATATGGAGTGAAAGTAACTGATTTGGAAGGCACCCGGTTAAGTATATAGGCAACAGTTAATAACGCATCATTCCAAAAAGTGATAGGTAAGTTAGCATGCAATATCATGGACCTAACCATTTCCAGTAGGGTTTTATTTCTTCTCTCCGCAACACCATTTTGTTGAGGAATATATGGAATAAACAACTATCTTTCTATTCCTTTTTTATCACATAATTTTCTGAACTCATCAGATAAATACTCTCGACCTCGATCGGATCTCAATACTTTTATTTTCTTGTCTAATTGATTTTCTACCAAGTTCATAAATCTTTTGAAACAACTTAATGCTTCAGATTTATGAGAAATCAAATAGACATATCCGAATCGAGTATAATCATCTATAAAAGTGATGAAATAAACAGCCACATACCTTCCTCTCACATTCATTGGACCACAGACATCAGAATGGATTAAATGCAGAGGAAATTCAGCTCTTTTACCTTTTCCAAATGGTTTCCTTGTCGTTTTTCCTACTAGGCAATGCTCACATATGGGTAAATCGATTTTTTCAATGTTGCCCAACAAGTCCTCTTTGGCCAGTTTATTCATACGTTGTTGGCCAATATGACCAAGTCTAGCATACCACACATTCACATCATTATCATATGAATTAGTAGACGTGAGAAGGGAATAACAAACATTTGCATTAACATAGTCAATATCTAATACAATGAAACAATCCAGAAAATAACCACAACCATAGAAATTTGTATCCAAAAACAAATCCACACCTCTATTATGGAAGTTCATATTAAAACATAGCTTGACCAATACTAAAATAGACACTAAATTCCGACGAATCTCCGGAGCATACAATACATCATGTAGGAACAAAGTGCGTCCACCACACATGTTCAGTTGGCAGGTGTCAATTCCTTTTACTTCAGCTCTGGAGTTGTTTCCCACATAGATCTACTTAGTTCCAGTTGGTACTCGTCGGAATTCCACGAAGGATCCTCTATCATTCGCTACATGGTTTGTCGCTCATGAATCTACAGTCCACAAAGGATTAGACTCAGTCAATAATACAGAACTTGATACATAAGCAAAGTTTTGAAAAGTACAAGGGGTGTATACCTTTTTTGGCTCACGACAATTGCGAGCATAGTGACCCTTCTTGTCACAATTGTAAAACTTCACCATCGTCAGCTTATTCATTCGAGGACGCTTTACTCTTTCATGTTGGTTAAGCTTAGGTTTCTTCCCTGAATGACCTACTTCCTTGCCTTTCCCTTTATCGAACTAGTTAGAACGTTTGCGCTTGGAGCTCGAAACTCCATGTGAGCTAGAACCAGCATGATAGATTTCAGCTTCCGGCTTAGCCGCCAAGAGGCGGTCCTCTTCCAGCTCAAGATGACACACTGCATCCTCAAAGGTTTTGATATTTTCATTATAGGTCAGGTGCACCTTCATATGCTCCCAACTCAGAGGCAAGGAACAAATCACTGCTTGCACTTGCTGCTCATCAGTCAGAACATGGCCAGTATCTTTTAGCTCATTAATCACGTTTGACATCTTTCTAAGATGTTGTTTCATGGTTTGACCATGAGGCTTCTTATAAGAGTCAAACCTAATAGTGAGCTACCTCAGTTTGGTCACCGAAGTATGACCAAATCTTGTTGCCAATGTTTCCCACATTTTCTTGGCATTCTCAAAACGCCTAAACTCTCACATAACGTCTTCCATGCTACTCAGCAATGTAATGCGAGCAAGAGAGTTCATGCAGCAAATGCTTCCTTATCTCTCTTGTGCTGTACAATGTTTCCTTCTTCAAGTTCTACGATGGTCAGGTAGCTTTTAGTGCCTCTTGCTCTTCCAGCACATATTGGATTTTCATATGCCATATTTCATAGTTATCGCCATTGAGCTTCTCACTTTTGTTTAGCTCAGTAACTATGCTCTTTGTGGCTGAAGCCATTGATCTGAACATATCAGACATATATGCACGAATTATTAATGCCTATCATTTATGCATCCATTTTGCACAAACACATCCTATTAATGAACAATTTCAAGTAAGGTTTCAGAATCAAAATGTCACTATATTTCCAATCATCCTCCAAAAATCCTAACTTAAAACTATCATTAATATAATGGTCTTATGCAAAATAAATTCTATGAAGCTACAAAAACTTCTATGAACTACCCACAGCAATCAACAATAACAGAAAGCAAATAATATTTGACATCAAATATAATAATAATGCTTTCACATAATACAACTAACATATTAGTTGCCATACTAACAATAACTAAGTAGAAAAGCATTACATGAGATGTCCACAAAGCACACTAAACAAAGACCAGCCAATACATCTAACACCAAGTCAATACACGAACTGGGAAAGATCCTCTTTTATTCAATTTCTTGATTTTTTCCCTTGTAACAATGTAGTAATAATCAACTATAAAATCCATCACAATTTTCCTATATGAAGCGGCTCTGTTGACATCCCATATGCGATTCAACACTCCTTGCCATTTTGGTGGAAGAGTGTTCATGAAAAATCGCACCATCTCAGACTGTGGCAAGGGACTACCATTCCATATGACCTTTTGAATTTTCCTGTTGACTTCAAAGACGTGATTAATTAAGTCACCACTCTCCCATCGATGATCAATCAGCTCAGCTATCAACTTAGAAAGCATTTCATTTTGTTCATCGGTAATTGCGTGAATAGGTGTGTGCAACTTCAAGGGAAGGCATTGTTCCTGCAACAAATGCAGAACAAATAAGGGATCACATATAATCTACATAAACTGAATTGGAAAAAGAAACACATTCTTCTCTCTCTCTCTCTCTCTCTCTCTCTCTCTCTCTCTTTTTGGTCAACGGTCGGTCGGGTCGGGTCGGACGGACCGACCCAAGCACATGCGGCACTCGTGCAGCTGACGTCACGATCACATTAGCTGGCGTGTGCCTCGCACGCG
This sequence comes from Eucalyptus decipiens, assembly GCA_014182575.1. Lineage (NCBI taxonomy): Eukaryota > Viridiplantae > Streptophyta > Magnoliopsida > Myrtales > Myrtaceae > Eucalyptus > Eucalyptus decipiens. Next base: position 20,690,855 of record CM024619.1, read on the forward strand.
CCTGCCCTTGCGAATCGGCGTGTGCAACACGCCGGTTCGTTCCGGCTAAGCGTGGGGGCGCGTCCGGTGGCCTTTGGCGCCATTCCGCCACTCGTCGCGCTCGTCTCGATAAGACCTTCCATCTAACGCTATCAGAAATGGATTTTGACTTATAGAAACTCGAAAAAAAAATGGATGAATAGTGCTCGGGTGTCAGGATTTTTCTGCCCCGATCGATGTCGGCCGATTAATTTCACAAAAAATCAATAAGAAATCATCCATAAACATGAAAGGGGTCGGGAAAAACATGGAAAATGATTGGGAAACAAGAACCTAGCTTTGATACCAATGTTAGGGTTTGTAGGATTCCTAAAAACCGGATTCGACACTAAATCGAACCCCAAAACTTGTGTGGAAGACGAGCCCGGGAAAAACACATGCATCACCGATCCTAAGGCACATCACAGAATCGAACGTACCTTGTTAGCCATAGATTAAGCACCGACGCCGATATGAGAAAGAGAATTTGGCCTTGTTCGATCCGATGACACCAATTCGCCTTGAAGGGAAGATGGGTGTTGCCTCTTGCTTACTGTTTTTTCTTTTGGAAGTGTTTTTGAGGGAGAGAGGGAGGAGGAACATACGTTGCTTCAAAAGGTGCGTTCCTCCCTCTTTATTTCCCCCTTATATACGTCCCCTCCAAAAAGAAACGTGTCCCTTCATCATATCCCTCTATCCATGGGCCCTAATATTGTGGGCCGGGCTTTTAGGCCCAACATGGGCGGACGGGCCAACTTAGGCCCATCACATTAATAATTAAAACCATCATAAATTAAACTTCAAACCACAATCTTAGTAGATATAATATGTTATCGCATATTTCCTTTTCTTTTTGCTGGGTTATACACAAAAATTGTTATGTTTCCTTCTAATATTCAGTGCGGAGTATAGAAGAATATCTATTGTATCTTGGGAGGATAACCGCCGAAGCCTTACGCACCAAGTTTTGTACTCCAAGGGGCGGAATTATCCTTAAGGACGGTATTTGCACGCCTCAGACGTTTCATTTTATTTTCCAATCTTTTGTAATGTATTTCCAATAATTATTATTATTTTATGTATTCTAATACTTTTTCCAACAATCTTAAGGATAATTGCCTTAAAGCTTTCAAAGTTGGAATTGTTGGTGCTTCCACCGACCTTGGAATTGAACAAGGATTTGGAGATGGTAAAGGACAAGTTTTGCATATCCGTGGATGGTTTGCCATGCGACATTGCTTAGCATTAACGAAAAAGAGCTTTTGATCATTTTGGTGAGGTTATCAAGTGCTAGGTAAAATTGTTCTTTGAAACTTCATCATCTATGTCTTTCTGAGAGGAAGGTGGATGTTTGTTAGTGTTTTCTCTCTCAAGTTTGTAATTATTATTTGGTAAGCATGCATCTAGGAATGGAGTTTGGGGCACTCAATGAATTTATATTTTTCACTGATGAATTCATTAGTCAGTGTTTGGAATTTCACTTTTAGTATGATCAATCCATTTGATGCTGGATTTACGTGGTATTTAATTTGGAGGTAGTCTTTGAGAATGCTTGTGACATTGTGTTTCTAGCCAATTTATCAGGTAGATTTTGGTAAATCTTGATTTTATCCTCGAAGGGCAATACTCCGGTATGGTTAATGATGCTTTGTTTTCATCTTTGAATTGTTTGATTGACTATATGATCCTATGAATGTGGGGCTGATTGGGCCATGCATGTTTGGATTGTTAAGATATAATGTGCATTGCACGTCTTGTGGCATTCGATCTGAAACTTTTGGGATTGTTTCGCTTCTTTGAGATCCGAGTGTAATGAGAAGTTTTAGTTGGTTGAATCTGGTGGTTGTTTGGCTTGTGTAGGCATTATCTTTTTTGGACTTGTGCTCTTATTTTGTTGGCTACGTTGTTGGTGCTTGTGATGAAAGCTTTTGGCCTAGTGATCTTGGTTTTTGTCGTGAATTAACATGTTCTTGAGGTGAAAGCTTTTGGCATTCTATGCAAAGTTGGAAATTCTTTATGTAAAATTGTATACTAATTTAACCCAAATACGAATAGTGAGAAAATTGTAATGGTGATATTTGATCAGTATAAGAAAACTTAGTTGCTTATTAGGGGAGAAAGATAAAAGTAAACTTTATAATTACCATATTGTGTAGCGATCTAGGATGAATATTTCTTTCTGTCTTTGCTTGCTTTAAACTGTTTCTTTGGATTGTCTAAGAATGTTTCTTCATTTATTAGTGTGATTACCAAGTTGGTAAAGGTAATGAAGTGCAAACTTGATTCGTACCTATTTGCTGCTTATTGTTCATCATCATGCTACACCATATACATCGCTACCATTTCTGCAAGTCTATTTGACTAGCCGACTCCTAATGGTATCTAAAAAGCTTGAACTCCTAATTCGATTATCATCTTGCAAATCTTCTTTTTCTTGGTGGAGAGTCAGATTCAGTTAAATGGCAAATGAATTTTATGGGATTATTGTTATGTTTTCAGGGGCAATCTTAAATCACGTAATGTCAAGTTGACATAAATTTTTGTTATTTCTTTTGGCATCTAGCATGTGCATATCACATGAATATTCTGAGTTTTATTTACTGTCATGTTTGTGTACATTAGCTTTGGATGGTTGTTGAAAAGATTCACTGGCATTATTAATATAATGGGCATTATTTTGTTTTATAACATGAACATAACATGAACATGCATATCTATATGTTTGATATGATGTTTATACATGTTGTATCACTTTTTGTGGCATGGTGAATGTATGTATATGTTATGGGCTCTAGCCATGGGCTGTTTTGCTCTTCTCATTGATATTCTCATTGCTAGCAATGCCTCATTCATCTAGATTATTTTGTAGTTGATATGAAATGGGGCATGGCTAAAAGCTATATGTTCTCCACTGTCTAGGATGCCTCACTATGATCTAATTAAGGCATCTTATATAGTGGATTTCTCATTGTATTAGAAGGATACAATGATGTAACTAGATTTCAAATTTAGATGAGACAAAATCCATTAATGGATATATGTTCACCTTTGTGGAGGTGATATAGCTTGGAAATAAAACAAATTGGTGGGGAAATGGTAATCCTGCTAAACCAAAAGTCGACTTGGTTGAAGCAGATGATTTGATGGAGTAATTGTTGTGGTCATTCCCATGCCAATATATGGCTAATCGAAATTATGGGTGGTAGACTCAAGTGCTGCCAGGCATATATGTGTAAATGAAATGCCTTATCCTCTTAAGCTCCAATGGGGGAAGGAGAAGAAAATATTCACTATTTTTGGTAAATTGAGAACTATTCAAGTTCTTGAGAAAAAGAGAAAAATTTTCTCACTCATACATGAAAATGAGGCTAAGTAGTTGAGAAACTCTTAGTAGATATTCCTTTGGGAATAAATTGACACCTTATGTGTCTAAGTATCGTGATTGCCAAGTGGTAATAACCATTGCAATGAAAAATTTTCAATGGTAAAAATGGACACATCTGATTGAAGAATGACGTGATAAAGCAATTGCTTGATGATGGAATTATGTCCATTGATTATATGAAGTCGGAAATGAATTTTGGCCAATCCTCTTATTATATATCGAGGGGAATGGGACAAGCCAACTGAAGAAAATCAACAATGATAGTAATCCAACCTATGTGATTGGCGATCCCATGAATTAGGTTCATATGGGTAATAACAAGTCATTTGTTGATCTAGTACATTGTAAAAAAATTATTGTCCCTCCTAAGGTGAAAATAATGCAAAATTGCAAGGAAAAAGAGGTTGAGCTAAGCTCTTAATGAAATTTCATAACCATTATTGGTGGTATATTAATCTGCAATATACACTTGATGAAACCACCTATATAAGTGTGGAGTGGGGCCGCTCCTATGAGAATTTTTGGCGAAAATCTCTAAAGCACTTATGAATAAAACCAAGCACGCGCATGGCCTATTAGCGCAACCCCGCGTTGAACAACAAAGTTTGTGGGAGTGTAATGAAGTACGCCATGCTAATGTGCCTTGGATGATCCACATCTCAGGGTCAGGCGCTGATGAGCACATTGAACTATCCATGTGGCTGAGAGCCCTCACAGCCCAGGCACAACGACGCAATTATCAAGGGCGCGCTCTACCACTGAGCTAATAGCCCGTCGTGCGGTGATTGGTGAAAATTATAATTTACAAAAAGAAATTCTTGGTCCATAGAAGTTTCAAACTTCACCAATGATTTCGTGAATTATATTTCATTCTTTCTAGGATTGGTTCATAGTCTAACAAGCACCAATTCCGATGCATTACTCTCCAATAACCCAGCATTATTCTATTTTCTTGTCAAAACTATCTGAAATATGTGGGAGATTGTTGGATATTTCAGTAGTTTTGAAATATTTAGTAGAAATTGTGATCGTCATGAAAGTCATCATTTTTGTAATGGCTTTTTCAACGGTCATATAATGGCTTTTTAATGGTTGTATAATGGTCATCTAATGGCTCTATAACTTTTGATTTATTACTTCATAAACTCTTCATTATGTTATAACGGTCGTCTTTTTAATTACCAATTGATTTATGATGATCTCTTAACAGCTCTCTCTTTTACTTGTTTAAATATAAATTAAACTTCAAACCACAATCTTAGTAGATACAATATGTTCTCATATATTTCATTTTCTTTTTGCTGGGTTATAGACAAAAGTTGTTATGTTTCCTTCTAATATTCAATGTGGAGTATAGAAGAAGGTTTGTTGTATCTTGGGAGAATAGCCGCCGAAGCCTTACGCACCGAGTTTCGTACTCCGAGGGGTGGAATTATCCTTAAGGATAGTGTTTGCACACCTCAGACATTTCATTTTATTTTCTAATCTTTTGTAATGTATTTTCAATAATTATTATTATTTTATTTATTCTAATACTTTTTCCAACACAATGTGCCGAATGTTGATCCCAGAGAAGTCCTCCAAGTGCTGCGGCTCAAGACCTTGGACCCCCTCTCTCTCTCCCTCTCTCTCGGCTCTCACTCACAATTTTTATATTGTGGCTGACCTAGATTCTGTCATCATGTGTTTTCAATTGTGTGGCCTCCCTGGAAGAGAGTCCTCCCCCCTTGGCTTTTATACTTGCTTTTTCCGCTGATTCCCTTTTGATTGACCATGCGAATAGCTTATTCTTCTATATCGATTTCCTTTTTCAGGCAAATTTCTTCCTTGATTGACTAAATCCCAATCTTCTTTTGATTTCTCAATATACGCTTTCGACGTGCCCAAGATTATATGCCAGATTCCTTTTAATCAGTCGGCCACGGTCTGTCCAAATCTTGCATAAATTAATCTCCTAATTGAGCACTTTCCAATGAAAATTTCAGTTCTTATAATGTCCATGGCCTTTGCCCAAGAATTTTCATTATTGCGGGTTTAGTCCAATTTCATTAAGTTCGAAGTCATCCATTTAAGTCCATCCGTCGCTGGTCCCATGCAAATGCAATAAAAATAAAAATGCTCCTAAAATTGTATGCTATGTAATTTAATATTGTATTTTTGTTTAGGGGTTAAAAATTAATCCCTAATTTTTATGTGATAAATAAATGACTAGGTCGTCAAAATTTAGGTGTCAACAACTGGTTCAAACGATTAACAGCTTGTTCAGCTTCATACGAATAACCATAAAAAATTTGATGTTGAGACTCTCAACCAGGTGATTTAACAGTTGATATAGTAGCAATTAGCATTCCATGTTTGCTTCTTTGTATTATTACTAGGAATAAAGAAAAGTTTAAGTTCTTTTCTTGGGAGAGGTTGTAATCTGGGACATCATTTTCGCTTGGCTCGACATCTTAGCATGGGCATCTTGCGGAGTTGTCTGCTTCAAAAGGAAATTTTGCTTTTCCCTGTTCCTGTCTGTGCTCTTTAAGCATGTTGTTTTGTTAGAGATGATTAGGATCTGTAACGGTTCTGTTCCCAGATCCAATTTCAGCCAATATGTTTCCTCTGTAACTCCGAGAACAAGAAAAGAACATATTATAAATGCAAAGTGATGCCTTGCTAGTAAAGACTTGACACCAAACTCAGCCTCAAGAAGCATGGCTCTGCGAGCGAGGTCTCGACAGAGGCAAATACATACATACATACATACATACATACATACATACATACATACATATATATATATATATATATATATATATATATATTTGTGAACTTAATTTATGAAATGGGTTGTGAAATGTTTTTTGTTTTAAGAAAAAAGTTCTTAAATGATTTGAGAAATGTTTTCCTAAAATTTTTAGTGGTTGAGTGGAGTTGCATAAGGTTATATGCTTGTTTGTGAAATGTATCCTGGTTGATGAACAAAGTTGAGAAAGTTCATGCCTTTTGTTTTAAGAAATCAATTGGCAATATTGATTTTGGATTTGATTCCTGAAATTAGTGGATGGTGTGTCAGTGCTCAATATTACTGTGAGCTCATTTAGGGGTTTGTGAGTATGCATACTAGTTTCCAATCTCAAAGAGACTCCGCCATTATAGATCTTATACAATTTCATCCGACTTCATAAGAGCAAGCACAATAATTATGCCTAATCATTGCATGGTCCTTGACGGTGTCGGAAGCGATCACAAGAATTAGAAGGTAAGAGTACTCGCCGATGTAAAGAGTTCAAATATATTATCCAAAAAAAAATCGTATAATATGCGAAGTGAACCCAATTTGCCAAACAAATATTTGAGAAAAATATGAGGAATTGAGACTCAAACACCAAAAGGATTTCAGTGAAATCAAAATTGGAAAATTCCTTTTCAAATTAACAATCAAAATCTATTTTTTCTTCTTTTTTTTTCATGATTCAATCGTCGCCGATCCCCAAATCTTCAAATACTCGAGAATTTGAAAATGGCCGCTTGATCAAATTTTCTAGATATATCCTCCTTTTTTTCTTTCTTTCTTCTTTCTTTGGATTTTCTTGTCAATTAAGACTCGAAAAGTGTGTGGAAGGAGCAGGACATGATGATTATATAACATCATTATATAGTATTGAAAACAAAATATACATAGTTTTGAAAGGAAAGGAATATGAATAGATCGAAGAGGTCATCTCTCTCCTCTTTTATTGGCCAAATTTCTAAAAACGGTCCGAACCTCTCAATGTGTGGAGTTGAAATTCAAACACCAAAAGATGTTCAGTGAAATGAAAATTGAAAATTTCCTTTTTATCACAAATGCACAATAACTTGTTATTATTAGCTGCCTATACATCTGCGTTTGAAGTATCATTCTTAGGATGGTCTTTTGTTGTCTTGTTTTGATTCTTACTTTGGAAGCTGAATTGTGCGTAGTTGTGACTTGTAATCTTTTATAGCATTAGCCAACTTTCAAGTGAATGGGATTACACTAGAATCAAAGCATCGGATATCATATCTCCTCTATAGGCATCGTCCTGAGGTACCTTTCGTGGGAATCGCCTTGACGTCCTTTACATGGTTGTTGGCCCCATCGGCGCCCTCGCAAGCGGGCTCTCGCAGGCTCCCATGACAATCATATTGAGCAGCCTCGTCCACTCTTTCAGCTCCATCAATCACGACCATGTTGTTAGGAAAATCTTGAAGATATATGCATGTTGTGTTTAGCTCTTTTCAATAGTGATTGACACCAAATTTAATTGTATCTATGAATCCAACATCAATCCACATTGTAAAGTAAGATGCAAATTATATGAGTGTTGGCTGCATGGGCACATTGGTCGGCAAAACTTTGGTCAGCTGATGTGTTCAAAACTTTTTTTTGAGAATAAATTGACAATTTAATGATTTTATTTGAAACAAGTTCCAGCTTGGGACATCGTTTGAAAAAATGGCCTCAATTCATGCCCTTTTTTGAAATTTCCCCTAAAAGAATTAATTAAGCTCATAAAAATAGCTTAACGGTCTAATTTTTATCATGGAATATAAACAAGAAATCATCAAAATTATTTTGAAGTTGAAAAGAAAGATGTAAATCACCTATATTTGTTTTCAATTTTTATTCAATTTTATGATGGTAGATCATGTAGTTATTCTTCCATTATCCATCTATCAATCAATCTATCATTATTAATATAACCATCACGAAAGTCAAAGTCGGTGTATATTATGTATTTAGAAAAAAAAAAAAAAAGTACCCATAACGAAAATCAGATATTTCTTAATACTTCTTCCCTCACTTAAATGCAGTTGCAATAAATAATAATATTTATTATCTAAGCATTAACATGAAAAAGATAAAATAATGAGAACAATCCACAATGCTAGAAAACCATGTCATCCGCAGTAGCTTCTGCCTCAGATTGCAATACTTATTTATATATACGGATAATTTTGCAATATATAGTCAAATAATAATTTTAGTTTGACTAAAAGTCACAACAACAACAAAAATTAAGCAAAGAGTGAAACTTAAAACAAAAGTTATTAGATAATTAATGCAATTTCTTTACGGCATATTTAACAATGACAGAGGTCTCTATCCCTCTCAGACTCTCTTTGATTTCCTTGCATTTATTTCGGGTGTGATAGGAGCAAAGCATAAAGAACAGGAAAATGGGCATCCTCTCAATCCGCAGTAGCTTCTGCTTCTTCGCTCTGGTTTTTGTTGCTCACGGTCTTCTTCTCACTCTCTCGACTGCTTCTGAATCTGAAGTTGGTATGGTCCCCCCCTCTCTCTCTCTCTCTCTCTCTCTCTCTCTCTCCCCCGCAGCACTTCTGTGTTCAATGTCAGAGTCTCGTGTCGTGTTGGTTAAAGATTCATACGAAACAAGTTTCCAAATTTTTTGGGGTGAAAATCTACTGCATGGAGAGTGTATGAGCGTCGTGCTTAGTCATTTGAAGCTTCTTCTTCGATCTGGTGCACTCACTGAAGCCGATGCTCTGTTGTGTTATTGCTCTGCATGACTTCATCTCGGTTGTATTCCTTGTTGAAGCGGATCAACTTTGGACCTCAGCAACCATACCCATCATAAATCTATCTCAAACCCTCTGGGCAAAAAAGAAAATGGAAATGCTTTTGTCTTAGGATTAGTCAATTCTATTTCTTGATGGGAGCAGGGAAGGGATATAACTGAATGGTAGAGTGTCACCTAGACGTGGTGCGCAAAAAAGATTTCATCTTAAAATCAATGAGAAGAAGATTGAGATCTCTTTGAAGAATCTTTATTATAGAGTTGGCCTGTCACAGGTTATACAGAAATTCCACAGTATGAAAAACTGAAAATGGCTTACCATATACATCTCCAGATAAGTAGGAAATTCATTATGTGAATGAGTTTTCAAGAACATTCAGTAAATCTGTAAACATAAAAATTCATTCCAGATTCATATGCTCCACCTTCTTCTTTCTATATTTTATCTTTTATTTTTATGCCGCTTTCGTATTCTCTGTTGTCCCTCGGGCTTTTCTTTTCCTCATGCTTTTCTCCCTTAACACACCTGCGACTGTCTGGGGAGAAATGAGCCAACGTTGTTGTTCTTGGCATTCGTGATTCAAAAACTTTGTTTACGTTCAGATCTCTGACACTCGCTCTTAAACTGGTTCGAACGATTAACAGCTTGTTCAGCTTCAGACGAATAGCCACAAGATATTGACTTAGAGACTCTGAACCACGTGCTTTAACAGTTGATATAGTAGCAATTAGCATTCCATGTTTGCTTCTATGTACCGTTTAGCATTACGAGGAATAAGGAAAAGTTTAGGTTCTTTTCTTGGGAGACATTGTAATCCGGGACATCATTTTCTCTTGGCTCGACATCTTAGCATGGGTTGCGGAGATGTATGCTTCAAAAGTAAATCTTGCTTTTTCCTGTTCCTGTCTGTGCTCTTTAAGCATGTTGTTCTTGTTAGTGATGATTAGGATCTGTAACAATTCTGTTCCCAGATCCAATTTTAGCAAAAATATTTCCTTTGTAACATCGAGTACAAGAAAAGAACATATTATAAACGCAAAGCGATGCCTTGTTAGTAAAGACTCGACACCAAACTCAGCCTGGAGAAACATGGCTGTGTGCAAGGTCTCGACAAAGGCAAATCTCTTGCCCCGACAGTATCTGACTACAGTGGACCTGAGAGACCGCCATGACCCAATGCACTCATCATGTGTGGAGCTCCTTATCCTATGTAACTTGGGGTCTTTAAGAGATCCAAGTACCCATTACCATACACAAAAATGAATAGAAAAGGAACAAATTCTTTGTCTCTCTGTTTCTCTCTGAATGACTTTCGTAGGCACATGCCTGTTCTCCTTCATGTAGGAGTGAAGTAGATCACCAAATATTGAGGCATTTTTGTTCTTTAATCACAAGAATTAAATCCTTTGCTACATGCTAGCAGTCTGCAAAATTGACTTGCCTGACTGTTCTATTCCGTACACGCTATAGACATGTGTTGGGAAATTACGTTTTTGTGGTGCCTTTGACTCTGTGAGTTGCATTTCAGAGACAATAGACCAAAAAATCAGATAACAGAGTCACCTGCTATGCTTTACGAGCAGTGTTACACGATCTGGGAATTGTGCTTCTGTCAACTTCTTCGCTAATTCTTTTCCTTTTTTTTTTTTTTTGTTGGGGGGGGGGGTGGTGTTTAAGGTGATGAGACTCCATTCACTTATATTGAAGGAACTGGAAAAGGGCCGAAAGAATGGGGCCAGATTGACCCGCATTGGCGAGCATGTAGCACTGGGAAATTGCAGTCTCCGATCGATCTGCTCGATGAGAGAGTGCCAGTCTTGCCGAATTTGGGGAAGTTGAAAAGAGACTATAAACCAGCTCCTGCCATTGTGAGGAACAGGGGACATGATATCACAGTAAGAGCTACCTTGTTGCCTTTGTTATTTTATAAAGCGGTGTCATGCACAGTGAAACTTGAAACAACCCGATTTTTATTGACGGTATGATTGTCCGCTTATGTAACCAAGCCTGGGCGCTCGCCGTGGTGAAGCAAGAGCCGATGATTTGAGAAATTCTGTTTTTTTAGTGGAAGTAGTTATAACCACAAAGACATTAAAATCTTTGGCTCATTTTACAGATTATTATCCATGAGCAATTCTTGTTCCCTGATAACGGACGGTGGCATCTGCGTTCCATCTATTAACCTCCTCTGAAAAAAAGAATTCTGGACCGACTACAAACTCAACATTATTCAATAATGAGCTGATCTACCAACTGTTTTTACTAATGACTCTTTAACCAGGTAATGTGGAAAGGAGATGCAGGGCAGATCAACATAAATGGGACTTACTACAGACTATTACAGTGTCATTGGCATTCCCCCTCCGAGCACAGGTTTAACGGATCAAAGTATGAGGCTTTGTCATTGTTGTTTGTACATGATATGTTTTCCTCGTGAATTAATGCACAGGACAGCATGAGCTTTTCACTTGATTTCTGTTTCTGCATTATGCACAAATCACACTAAACAAGATAGTTTTTCCCCCATAGTACCAGTGAGGATGTCAAAATTCTTTCTGCAGATATGACTTGGAGCTTCACGTGGTCCATTTAAGCTCTCGCGGAGAAATAGCCGTGATCGGGATTGTCTACAAGTATGGCCGACCCGACCCTTTCCTCACAAAGGTGCAAAGGCCGCTTCATCTCACTCTTCTTACTGCCACATGTGCATTTTTACGTGTAGCCACCGTATTGCTATCATTCTTGCTCATAGGTTATGTTAATGCTTTGAACTCAGCCATAATAAGCAAAGCTGAGCTTGTACACGTGGATGTTCATGCATCACTGATGCACAGCATCATCTGTCTGATTAATTTTTTGCAATTTGCTTCACCTCGTTTGCTCATATGGAACCTGAAGATCCAGTCCAATAGAATGGACCATGTGGTCTCTGCCTTCTGCCTTTTGTCCTTCTCATTTCCTTTCACCATTTAATCTCTCGGCAGCTATTCGAACACATAAAAGTAGTCAGGAAGGAAGACATAGACTTGGGGGTCATAAATCCAGGGATCATCAAATTCGGCAGCAGGAAATACTTCAGATACATTGGTTCTCTCACGGTCCCTCCATGCACCGAGGGTGTCGTTTGGACAATAATCAGGAAGGTAATAGACTAGATTTCCATGACGATTCTTATATGGAAACACACATGGTCCTATGGATGGTCTCAAGGCATGCTGTTTTGTGAACTTTGACTAGGTGAGGACAGTCTCGAGGGAGCAAGTAGAAGCACTGAGAGAAGCTGTTCATGATGTAAGTGCTCTCTAAAAGGGTGTTACGTTTTGATTTGCTTGCCACTTAACAGAGTGGACCTTTTACAGAAAAGAAACGTGAGCTCTACGTGCATTTAGGCCCTCTTTAAAGACTTGTTGATCCCTTCATGTGATAACAAGTGATACTTATTCTCTTCATAAATGCACAAACATGTACACGACATAAAGTCCCATGATTGAAAACGGAGTCCTCCCTCGTGCGACTGATTCGATTCATCTTTCATCTTTCTTGCCTTATTTGATGCTTGTCCATTTGGATAGGGATATGAAGCCAATGCAAGGCCGACTCAGCGATTAGATAGAAGAGCGATCTGGCTATACACCCCAAGAGACAATGGAGGTGCTGCTTAGGTCAAAGCCAGAATTTGACCAAACAAAGTATTTTCTCAGCTTCAAGACTGTCTTTTATTACCTTACTACTTGAATCATTTGCGATTCAAACATACCGTTTCATTTTGATAAGTCGACATAGAGACCAGGTGGGGATGAAAACCACAAGGTGTGCTGTCAGTGTAATATTTGGAATTTTTTTTTACCAAGTCAAAGTTCAAATGGTCAAAGAGACAATAAATAATAATAAAAAGAATATTTGACCCAGTCAACAAAGGGACCTCAGCTTCCTTTTAAGATTGAGAGCTGGCGCAGAGGGGGGGAGAGAGAGGAGGAGGAAGAAAGAAGAGGTTACTCAGCACAAATGACTCATCAAGCTGATTTAATTCTGATTCGCAACGTCCGATAAGTGATTGTGCCCTTCACTCATCTAATTGAAGTAATATTTGAATTTATAGCACAAATTTGAGATTAAGTTGATTTGGAGTTGCAAGGTTCGATTGAGGAGTTATCAGGCTGTGTGTGTATATATATAGTTTAGGGTGTCGTGGAATTGTAGGATTTTACAGAACTCAATTTGGCTTTACAATTTGCCCAAAACAAAAATTTTGAAGTTGGCGGCAAATACAATGCACGACCAAAGGTTTTCAGATCTTATTTTGACAATTTTCAGCTCAACTTAGATTGGTCAAGTTTCGGATCTTCTAGTAAAGATCTTCATTTTGATTGTAAGCTTGCTGGGGATGAGGTTTGGTGGAAAGAGCTATGAATGGCCAAGTTTCGTGCTTAAGCTCCGCAATGCATACGACTTTGAGTAATCGCGTTAGGTGAAAGATTTGGCGCATAGGAGTGGTTTTGTTAATGTTTAAGCTTAGTTTGGACTCTTAATGTTGTCTCTCACTTATTTGGTAAGATTGCGAATTCAACAATTCAAAGAATCTTTATCATTTGATCGTAAGCATTCTCTAATGAGTAGTGCTATCTCCTCTACAAATTTGTAAATTTATATTTATAAGTAATAATTGTATATATTATGAGTATGAAAGGCATGGCACAACATTATATTTATAAAGTGGAAAAAGTGATGCTTGAATCATAATTGCCACATAAATGTAGATCGGGCAATTATTACTTTGTTGATTTTGAAATGGCATGGTAAAACATTTCTGGAAATGGCTTATGAGTCAATTATCATGAAATGAATTAAGGAAATTCTTTATGACAAGAATTATTTTATTAAAGGTTATACATTTTGGTTTATGAGGAATTGGAAAAGTCATTATTTAAAATAGTTTGAAATGATCGTTTGTGAATGTCTTGATTAATTGTTTTGTGAATGAATTGCCAGAAGCTATAGGTATGGACTTGTGAAATGTCTTATAAAATTCATTTTATTTAATAAATTGAGTTGTGAAGGTTGATTTGATTCAATTTGTGAAATCGATTTATGAGGTGAATTATGGTTTTGATTGTGGGATTATTAGAGAATGAGATTTATGCTCAATATCGTTGTATATCCATTGAGAGGTTTGTAGGTATGCACATCGGATTTAGTGTCACATCCCAAATCCTATAATGACGAGGGAGTGACACGGCCATCCTTTATCCAAAAAACACAACCTTAACTCCAAAAAGTTCCCACGATAACGCTCTTATTTTAACAATCACTAATTGAGGGACATAAAAAATATGATAAGAAGAAATGAATAAACTACTACAGTCTAGTGAGTAATACATTTCTTTAAAGTGGATCAAGCAATTACTGTACACATTTAAAGTACAAATATAACTCATTTTTGCCAAATCCAGAATTTAACAAACCTTCAAGACTAAAAATGGAACATTTCTTTCTTTAGCATAGTATGTCTATAACTAAAATATTCAAGATAATAACAAAGCAAACACCAATGGTTCAAGACAATCAAGATTTCCCTCTTGTTTAGGTCTCCACTTGTTGTTATCTAGTGGCTCAACCCACTAGGATATCTTAGATTTGTATGCGCATACTTACACCCCTCTTATTGGGCTCATGGCGATATTGAGTATCAATACCAATTTACAATAGCATCCTCCACAATCCACAAAAACCAAATCCAAAAACTATTTCATATGTCACCAAAAGCTTTCGCAACTCAATTCATCCAATAAAAATACTTTTTCATAAAGCATTTATCATATCATTTCATAAACCAAACAAATAACATTTCGCAACATAGCCATCTATCATTTCGCAAATCATTAATAAACCTTTTCATAAACCAGCTACAAAGCAATTATATATACGTAAACTATCACGATATATGTATATACTTCAAGGCATAGGTTTTATAAAACCAAAGAAGATATAGTACCACTCATCTAGAAAAAGCCAAGAACCAACCTACGATGGTTACTAGAGCCCACGAACTCGCATTTCTATCAATTAGTCAAAAAACAATATCAAAAATCAAATAATACACAACTCTAACAAACGACTCTACTAAACCACATTTAATTGTCAATAAAATGACTTCTATGCTTTAATGAGCAATACCATTTAAGGCACGCGGTCATCCTTTTCCTTGCGCATAAATCTCACATGAACTCCAAAATGTCATTCCAAACAACCTATACTTTTTGAATTTGATTTTCATTAAACGCTATAGCTCAACAATGTCTTAAACTATCATTTCCACAAAAAACCATATACAAATAACCCCTTTGGTCTCTTTTGTTTTGTTGTACCCTCTTTGGTCTCTTTTTCAGGGTAGGCTAGCTGGTTCTCATTGGCTGCTATTTGGCCCTTTCCTTTCGTCGCTTGGCTTGTTTCCTTTTACCTTGGCCCCCTTCCACTCACTCTGACTTCTGTCTATGTGAGTGCAAGTTTTTGGGTCCAAGATCTCGTTGTATAGCTCTACATAGCTTTTTGGTTAAAGTCAATATAATTCTTACCTTTATCAAAAAAAAAAAAAAAAAAAAAAAAAAAAAAACCCTCAATCAAACATCGTAGTTCAAAATCGACATAAGTTCAAGGTCGTGCCCTAAAACAGAAAATTGCTCCAATTAGACGAATGATAGGCTTGAATACTCACCTGTCATTGCGATTTCTATTGATTCGACTTATCTAATTGTACATATTGTGAACTCGTGAAATTCCTCTCCACGAATGAGTGGCTTCTCTTTTCTCCATTGATTCCACCACTTGCGAACTTCTTTCGGTAACGCTTCAATGCATTGAAGAAGAATGAAGTAAGTGAGTTGGGCTTGGGCTGATCTTTTCAGTGGGCTGGCTTATAAATATCTATTAGTTTGGCCCATATATTACATTTAAGATATCCTTCTAGGCCAAGCCATCAGTTTTGTACGTAGAGACCTTATTAAAGAGGAAATCTTGGTCTTCTTGTTACTAGGTGTTATAGGCTTAGTATAGCGCAAGTACCAAAAAGTTGGCACCGGTGGACACTTAAGTGTCAAACTTCCAAAAGATACGCTTAAGTAAAGTATTCGTGATCAGATCTCCCAAATAGGCATCAACCTGACGCAAACTACCTCGATGTCCTTTACCATTGTTGGCACCATCAACACCATCATGACTCTCATATTGGACAACATCATCCACTCTTTTGGCTCCACCAAACGTGACTATATTGTCGGGGAAGTCTTAAAGGTATATGCATGTTGTGCCTAGCTCTTTTTCAATAGTGATTGATAGCAAATTAACTCAAATATATGAAACCAACATCAATCCACATTGTAAAGTAAGATGCATGTGAGATTCATAGGCTCGTTGGTCAATAAAAATTTGGTGGGCCAATAAGTTCAGGACCTTATTTGAGAATAAATTGCCAACTTGTAAGCTTTATTTAAAACAAGTTCCACTATGAGCTATCTTTGGAGAAAACAGACCCATTTATATATATATATATATATATATATATATTATATATATATATATATATATATATATATATTATGAAATATCCCCTAAAAGAATTAATTAAGCTTGTAAAAATAGCTTAGTGGTATAATTGTTATCATGTAATGTAAAAAAGAAATCGTTAAAATCATTTTAAAATTGAAAAGAAAGATGATAAATCACCTGAATATATTTTCAATTTTTATTCATAATATGATTGTGACATCCTGAATTTCAAACTCTGTTTTCAATTTAATAAGTTGGCATTTTCATCGGCGCTTATATGGCCTTATTCTATGAGAGAGCCCCTCACGAGATTACTAGTCTATCAAGTGAAGCTGTTAAAGGAATTTAAATGCAATAGACCTGAAAATTTGACCAGGAATCGACTGCTCGACCGTGTTAATCTGCAAGGGTCATTACGGCACCGTCAAAATCGATCAAAGACCGGCGATAGGTCGATTTAATGGAGGTATGCGATTAGTGTGTGGGTGATTCCACCTAATTACAAAATTTCTGTCGAACGACACTAAACTGATTTTTCTATCATTTTTGTATCCTGTATCCGTATTTGAAACCTCAAGATTTTCATGACAACCGAGAGTCACCAATGTGTCGAAGATGTACAATGTGGCTCGAAAATAATCGACCACAGGTCAATTGCACTAAAAATTCCTAAAAGCTACCCGGTAGGTTAAGTCATGCTAAAATCGAGCCATATTAAAATTAACCGCAAATTTGAACTCGATTTCAAAAATTGAAAGTTCTGTCATGTCACGATTTATTCTAAGAATGTCGACTCATCCTCTGAAGAATTTTTGGCGAGCTCCAGATTTTTTACGAAAAATCAATTAGGACAATTCGAAAAATAACAGAAATTTGGATGGGCCAAATCGAAGGGAATTTTGACTTCCAAACCGAGCTACTTGGTAAAAGGAAATTATAGAAATTGTGTGGGCTTTCTTCTTCATCAAAATTTGATGTCGAATTGGGGAATTTCGTTAAGGAATTGAAGCCAAAGTTGAGTAAATTCGGAGCTAGGCAGGAGGCTGCATTTTTGGCATCAATTTGAGCTATTTATGGATTTAATTTGCTAGAAAGAATTAGGGGACAAGCATTCAATTAAGTGGATAGGTTTGTTTGACTTTGGGCCCCCCTTCAAGCTTCCTTTGCACGCCTCTCGGTCGACTCTCCCTCCACAGCTTTTGCTTTCACTTTTCTTCTTCTGCTTTGCTTTCATTTCTTCTCACCGAGAACCAGCTGCTTCTGCCTTTTGTTATTTCATTCCCCTTCTTTGCACGCCAACAAAGCCACCAACCTTGGCCCTCCACCGAACCTAGTTGTTTCCTTGTCCATTTCGCTGCTACCTCATCCCACCTTCACATGGCGCTGCTTCGCCGAGTCAACCTAGCAATTTTCCTCTCAACGCTGACTTCGTTGCTCCTCTCC
Source organism: Eucalyptus decipiens (assembly GCA_014182575.1). NCBI lineage: Eukaryota > Viridiplantae > Streptophyta > Magnoliopsida > Myrtales > Myrtaceae > Eucalyptus > Eucalyptus decipiens. The sequence continues at coordinate 20,708,793 of CM024619.1, forward strand.
TTCGTCCGTCTTCATTTCATCGCCCCTCTCCACCAACTCAACCTTTGTCCCATTTGAATTCATGCCAGCAGCTCCATAGACGAATTTAACCCCACTAGGTCTAACCAGCAGCTCACACCAGCAGTCAACCCACGAGCGGTCATCCACCAAAGTCAAGCTTCGCCGATTTTGCTCCATTTCGTTGCCTCACACCCACAGTCCACCAAAGCAACTCCACAGCCCATCTTCACCGAGTCGCAACAAGCAACCCACCGAAGGCGAGCCCAATAGCCCACAAATTCTAGACTGCCAGCCCGGTTTTTCTCTCTGCCGCACAGCCAAGCCCAGTAGTTTTGCTACGGGCTTGCAAGGCGTTTTCGGCCTAGTCCAAGCCCTCGTTGGCGTTGCCATGGGCCCGAGTTTCAGCCGCCGTAGAGGTAAACCGGTTTTCGTGCTAAACCGGTGAATTTATGCATTAAACTCTACTTAGTATGCTAATGATGTTTTAGGAGTGTTTAGTTTAAGTTAATTAGGGATTAGGTGATTAGATAGATTAGATTAGTGATTTAATTATTTAATTATGCATGTTAGGTGGTTAGAATGGCTAAATTAGCATCTAGATAAATTGTATTATTTAAATTGTGTTATTTATCTAGATAGGTTCAGAAATTTTCCGGGCCCGTTTTGGTATGTAGTTAGGCATTTCTAGCCTAAGTTAGCGATTTTGGTATTTAAATTGATTTATTTAAGGGATAAGTGCTTCAAAAGTCCTACAACTTGGCACGAAAATGCATTTGAGTCCTAAAATTTGTAAAAAGTTCATTTAAGTCATAAAACTTGTCAAAATATTCTAAACGAGTCCTAAAATCGACGCCGTCTAATTTCTTGATGGAAAAAGCTGACGTGGCCCCTACGTAGCTTTTTTTAATCGTTTCTCTCTCCTTCGTTGTGAATAGTTTTAAAAAAAAATTCCACGCATTCAAAACAACATCGTCTCTCTTCTTCACCATCGCGTTACCTCCCCCTCCATCTGTACGTCTTCTTTATTGTCGTATTCCCCCTCCCCCCTCCGTATCTACATCTGCTTTCGCTATTCCGAGCGAACCTTAAGCCCCAAATTGAATTTGCGCGAACCCTAAGCCCCAAATTGAATTCGTCCGAACCCTAAGCCCCAAATCGAATTCGTCCGAACTGCAGTTCTCTTGCGTTTGGGTCCTTATCGACCTCAAGTTTGACGCCGGTCGTGAGTTCGTGTTCTTTCCTTTGACGATTACGAGTTCATGCGAAGACCTCTCTTGCGGGAGTCTCGACATCTCAGCAGTGAAGTGATTGGTGTCAAGGGCGACGACAAGGTCAGCGACAGTGATGGCAACTCCTCCTCATGCAGGTATTGCTCTCTACATTATAGTATTTTTGGTATCTCATGGTAATGCTACGATTTCTTTTGTTTTGCAAATGTGCTTTTTTTTTTTGGTATTATTGCAAATGTGCTTTAATCTCTGCATTATGCAAAACGACGTCAGTTGGCGTCCTCATTTCTTCATTATTTGGAGTTCATAAAGCTTAAGTTTGACACACATTGACTTTATGTTATCTTCTTTGACGATTGCAAGTTCATGCAAAGATGTGTCTTGCGGGCATCTCAGTGTCTCATCGGCGGAGCGAGCGGCATCAAGGACGACGATGGTGACTCCTCATGCTGGTATCGCTCTCTACGTTACAGCATTTGGATATGTCATGGTAATATTACAATTTTTGTTTTTATTTTGCAAAGACGTTTTACTCTCTATATTATAGCGGCATTTTACTCTCTGCATTATGGTTGTTTTGCATTTTCCAATTGTTGCGATAAATTAGAACATTGCTGCAAATTAGAACATTGCCTACCGAAAGGCGACAATAGGTCCCTCGCTCTCACTATTGATCATGTAGTTGCATTGTGGTTGTAAAGCGCATTATGCTAATTTGTTGTTTCTGTATTAATTGTTAGTCTTTTATAAAAATATCTTCAATTTAGAACTTGAACATTGCTTCAATAATTTGATGATTGAAAGTGCTCTGCTCTTTGTTTCCTTATAGGTCTAATGGCCGAGAACAAAGTTTATGTCACTGTTCACTATTGAGGTAAATTTAAAGTTGGCCCACCGTTGGAATACATGGGTGGAAGGGCTGATGTTGCTGAAATAAGTTTAAGTAAAAGTTCACTACCTAGTATAATTGAAGCTATTGAGGCTTTGGATGTGTGTAAAATAAAGAAACTCTTTTACAGAGTTCCTGGAAGTACAACTCTTGTAGACGGAATAACTCTTAGATGTTTATGAGATAACTTTGATGTGATGGATCTATTTTATCATCATCTGTGCTATGAAAATATTAAGCTATATGTTGAACATGTTGATGATGAAAAGACAAGAGCTGAGATGGGGGGTGTTGAGATGGAAACTGGAGGTATGTCTAATGTGATTGGGAATATTGATAATGACGATGCCAATAGGGATCTAGATGAGGAAGAGGATGACGATGCACATAATTTGGTGGATGTGAAATAATCGAGTGACGATGATGATTTTGAACTAGTTTATGCAAGGAAAAAATTAAATGAATTTTCAGCAAGACATAGGCTCAAAAATGGCAATTATAGTGAAGCAACTGGAACTTCCCAACCACCAATTGTGGATGAGGCTCAATCGTTAGATGATTCTGGGTACGAAACAGAGTATGCTGATTTAGATGAAGAAGACAGTCTTCAATCAATTTTAAATGATGAGGGTGACAAAGAGGTTGATATTATTTCAAGGAGGAGAAGTAGGTTCCTATCATATGATCAAAGTGGTACAAATCCAGCATTTATTGTTGGCATGACATTTGAGGATGCAACTGAGTTCAAAAATACAATTTTGAAGTATTATGTTGCTGAGCAAAGAGCAATCAAATACACTAAGAACACAAAAAACTTTGTAAGAACCAGGCGTGCCTCAGAAAAATTGTAATTGGATGATCTATGATGCTCTTGATAGCAAAACTGGGTCATTTCATTTGAGAAAGTATATAAATCAACATATATGTAGTATCACTTTCGAGAATAAGAAAGTGTCTAGTACTTATTTAGCTAAGCATTTCATGATTCTCATTTCTGCAATGCCTAAAATCAAAACATCTGAATTAAAGAAATTAGTTAGAGAACAATTGGGAGTAAATGTCACTCTCAGTCAGTGTAGGAGAACAAAGCTGAAAGTATTGAAGCAACTACAAGACAATTACAAGAAGGAATATACACAGATGTATGACTATTTGGGAGAGCTTTACACTGCAAGCCCTTTAAGCAATTTTAAATTGAAAGTTAAAAGACCATTGCCAAATTTTTCTACCATGATTTGATAGGGTTTACATTTGCTTTGATGCTTGCAAGAAAGGTTTTTTGGTTGGATGTAGGAAAATCATTAGATTAGATGGATATTTTTTGAAGGGTTTGATCAAGGGCGAGTTGTTATGTGCCGTAGGAAGGGATGTCAACAATAAAATGTATCTAGTGGCATGGGCAGTGGTAAGAATCGAGAATAAGGACACATGAACTTGGTTTATCGAATTGTTGAAGTCATACCTCGATATGTGTAATGGTGACGGATGGGCTTTGATAAGTGACCAACAAAAGGTATGCTTTTCTTTATGTTTTCATTTGTAAATTGATTGTGACATTACAATACTTTTCTTTCTGTTTTCATATATATTTTCTTTTTTTGGGTAATTATTAGGGCCTCATCCAATCTGTAGCTGAACTTTTGCCAAATGTAGAGCATAGGATGTGTACAAGGCAAATATATTCCAATTAGGGTAAAAAAATACAAAGGAAAACAGCTAATGAGACAATTTTGGAGATGTGTCAAGAGTAATAATATGTCAAATTTCGAGGTGCATAGACAGAGGTTAAAGGAAATGACTCAGGAAGGTCATGATGATTTATTCCGTATTGAGCCAAAACATTGGTGCAAATCCTTCTTTGATACCAACATTCAATGTGATGTTGTTGATAATAATCTCAGTAAAGCTTTTAATGGCAGGTGTGTGGAAGCTAGGTGCAAGACCATTGTGAGTATACTGGAGGATATTAGAATCATGGTTATGAATAGAATGCATACTCAAAGGGATGGATGTGCTAGGTGGACTAGAAATTATGGTTATGAATAGTATGTTGGATGTGCATAAGTTACATGAGAATACAACTGCTAGTAGGTATTGCCCATTGATATAGAATGGAGATGAAGGATATGAGATTAGGGAAGGTGGTGACAAATATGTTGTTAATTTGAATTTAAAAACTTGTTCTTGTAGAGCTTGGGAACTTAGTGGAATTCCATGTTGTCATGCCATTTGTGCAATACACCATAAGAGAAATGACCCGACTGACTATCTAACTGAGTGCTTTAACAAGGCAAAGTATCTAAGTGCTTATCAATTCATGATGCCTACAGTGAGGGGAGAAATTTTTTGGAGTAACGCCAATAAAGAAGCTTCTCAACCCCCACCAATGAAGAACATGCCTGGTAGGCCAAAAATGAATAGAATAAAGCAACTGATTGAGCTTATAAGAGGTGATAGAATGACTAAAGAGGGTAAGCAAATAACTTGTTCTGCTTGCAATGTGGTTAGACATAACTGCAAGAGATGTCCTTTAAAAAATGTATTTCCTCAACTAACTGATCATCTTAATGCTGGGCATGTCACTTTAACATGTTGTTAATCAATGCTTAATATGTGATTCTCAGGCCAATGCTCGGGCCAATGTATGTACATCCAATGCTCGTGCCAATGCAAGTATAGCTGAAGCTCATGCTCAATCACATGCTAATTCCACTAGACCAAGGCTTGGAAAAAGACAAGTAAGTTGTCATCTAACAATTATTGTAAGTTTTATATGTCAAGGTTCCAATTTAGTAATTATGACTATATATTCAGGCTAAAGCTAAAGCAACAACAATCATAACTGGAGGAGGATCCGAAAGCCATGCCAATGCTTATGCAAATACCAATTCAATAGGAGACAATAGTGGGCATGTTAATGCTTCTGCTCAGGCTAGTGATGTAAGAGGGTGTAGTACTCGTGCAAATGTGAGAGAATGTAGTGCCACTACTTCTGCTCAGGCTAATGCTGATATTAAAGGATGTAGTGGTGAGGCCAATGCTTTTGGTGAAGCTCGTTTTGATCAAGGGGAAGGCATTTATTGTGCACCGGCCAATATAATGGCTAAGCATATACCTGAAAAAATTTCAATGAGTAATACCTCAATCCCCAAGCATACATGTACTGTGACTACATTCTCATGCCGAATGAATTTTTTATTATTTCAATTTAAAAGACCTACCATTGAAAATGACATGATATAAAGAGAATCACAGGCCAAGAATATGAAAATGGTAGAGTTGGGTGTTGACACAAATCCTATGACAAACCTTCATATTTTCAAGGTGAATAATATTGTTAAAATTTTCTAATAGCAATCACTTATCTTCTTAAGCTAAAAACATGCTCATTCTTATGTAGCCTAATACAATTGGTACAAGAATCTTTAACTTACCGGATAAAATGGTAGTTTCAAGAGCTACGTCAAACCTTCATATTTTCAAGATGAGTATATTGTTAAAATTTTCTAATAGCAATTGCTTGTCTTCTTAAGCTAAAAACATACTCATTCTTATGTAGCCTAATATAACTGGTGCAAGAATCTTTAACTTACCAGATAAAATAGTAGTTTCAAGAGCTACGTCAACAGCAAAGGTGCATTCCCAAGTCAGTGCACAACCTCGGTCATATCATGTATCAGCATCTCCTTGAAAACAAATTGCGGTGACGCCAAAGCCACCATTACAACCCAAGGCCAGTTCCCAACCTCAGTCATCTCATGCAATAGTAGCTCCTCCAAAGCACGTTGTAATGAAGCCAAAGGCACTATCGCAACCTGAGGCTAGTTCCCAAGCTCAGTCATCTCAAGCTACAAGAGTTTAGAAGCATCTTGATTTAAAGCGAAATGCACCATCACAACCCCAAGCAAATTGCCAACCTCAATCATCTCGTGTAACATTAGCTCCTCGAAAGCATGTTGGATAAAGCCAAAGACACTATCGCAACCTGAGGCCAGTTCTCAGGCTCAATCATCTCAGGCTATAATAGCTTAGAAGCATTTTGATTTAAAGCAAAAGGCATTATCACAACCCCAGGCAGCTCCTCGAAAACACATTGTGGTGAAGCCAAAGCCACTATTGCAACCTAAGGCCAATTCCCAAGCTCAGTCATCTTAGGCTACAACAACTCCTCCAAAGCCTATTGCTGCGAGACCACATATAAGGAAAAGCACCAGAATTATGAATCAAGTGAAGGCTCAACCTAGTGGACCACCGGAGACCATTGTATTGGATTAATATGTTTGCTGAAATTGGTGTTAGGTGAATTTACGTCAATTATTAGCTAGTTTTTTGTATAAGACATGTAGCGTTTGTGCATAGAACCTTTTGTACATTGAAAGTGCATATTTTGTTGAAAAGAACCTTTTGTGCACTTAAAATGTAAGCATGTTGTTTTGTCAATGAAACGTGTTTCAACGAGTTATGTGAGATGCTTGGTTTTGGTTTGGATAATGCATGAAAGTGGTTGCTCTTAGGATTGTTAACAAGTGATTTACTGAAATTGGCCATGAAGAATTTTCATTCTTCCAATACTTTTGTCTTCTTCTTTCCCATACATTTTTAATAGGATTGTTAATAGGTTCTAAATTTATTCTAGTGGCAATAACTCATATAGTGTTATTGACAAGCACACAAATCAAGCAATATTTTTCAATGCGAAAGTAATTTCTCGCATGGCAAGCAACCGATTTTGCAAACTACAAACTCCCATCAGATTTCATTCCCATCTCAATTATCCACAACTAGTGTTCAAACTTACAAACTTAGAAATAAGGTACTATGGAAGACTTAGAAAATTCCCACCAACTTTCACATTACATATAACCAATACAGCAACATAACACATGCATAGAATGAATGCGGATTGATATAGCATTTTTCCTTTCTTTACTCGTGCGAGCTCCTTTTTTAAACGTCTATTTTTCGCCTTTTGAGTTTTCATTTCAGCTAGCAATGAGCTCACATCGACTTCATCACACCTCGATTGGCTTGATTCACACAATGCTTGATTTCTTTCAAGTAGGGCAACTATCATGTCTCTCACATGATTTGGTATCTTTGGATTAACCCACATGAAGAAATCGCAGCAACTTGGACTATTAAACTTAGCACATCCATGGAACCTTCTTCTTGCATTTTTCCTTGTCTTTGCCATAAGAATTGGTGATTGAAGACCACAATAACATGTTGGCTCCAAGTTGACCTCATTAGGAGTTACACTACTTGATTCAGATATTGGCACCCTCATTCTTCTGGGCTTCGTATTATAGGAACCTAATAGAAGTATATTAGCTATATTATGATTCATTCATAACATCTTCATATAAATAACTTCTGCATATTGCAATGTGTTTACTTGAGAGATTTAGGAGATGTTTTCAATCTCCAAAAAACATCTCTCTTTTCATATGCACTGAATGAATAGACAACCATAACTTACTAGTAACGGAGAATGGAAAACAACAAAATGCTATAATGCAGAGAGCAATACTTGCGTGAGGAGAAGTCGCCATCGCCGTCGCTAACCCTGTCGTCGTCCCCGACGCCATTGCTTTGTTGCTGAGATGTCGAGACTCCTGCAAGAGAGGTCTTCGCATGAACTCGCAATCATCAAAGGAAAGAACACGAACTCACGACCAACGTCGAACTTGAGGTTCATGAGGACCCAAATCGCAAGAGGACTGCAGTTCGGACGAATTCGATTTGGGGCTTAGGGTTCGGACGAATTCGATTTAGGGCTTAGGGTTCACGCGGATTCGATTTGAGGCTTAGGGTTCGCTCAAAATACCGAAAGCAAACGTAGAGACGAAGGGGGGAGGGAGAACACGACGATGAAGAAGATAGAGGGGGAGGTAACACAATGGTGAAGAAGAGAGACGATGTCGTTTTGAATGCGTGGCATTTTTTTTTAAAACTATTCGCAACAGAGGAGAGAGAAATGATTAAAAAAGCCACGCAGGGGCCACGTTAGCTTTTTCCATCAAGAAATTAGACGGCATCGATTTTAGGACTCTTTTGAAACATTTTGACAAGTTTTAGGACTTAAATAAACTTTTTGCAAGTTTTAGGACTCAAATGCATTTTCATACCAAGTTGTAGGACTTCTTGAGCACTTATCACTTTATTTAATTAATTTTGGTAATTATTTAATTATTAAATATTTTCCGAAAATTATACCGGGATAGCCGGTGATTGGAATTTTGTGCTAATTGCAATGGTATGTTCAGTTTCTGCAATCAATTGTTAATTTATGCAAATTGAGTGTTGATTGAAATTTTTGTTATTTATTCCAAAATTTATGAATTTCAATATTTATTCAGAAAATTCCGGTTATCGGATTTTGACACCGAAAATGGTTTACATACTATATAAAATAGTGGGATTTTAAAAAAGGAAATATATCAATTTTTCCTGTTTGATCTGACCGTGTACCTACACACGACTATTTTCCGGGATATTTTTAATATGAAGAAAATAGGCAAGGATCACTATTTTAATGGAAGCTATGAGTGCAATGCACAGTGTCCTAGCTGAGATTGATTGGTCGTAAGAGAACCCGTCCCAAGCGTTTACACCGGACGTTACCCATTCATTGGGACTTGAGTCACAGTAGATTCTGAACCTACACTCCTTTGGGAAAGTCGTCTTTGAAAGACGTAGCCGTGCTCAAAGGAGGTGAGATGACACCTGGCTATGCTAAAAGACAACCAAACTTAGAGTTGGCCGTACCCTTGAGGGGTATAATTAATAATTGGAACGCATGGTTGGTTGAGTTAGCTGAGCCTGATTATGAGACAAAACTGTGTGACATGGTATGTGACGTGTCATAACGGTTTGGCTTTATAATCGAGACTCTTGTGATTTATTTAGTTGAGTGAGGCGTTTCAATTGTTGTGTGCATCAATTTTATGCATAGTGTATATGAATTGTATTGACTTGTAGGGTGGATCTAAAATGGTAAGTCTTTGTGGTTGTATGATTGTGTGGTTAGAATGCCTCTTAGTGTATTACCCTCCTAATCGGGGTTTAGAGAATGAACTTGCTAAGATTTATATCTTACCTCGTCGTGGCAATTCTTTTTAGGACTGTAGAGTGGAGGATCTGGAGCCGAGTTGAGATGATCTAAAGTGTAGGTTAGATAGGACAGTTCCTTTTTGTGAGGTGGTCTTTTGAAGTCTTTTGATTATAGACTCTGTTGTATATGGCTCAGTGTGTATATAAAAAGTATGTTTTGTTTGTGAATCTATTTCCTGTTTTTCTATCCCGAGCTGTTGATATTAGGGGATTAGTAATTCGCTTCCACATGTGCATTAAAATGAATGGGTTGGCGACGCATCCTGGGAACGTCATATTTATTCGACCACAGAGGGATGTGTGCACGCTCGAGAATCAGAGTGTGACAATAATGGTAGATCATTTATTTTTTCACCTATTATCCATTTATCAATCGATTTATCATAATTAATATAACTATCACAAAGTGAAATTCGATGCATGTCATGTGTTACTTAGGGCACGTTTGCAACATAACAAACAATAAAAATTTCTATTTTTTTATTCTTGAGAGTAGATTTGGCCGAATGGGATGAAGTCACCTAGCCACTAATGAGTCTTGCTCAACCTCGCCTAGCAAGGCCGATGCCACCCAACCGCCAGTAAGGCTCGACCTCGCTGGGCCACAATGAGGTTGGCGTCGCCTGACCAAAGCGAGGTCGACCTCGCGATGGCCTGGCCGACGAGGCGCGGCCTCACTAGGGACCAATGACACTCAAACAAGGTCGCCAGCCCTCATCTGGCCGATCACCGGTCATCCCAAGGCCAGTGACAAGCCAAAGCTTAAAGAAGAAGAGAATGAAAAGAAAAAAAAGACGAAAGTAGTAAAATTATTTGAAAAAATTAAAAGAAAATGTTTGAATTAGAAGTTTTGAGAATAGTACCAAACGCAATTCTATTCCGAGAATAGAAATTTTTTATAGTTATCAAATGTCTTAAAATGCTTAGAAATTATTTTCAAAAACAAAATAAAAAATAATCATTTTTTATCAAAAATTATTTTCAAAAACAGAATGGTTATTAAATGCACTCTTAAATTATCAAGAGTACCTATAACAAAAATCAGTTATATCTAAATATTTCGTCCCGCACTTAAATGCAGTGGCAATAAGTGATAAAATTGATTATTTAAGCATCCACTTGAGAAAAGGAAACTAATGAGTACAATCCACATTGCTAGAATGCCAAATCATCCAAATACCAAAGCCTCGCATCGCAATACTAATTTATATATGTATGGATTTTTTTGCTATATATGGTCAAATAGTAATCTCAATTTGATAAAGAGTAACATTAAGATAAAATAAGCAAAGAGTGAAACTAAAAGCAAAATTAATTAGAACGATGTCTTTGTAATTAAAATTCATTTTATGCGATATAGTCATTTTGTATTAATACTATTTTCAAATATGGTACCTTTTTTTTCGGTCGAAAAAATATGCTACTTGATTCCAGCATGATTAAGTTTCCTTTCCCAATTCCCTCCAGAATATTTATCCTCTCTGGTCCTCACCTTCTTACCATAATTAAAAGACGCGGTTAATCTTATCTTTGTTTTAATACTTTTTTCCTAATATGGTACTTGAATCCGGCGTGATTAAGCTTTCCTTTCTGGATTCACTGCGGAATGTTTATCTCCTCTCTGGTCCTCACCTTCTGACCATAATTAAAAGACACTGCTTAATCTTATCTTTGTTTTAATACTTTTTTCCTAATATGGTACTTGAATCCGGCGTGATTAAGCTTCCCTTTCTGGATTCACTGCGGAATGTTTATCTCCTCTCTGGTCCTCACCTTCTAAGCATAATAGAAAGGCACGACTTAAACTTATGTAAAAAAAAAAAAAAAAAGAAGGATTACTTGCTGGAGATTGATTATACACGGTATAATAATAATTAAATACATTGAAAATCATGGAACTTTCCAACTCTGCTGCTTGCAGCTGTATCTTGCTTTAAAAAGTTTTTAATAAAAATGGATATATTTGGTACATAATCCACGCAATCTTTTTAATCCATATTTAATGGTGACAGTGGCTTGTCCCTTGCAGCACTTGTTTTAATAATCTCTTTGATTTCCTTGACTGCAAGTTGTTTCTTGTGTTTGTGAGATAGGAGCGGCGAATGAAAAACATTAAAATGGGCGCCCTCTCAATCCGCAGCAGCTTCGTCTTCTCCGCTCTGTTTTTTGTTGCGCACGCTCTTCTTCTTGCTCTCCCCACAGCTGCTGAATCTGAAGTCGGTACGCTCTCTCTCTCTCTCCCTCTGTTATCAGCGTCAGTCTCTATCGCCTTGGTTCAAGATTCATGCGAAACAAGTCTCCAAATTTTTTGGGGTGAAAATTTTACTGCACACACTGAACACGGCGCTCTGTTGTGCTATTGCTGCTGGTTACTGTCGACAAATCTCCATTCTTTTCCTCGATCGCAAGCTCTTGCTCTGCATGATTTAATCGCGGTTGTGTTCTTTGTTCAAGCGCATCAGGTTTTTGGACCTCTGCAACCATTACCCATCATAAATCTCTGTCAAACCCGCCATGGAAAAACTGAAAATGGAAATGCGCAAAAGATTTCATCTTGAAATCAATGAGAAGAAGATTGAGATCTCTATGAAGAATCTTCATTATAGTGTTTGCCTGTCACAGGTTATACATAAATTCCACTATACAAAAAGCTGTAAGTGGCATGCCATATAGATTTCCAGATAAGTAGGAAATTCATTATGTGAATGAGTTTTAAAAAACATTCAATAAAATATAAAGGGTTAATATCCTGAAAAACTCCGATACACCTGTGACAAATTTACCTCAAACTATTTTTTTGACCACCAAAAACCCCAAACTGGTATACCTTTGATAAATTTACCCCAAACTGGTACACTTCTGACAAATTTATTCTCTGTTAGTTTTCGTTAAATTTTATTATTAAATTATTAAGTTAAATGACACATAACAATTAACTATACACTTTATACCAATTTGCGATTTTAAGTTTTGTTTGTCACAATTTACAATTATTTTGATTTTTTTTGTGGTATTAATTCAGTTTAACGGAGGGTGTATTTGTTTCAAATTTATTACTTTAGGGTTTTTTGCGGTCGAATAAATTAATTTGAGGTAAAATTGTCATAAATGTACCAAGTTTATGTTTTTTTTATGGTCAGTCAGGGTAAATTTGTCGTGGGTGTCAGGTTTGGGTTTTTCAAGGTATTAACCCAAATATAAAATCTGTAAACATAAAAATTTGAAAAACAAGCGTCATTCTAGACTCGCGTGCTCCACCTACTTCTTTATATATTTTTTATTTATTACTTTTATGCCATTTTCTCTGTTCTCCTCGTGCTTTTCGTTTGCCTCATGTCTTCTTCCTTAGGCAGGATTGAGCCAACGATGTTGTTCTTGGCATTCGTGATTCAGAGTCTTTGTTTACGTTCAGATCTCTAACACTTGCTTTGAAACTGCGTCAAACGATGAACAGCTTGTTCAGCTAAGTACAGTTGATGAGGCACTTGATTTAACAGTTGATATAGCATCAATTAGCGTTCTATGTCTGGTTCTGTGCAGTATTACTAGGAATTAAGAAAATTTGAAGGCTCTTTTCTTAGGAGACGTAATCTGGGACATCGTTTTCGCTTGGCTTGACATCTTAGCATGGGCATCTTGCAGAGTCATCTGCTTCAAAAGTACATATTACTTTTCCTTGTTCCTGTCTGTGCTCTTTAGGCATTTTCTTGTGAGATTGTTAGGATCTCTAAGAGTTCTGTTCCCCGATCCAGTTTCAGCCAAATTGTTTCCTCTGTAATATTGAGAACAAGAAAAGGACATATTATATATAAACACAAAGTGATGCCGTGTTTGTAAAGACTTGACACCAAACTCAGCCTCGAGAAGCATGGCTCTGTTCGCATGGTCTCGACAAATGTACTGCCCCGACAATATTCGAATCCAGTGGACCTGAGAGACCGCCATAATCCAATGCAATTAGATGTGATTAGTCGAAGAGATCATGTGAGTGAGTTCCTTTCCCTAAGTAAGTTGGGGCCTTTAAGAGATCCAAGCACCCATAACCGTACGCTAAAATGAATGGAAAAAGGAACAGATTCTTTGTCTCTCTGTTTCTCTCTGAATTACTTTTGTAGGCACATGCCTGTCCTCCTGCATGTAGGAGTGAAGTATTTTGATTATGCTTCATCACAGAAACGAGGCATTTTTGTTCTTGGATCATATGAATTAGATCCTCTATCTCATGTTAGTAGTCTGCGAAATTGATTTGCCTGACTATCCTATTCCGTGCACGCCATTAACATGTGAGAGTTGCATTTTCAGAGACAATAGAACAAAGGTATCACATAATAGAGTCAGCTGTTATGCTTTACAAGCAGTGTAACACGATCTGTGAATTGTGCTTCCGTCAACATCTTCGCTAATTTATTTTCTTTTCCTTTCCTCTGCTTTTCTTGGGGGGCATTGGGCCTGGCCTGGGATCAGATGATGAGTCTCATTTCACTTATCTGGAAGGAACCGGAAAAGGGCCGAAAGATTGGGGCCGGATTGACCCCCATTGGCGTGCATGTGGCACAGGGAAATTGCAGTCTCCAATCGATCTGCTCGATGAGAGAGTGCAAGTCTTTCCGCATTTGGGGAAGTTGAAAAGAGACTATAAACCAGCTCCTGCCATTGTGAGGAACAGGGGACATGATATCTCAGTAAGAGCTACCTCGGTGCCTCTGTTTTTCTTTAAAATGGTGTTGTGCTGTGCACAGCTAAACTTGAAACAACACAATTTTTAGTGACGGTAGGGCAGTCCGCTGGTGTAACCAAACCCAGGCACCTAGTTGCCAGGGTGAAGGCGGTCCAACCAAATTCGTACTCGACATTTTTCAATAATGAACTGATCTACTATCAGTTTTTACTAATGACTCTTCAACCAGGTAATGTGGAAAGGATACGCAGGGCAGATCAACATAAACGGGACTTACTACAAACTTCTACAGTGTCATTGGCATTCCCCCTCCGAGCACACGTTTAACGGATCGAGGTACATAGGATTTGTCTTTGTTGTTTGCACGTGATACGCTTTCCTTGCGAGGTAATGCGCTGCTTGCACTTTTCACTAGATCTCTTTTTCTGCAGTATGCACAGATTTACACTAAACAAGATAGATTTTCCCCCTTATTACTGGCGAGTGATGTCAAAATTTCATTCTGCAGATATGCCTTGGAGCTTCACGCAGTGCATGAAAGCTCTCACGGGGAAATAGCCGTGATCGGGATTGTCTACAAGTATGGCCGACCCGACCCTATGCTCAAAGAGGTGCAAAGGCCACTTTATCTCACTCTCCTTACCGCCGCATGTGCATTTATACGTGCAGCCGCCGTATGGTTATCATACTTGCTCATGAGTTATGTGAAGCAAAGTTGAGCTTGTATACGTGGATGTTCATGCATCACTGTTGCAATGCGTCATTTGTCTGATCATTTTTTTGCAATTTACTCCACCTGCTTTGCTCATATGGAACCTGGAGATCCAGTCTAATAGAATGGATCGTGTGGTCTCTGCCTTGTGCCTTTTGTCCTTCTGATTCCGTTACGCCGTTTTAATCTCTCGGCAGCTACTCGAACACATAAAAGTAGTCGACAAGAAAGACATAGAATTGGGGGTCATAAATCCAGGGCTCATCAAATTCGGCAGCAGGAAATACTTCAGATACATCGGTTCTCTCACGACCCCTCCATGCACCGAGGGCGTCGTGTGGACAATAGTCAGGAAGGTAATAGACTAGATTAACATCTCGATTCTTAGAATTGCAACACACATGGTCCTATGGTCCGGGGATGGTTCTCAAGGCATACTGTTTTGTGCACCTTGACCAGGTGAGGACAGTCTCGAGGGAGCAAGTGAAAGCACTGAGAGAAGCTGTTCATGATGTAAGTGCTCTGTAAAAAGCTGTCACCTTTTGATTTGCTTGCCACCGAAAAGGGGTAACTTCTACAGAAAAGAAACGGGAGCTATTAGGTCCTCTATGAAGACCCCGTGATTTCTTTATTTGATAACGAGTGATACTTAATTCTCTTTCATATATGCGCCAACATGTACACGGCATATAAGTCCAATGACCGGAAACAGAGTCCTCCCTCGTGCGACTGATTAGATTCATCTTCCATCTTCTATCTTTTCATCTTTCATCTTATTTGATGCTTGTCCGTTTGGATAGGGATTTGAAACCAATGCAAGGCCGACTCAGCGATCACATGGAAGAGGCATCGGGCTATACAGTCCAACATACAATGGACGTGCTGCCTAGGTCAAAGCCAGAATTTGATCTAATAAATATTTTCTCAGCTTCAGGAGTGTCTTTTTTTACCTTGCAACTCTTAAGTATTTGCAATTCAAAACATGATGTTTCATTTTGATACACAACTCAAACATATTACATGCTAAATCGTTCTGACAAGTAGATATAGAGACCGAGTGGGGATGAAAGCAACAAACTGTACCGTCAGGAAAAGAAAAATAAAAGAAAAGTGCGATCTAACCAAGCTTGAAATCTGAAATCAACTCCCACACTAGGCGACGAGGAAAGGAAGAACTGCCAACATAAAGGCCTCATAAGTGAAGGTTGCTGAGCCAGAGTACGCGGTATCCTTCTCCTTAAATTTTTCGGTCAATCCCTGCAATACAAAATACCAATTTAGGCTTGAATTCCAGTGGGCAATTGAGTACATAAATATAAGATTGAGTACAAGACCTCACCTTGACAGTAAGGCAGCATCTGCAACAGATAATCATAAAAGGGTAATGTGATTAGAGACCATCGTCATCATTAGAAAAAGCATGAAAAACTTTCATTGACTGAAAATTTCTAGAAATTAAAGAAAGGACGGGGAAACATACTCGATGAAGTTATCATATTCGATGGCTCTGTTCTTTCCTCCAGTTTTGTCAAACTTAGATACGAGCAAATCCAAAACCACCGGCGACACAGAAAATCCTAGACTTAGCAGTGCATCCCTCAACTCATTGGCATCAATTTTGCCACTCCTGTCCCGGTCAAACCTTTCGAATATCCCCTGAAACAATTTCCAGAAAGTACGAATCACAATCAAAATTTGGTCATAAAAAGAATGTTCTCGATTCTCTGGGGATAACATTAGGTTCCAGTGTCTACTTACCCTCCAGCTCTGAAGACTGTAAAACACTTGAATGAATTCCTTAGGTCCTGCACCAGGGATAGTTCACACACAAATCTCAATTCTAAGGAGGGAGAAAACACAGCCGATGCTCCAAGTTTGCATCTTTTTTTCTATAATGCATGTGGGGAACAATACTCGCATCGACTCAACCAACAAATTATATATAAATTAGACAATGAATGGCCTGCACATGCGACCTCCCCTGAATTAGCCCAAATGTAACAGCAACGCAGTACGATGAAATCAAAAATCATAGCGTGCATCCATCCTTGCAATGATACTCGCATCGAGTCAACCAGCAAATTATATATAACTTAGACAATGAATGGCCTGCACATCTGACCTACCCGAATAGCCCAAGTGTAACAGCAATGCAGTAAGATGAAATAAAAAATCATGGCGTGCACCCATCCTTGCAATTGGTGGGGCTTCCTCTAACAATGAGAAAAAAATTTGGCAAAATGATTTCAAAAATCTATCGCAAATGGCCCCACCCACCATACACGTTTTGGCTAATGAATGCGATAGTGATGAAAATTGGGCAAGAGATGAAGAAATTGATTAGCCAGAGTCGTCTTCCTCGTCCGGATCTGAACCTCCCACCTAACCCACTTTGCCATAAATGAATACGGGCCTTCCCTTCCCCAGCTATCACCTACCATCATCAACCCCACCATCACCCTCTTCTCTCCCCCAAAGAACAGTGCAGAAACTAACGCGCGCAAGTCTGTTCTTTAGCCTCTCGCCTCGCGCATTAACATGGGAAGTTCATAGCACAAGCATCGAATAATTCCTAAAAACTGAACTAGGTCTGAAATTCAAGACACTGGACACTACAATTCAAAACCGATGTTAAGAGACTCCGCCTTTGAAAGATCTCATGCAATCGCACTCGACTTCGGAAGAACATGCACAATGAATTTCAATGTAAAACCCACGCCGTCCACCGTTTGACCCTGACGAAAGATCAGTAACGCTCTAGCAGCACACGCGGACGGCTCGTGCTCGAGAAACCACGCCTCGCTGCTCTGTAGTTAAGCCGAGCCGGCCATTCCACGCGCCGACACGCGCCGAGAACATGCATCGACATCATCGAGGGTTCTAGGCTAATCATCGCTGCGCGATCCATGAGGGCGGCGGCGGCGGAAGCGATCGCGAGAATCGGAGGCTAAAGAGGACTACTCACCAATCCTCCTCGCGTTGGTGTTCGTGAAGTTGTACATGAGGAGGTGGACCGTCCTCATGCTGAAGCTCTGGTTGTAGGAGGACAGGGCACTCTGCAGCTCCTTGTCGTCGATCAGCCCGCTCCCGTCCTGGTCCGCCATCTGGAAGCACGCCACGACGCTCGGATCCGTCCCCGGCGGGAACTGCGACGGCACCAGCGATGCGAACGGGCTTCCATAAGCCGCCGCCGCCGGCGGAGGAGGGTACCCCCCCGGGGCCGCGTACCCGCCGGGGGCCGAGTACCCGCCGGAAGCCGGGTATCCTCCGGGAGCCGACTGCGGCGGGTATCCTCCGGGAGCCGACGGCGGATATCCTCCGGGAGCCGACGGAGATATCCCCGCCGTAGCCCTGCGGCTTGTCGTAGCCCTGCGGCTTGTCCTTGGGTGGCTTCCCGCCCTGGGGGTGCGGCGCGTAGGGAGCGGAGGGGGCGGCGTAAGGGGAGGCCGCCTGCGCGTACGGGGAGGTGGACGCCGGTGGGGGGACGCCGTAGGAGGAGGAGGAGGAGGTGGTGGTGGTGTAGGGCTGGCCGTAGCCGTAGTTCGGCGGCGCGTGGGGGTAGCCTGACATTTTTCCGGGAGGAGATATTATCTTCCGGTCAAACTTCTATTTTTTTTTTTTTTTTTTTTGGGCCAAAAAGAGACGAAGATTTTTCGGGGTTTGCTTTCGGGGAGGGCTTGACGCAATATAAATTAGACGAGCGAAACCGCCTTGCGTTGCGAATTGGGGGTCGGGAGAGGAGGTAATTTACGAGATTGCCATTATGATCCGGGGAACCGTGCCGAATTTCGAAACCGTATTTTATAAGTAAAGGCGACGACCTTTTCGATTTTCGCAGGCGCCGGGGGAGTTCAAATTCGACGGGCCTCTTCGCCCCTCGGACAACGTCAAATTCGTCGTCCGACCGACACGTGGAAATTCATTTAGATAAAAAGATATGTGCTTCGACATTGACTAAGGTTACGCCTCGTAGGCTTCGTTGGCCTCGTAGGCCTTATGTCACGAGTGTTAAGTTACTTGCGGCCTCGTTCAAAGGCTCAAAAAGAAAAAAAAAGGCCATTCGATGTACATTCAATTTGAGTTTCTTCCACGTGATTATTTAAATTGACCCATCGCGCCACGAGGAACACATATATTGTCAAATCGACCGATTGGTATGGATATTAACATTGCAATCCCTCAAAACATTTTCATATATTAGATAAGGTAGTATGAGATTCATTATTAAGACCATCGTCTCTCGTAACGTCAATTGCTCCGCCGATATCAATCAGCCTCGAGCATGTGTAATAAAGAATGAAAATGAATAGCGAATTGAGAAATACCTTTTTTTTGTCTTGTCTTGTTTTAATTATCAATTCATTATCAGATTTTTACGTTACATCTTTATAAAACGTAAGACGAATCTTACACTTAAAATCAAATATCCCCGTCCCGACCTTTTTGGGGAGATGGGGAGTTCTATGTGGACGAATAAACCTCAATGATTAGAGGAAAACGGAACGGTAATTATTTTTGGAACGGAGGAAATAAGCTGGAGGGAGTCGTTATCTGAATGGGAGGTCGCTATGACATTTGACGGTCTTTTGAGATGTCAGATCGTATTCTTGACTATATAGCTGGGGAATAGCCAGGCTGTCAAGACGATTATAACTTATAGGTGATTATAACACAACCAAAAGCACCTCAATGATTGAGGCTCAATCTGCCCCACCACCAACATCGCCATCACCAATATTTTTGAAGCACCAATCCCCGAATCCCATGATCACCACCACCTCCACTTCATCGCTATTTCACGATCACCACTTTAACCGTAAAAACACCGTCGGAAGCCACTTTCTCAACCACCGTCGACAATCGAATTGAGTTGAATTGAGCTTGACCAGAAAATCCAATGCTCAACTCAAAGCTCGAGTAAAGTTTTGAACACCGAGTAATGAGTATGCGATCGCCCCTTTTCACCTATCGTTTTACCATTTGATTTTGTAATCTAGCCGATAAGGTAGCGGATTAGGAGTTATCAAATGCATTGAATGATGTATTTGGATTATGCATCGACATATGATTCTCTAAGTCCCTTGACAAAGTTACCCAAAAAGCCTTTTCAGTTTCATTGTCATGTGATTTCTTATGCATTCTTAAACTATTCTAGACTTGGAATGACATGGCTTAATCATGGGTTTTATATCAAAAGTAGGGTCGAAGTTCCTTCGCTCTTGAAGACATTGTTTCGATCGCTCCAGACTCATTTTTCGATCTGTTCAAAAGAAAATATACCAAAAGTTCAATGTTCAAAGTAGTAACATTGAATTTTTTTTCATATAGTCCTTGGGCTATATTAAAGACGTATCCAACGTGTAAGAATAACATTAAACAAATTAAAAATTCATGGATCACATTGTACATTAAGCTAAAATTCAATGACCATATTGAACAAATCAAAAGTTTAGATATCACAATACATATTGGGCTAAAGTTTGTGAACCATTTAAGTCATTATCCATTTAAAATTAAACTCACGGATCTTATATTAGGCTCTATTTATTTTGTGGAAAATTAATAATTCGGAAAATATTTTCCCAAAAAATGATCATTTGTACTATTTAAAATTATTATTTAATAGAAAATGTTCTCATTATCAATAATAATTTATGTCTAAATGTTTTTTGGGACAACATTAATTTTTATAAGAGATATAGACAGTAATTTTAAATTATATATTTTTCAAATCAGCCATTTTTCATAAAACAAATGGAGCCTATAAGTGTAAAGTAAATTATTTGCAGCCCTTGTTCAAAGAAAGCATTTATCCATAGATGCATAAAACATTACGAGGGACTATGCTCAACAATACTTTCTATTTTGCACTAAAAAGAAATAACCATTTTGGGTAAATTTATTTAGGGTCAACATCATGATTAGATGGAAAGAGAAACCCGCCATACGATAATTTAATCAATATGTCATGATTTTTGAAACGCAAATGTCAAATTAATCTTGATAAATATTGGTACCGTAATTCCGGGGATTTCTCGGTGTTTTTTCCAACTGGGTCATGACGAGGCTTGTCGCTAGGACCATCGCCTCTGGCCATGTCAGTCTCTCTATTGATATTAATTAGAGTTGAGCATGCACTATAAAGTCGAATGAACACTTGAAAAGATTGTAATTATGTTTTGAGCGGGGGAAATGAGTTAAAAGGTAATCGCTTTTCGAGTGGAGCATCGCTGTATCAGGTGGTCTTTTTTTCGGGTGGCAATTGGCCCCTTGATATAGCTCGACGTACTGCATTCCATTTTATCTCTCCCTCATTGTGAAAATAAAATAAAATAAAAATAAAAGCGAGTGCTTAAATCAATATTCTTTTTTGGAATGACGGTTCTGAACAAAAAAAGAGAAAATTAACAAGTGATTACGCACTGCATTCTCGTCGCCCACCCCCCCCGGGCCCTCGCCATTACTAACGCGTTTCTAATGAGCACATTAATCCCATGATAATTGACGTCGCCACCGTTTCCCACTCCTACCGCTTTCACCGTAATTAAACATCGCCGCCTTGAAACCGCCTTTCTCCACGGTCGTCTTCATCATCATCCTTCCGCCATTCCGCCACCACCGATTCCTCTCCATCATCGGTGATTAGGGGGTGAGATCGAATCGAGCTACTTTAGGACTAGCTCGGGCTTGACTTAATGAATACGCGAAATAGGCTCGTTTGCTTTCGAGTCGAGCTCGGGCTTAGATTTGTCAATTTGACAATTTGACATGGCTTGCGATCCTTGCGGAGCTTTTATTTTGTCTTGAGTAAAATTAAAAATTGTTACTTAAAAGAGTTGATAACCTCAAACTAATTTTAGTATTATCAAAGATCTCAACCATATCAACCAAATTTCTATGTAACAAAAAAATCCCGAACGGATTTTTCAATGATGAATTTACCCTTTGTTAACTTCAGCTTAATATACCCATTTTTATTGCAAATGCATAAACACATGTGGTATCCAATGCTCCACTGAAGCTCGAGTCAAGTTCAAATATCGAGTAGTATACGAATTTGGTCGAGCTCGAACTTGGGACCGTATCAGCTCACAACTTAAGTACGTGATGGTCCCCTTTTTACCTATTGTTTTACTATTCCATTTTGCTATCCTACTTACCCATGTAGCTAAGTACATTAAGACCAAGTCTGACCAGAAAGATGGCGGATCAGGATTCAGGAGTTATCAAATGCATCGAATGGATTATGCATCGACATATATTCCAAGTCCCAGCCCCTGACAAGTCTAACCCAAAAACCCCTTCTAGACTACATGTATGTTAGTCCCCTTTTTCGGTTCCAATGTCGCGTCATTTCTCATGCATTCATAAGCTATTCTAGACGTGGAATGACACAGCTTGGTCCCAGTTTTCGCACCAAAAACAGGGTCAGAGTTGCTTGCTACCGAAGGCATCGTCGTTCCAGAATCGTTTTTTTATTTTTTATTTTTATTTTTTGTTTTGTTCAGAAGATTCATTGAAGAGAGAGTAGAGACCATCCAAAGGCCAAGAGAAAGGAAAATGAAACCTCGTTATGTACTATTATTGGAGCGTGCTCTTCAAACTTCAAATGGAATCAGCCCCTCTCCGAAGTTAAAGACTCGCATATTGACAAGGGAAACTAAAGTACTTCCGTTTCAGCAAACCCACAAACTCTTATGCCGACCCGACATCATATGACGGGCGTCACTTGCAACTTCATAAAACAGGGTATGAAGCAAACAGCCACTTCAACAAGATGAGTACCCCCATTCCAGCGTGTAACAGAAGACAATTATATATTCTTGGAGACCGCTAGGCCCGAAATCTACAGGTTGAGGGCTTGGGCATGATGGAGGATGTGATCGTCGATGAAGGTGGCAATAAAGAAGAAGGAATGATCATAACCTGGCTGCAACCGCACGAGAACTGGGACTCCATGTTTCTTGCAAGCTTCCGAGAACTTACCTGGCAACAGTTGATTGTGCAGAAATTTGTCATCTTCCCCCTGCAGAAAGAAATCACCCCATGACTAATGGCCAATGCATGGTCCATGATTCAAACGAATTAAAGATTCCACCCACAAACAAATAGCACAGATTCGTTTAAAAGTTCAAACTGGGCCACAGATAAACCAGTCAAGGGTTGGGCAGCAATCCAGGCAATCTTAACTTTTTCTGGTTCTGCCATAGCTGCATTTGTTAATTGATGTTAATTGATTATTTTAGTTAACTTTCTAGTATCAAAATTGCACTCAGCTCATTGGTAAGCGACCTGTAAGAAAGGGAACACCCATGATTCTTCACAACTAACCTAGTGTTACTTTCCATTCACACCAAAGGCACCAGAGAAACAGAGCTTTGCCTCCCCCCAACAGTTTTTGACTTCATTATCTTATAAACCCCATACTAGTCTGTGACCATCAGTTTAAACAGCCCAATGCTGAAGAAAGCCGTAGTTTTGAGATGAAGATGTCAGAATAGGAGAAAGGAGAATTGAGATAGTAGTTTGTAAAAGATTTTGTTCCTTAAGATCTCAATAGCTTGGCGACACCAAATTTGTCTTCCATAGACTCCTACTTGGTTGGGTTAGTTACAGTGCAAAGTCACGTGCATGCTCTTCAGCTGCAATATTGAAGTCCGACATGGGTTTCTCTTAATGGGTTTACTGATCCAGCTGAAACTGCGACTGATACCACTTCGACTTGGTTGCAACTATGAGCATGCACAATGCAAAGGCATGTACCCCTTGGCTGCAATGGTGAAGTACAAAGTGGGTTTCTCATAAGCGACAGTTTCCAACTGGACTGGCTTGGCCAAGATTAGACCAACCTGTTTCGTTAATCCATCTATGATCAAAACATATACAACCTGGGTATAACTATTACCTAAGCAAAAGACTCAACAAAACTAGACTCTTGAATCAGTTCTTGATAAGGAATCCCCCCTTAGATGGGTGAAGCCCTAAACTCACTAAAGCATGAGCTGAGTAAGACATGAATAGCAACCCGATTTGGATGAAGCAGACACCATGTTGTGTGCATTAACAGGTGTTGGAAGCACCTATAATGACTACTAAAGTACTTCCTAGAAAGGGGAAAAACTAAGCAGCTTTATGTACATATTGGCGGGAAAGGTATATGCTGACACTGAAGTCTCACAAAAGAGTACAACATAAAGGTTGTTCAACTTGTTTCTCTGTTGTATCAATATATCTGTCTATAGATACAGGCTCAGCACAATGCTGAATGATTGCTTCACTCACTGGAGCTCCAAAAAAGGGACAGAGAAACTAACTTTTCAAATCAATACGGTGATATTACTCTAGAAAGAGCATGTTACTTCCATAGCGACCTTCTCATTCAAAATTACCCCAACTAAATGTCATCCAGCACCAGTGCATATAAGGCCATTAATTTAAAGAAGGCATTCTCCGTGAGAGAAGATTAACAAAAAAGAAATAAAAAAAATGCTAGAATCACAAGCTCAAAGGACAAACTTACTTGATCAATTAGAATGGTAGCAGACACATCATGGCACTTTGCAACTAGGCAAGTAGCATCATATTCCTGCAATTCATTAACCATGAAATGAGAACACTAGAGGCTTTCAGTATCATATCATTAACTAGTTAATGCTCAAATGCTTGAATATATTTACCTCCCAATCAGCTTTATTTCCACCTAAATAATTGGTAAAAGCCTTTTGGCCCCATGGACAGTTTATAGGATTCCCAATTGGAGCAAAGGCAGAGACCGACTGCAAAATGAGTGAGTTGGAAAACACTGAGATTGAGTCTGCATAAGTGGACACTGATACGAAATATTCTAGTTAATCCTCAAATCCAGAATATAGACGAGTTCAGACTACCAACTTTATAACTTTAGGAAACTGCAGATTGAACTAAGAAATGGGCCACTAGAGTAAGATGATCTCCATTTGCCATAAATGGACCATGGAGCCTAGGTAAAAAATCTGTAGATATATAATTGCAAGAGAAAATTATTTGAAAGTGTCAAGCATTTGCACTAATTGGATTGGGACTGAAAGTTGAACAAAGGTAGCAACCATCAGGGCTATGAAATCAGTAGCTGGTAGGCATACGTTATTTACCTTATATTTGTCAAGATTTTTTAGGTAGATCGTTAGAGCACCATGTCCTCCCATTGAATGACCAAATATAGATGCCTTTGCTGTATCAAGCTGTGGGAAATTCTCAGCCAGAAGATTGGGCAATTCCTTGACAATGTAATCATACATACGCCAGTTCTTCCACTTTTCTTGGGTAGCATTAAGATAAAAACCAGCACCTGGTTAAAATAAAGAAAACAACCTCAAGACAACTCCCATTGCAACAAATAATTAATGTCTGGATTCAAACTTCTTGTTGCTCTTATTTGGGTGTCAATCACAAATAAAATTGGAGCATTTGTCACAATGTAGTTCATTTGGCTTTGGGAGAGCCCATGACAACAACACCGATTACCAATCTTTAGGAGGAAAAAGATATTTTGCATTGCACCCAATGGTATTCTATCAGTAAAATGAGTACGAGGTCACCAAAAAAGGAAAAAGAATTTAAGATAGACAACAGTAATAGGATGACACACTCCTCTTTTCCAGTATGATGAAAATAGCCTATGAAGCTATGCCGTCAAAAGAGATACACTACAAAATTAGAATGGTAAGTGGCCATAAACTTCATACAACAGACTGCCATACCGCCTCCCATCTCAGCATGACTATGTATTAGTGAATAAATTCTCAAATGAAATTCTCAGCTTGAGCCATCAAAACACATCTGCTGAGCCATCTTAAGTAAATGCAAAAAGTAAACTCTTTCTCAGAACAAATGATAAAATAAGCAATTTCAATTAATTTATCCTACATAGAGGTGAGGTACATGATGATCATACTTCTTAGTAACTTGGACCTGTTGATAGGGACGGTCAATATAATAGTCCATCCCTAAATAAACATCAGCCAGTCTAGGGGAACTCTAAGAGCAGTATATGTGGAGGTAGAATACTCCCTAAGAATAGCATTGAAAATGAATGCACTTTGCAAAAGTCGATGTAGATACTCATGCGACATACCTACGCCAAAATCCCAGCTGTCTGCTTCTCCTTCCACATTCAAGCCTCCTGCAATGTATAGATAAAGAACATAGCTTCAATATCAAGGAAGAAAGCAGCAGTTTTAGCACTAACCCGTAAAATATCCTCAAGTTTATCAAATACAAAAAGTTTAAAAAGTAAGATATAGCATGCAAGTATTTGGAAAGCCAATAAGATAAGAGAGTGAAATAACAACGGATTTGGCAGATGAATTGATCAAGTTACTCCACACAAATGGATATGGACTCCAACTGCAGCATTACATCAAAATTAGCACCGTAAAACTCCATCCTTCAAGCACCAAAAAGTGAAAAATCCGGGTAAGACCCATCACAGTCCCATAACCAATATCCGAATCCTCTAATGGAAATCCAATCTCTGCAACAGGCTAGAACCAGCAACACAAGAGGACGCACCAAAAGGCGTAATGATAAACCAAGCTAAACCCGAAAACATGCGACTGGCAAGTAAACAGGGATACGGGTCACCGACTTGGAGACGTATCGGGCGCAATCAGGGCAATGCCCTCCTTCGAAGCGGCGCGTTGAGCTCCGGATTTCACAATGAAATTCTCGTCCGTGCAGGTGAGCCCAGACAGCCAGTACAGCACCTGCTCATCCACACAGGCCAAGCAATTAAGGAACGACAATCGAGCCACGTCGATCCGCACGCCCCCACGCCACGCACGGACATACGCGCACAAACCCACTATTTTCCATCCGAATCCTCGAAAGCGGGAAAGCTAAAGACACGAACTTTCTTAATCCGCAGACGAACGAAACGAAACCCTAATAAGCCCGGGGGGAGAGGGACCGAGAGAGGCTCGGGAGCGAAGATCGGGGACGTACGGGGAATTTGTGAGAGGGGGAAGAAGGAGGGGAAGGAGGGAAGTAGATGTGGAAGTTCATGGAGCAGCCGAGGGTGGGGCTGAAGTGCTTGTATCTCCTGTTGTGACCCCCGAACATCTTGGAGCTGCTGATCTCGCTTGGTTTCGTCTCCATCTTCTTCTTCTTCTTCTTCCTCGAGTATCTGCGTCAGTGCGAGTGGGGCTCGAGCGCTCACTCTAAGCTCTTTCTTGGAGAGAGAAGCGATGAGGCAGGCGGAATAGCGACAAAGTGCCTAAGGAGGCTTATCCTCAATTTGAGTTGCATCGTATGTATTTATAAGTGTGGTTAATTACGGTGAGGGGCAAGTCTAAATTTATAATTACAAAAAGGCCCCATAATATTACTAGGCAGCCTAAAGAAGATGTGACAAATGAGAGATTGGTTTTTGTCGTCGAACTAGGCAGCCTGTGATGAAGATGCCTGCCAGCTAATCCACAGCTAATCCACTGTAGATGCATAATGAAAACATGTCCAAAAATTCCCAATCATGATCCTTGCAGATCGGATCATCCATATAAAAAGAAACTTCAAATATTTGATAACTTTTTCTTTGAATGAGAACTCAATTTTAACGACAGTTTCATTAGATATCTTACAATTAGAATCCCTATTTTTCCGATCCAGTTTCTCCACCACCACGAACCACAGTTAGATTCAGGCATGATATACTTTTTCCGAGCAAATATTAATCATTTCTCCGAGATAATCCCCTGAAAAGGGGAGGTCCATAGCATATATTATATTTTTTTCCAATTGTGCTTCTATTCATCATTGTAGGAATTGGGTTCAAGCTTTCCCTAGCTCCTTCTCATCATCAATGGACTCCTAAAACTCGAAAGGAATTTTTGAATTAAATTTTTATGGAAATGGAATCCCAGTCTAAATAGAATCATGATCGAAAAGTATCCATTAATCATAGTCGAAAAAAATTGTGGGAAGCAACTCACTCTTGAACAAAGTGAAAATTCAATTCGATGTATTTGATGTGAACATAAAAGATGAGGTCGAAAACAAAATAGGCAGCGAAAATGTTATCACAATAAATGGCGAGATGATAAAAAAGAAAAAAAAGGGACCTGCGCTTACGAAGTAAATGATCACAATAATCTCAGCACCCTAAAGAATGATGGCACGATATTCATCCTTTGTACTAGGATAGGTTACAGGGGCTGCTTCTTGGCACTTCATACAATAAGATTGGTGCCAATGAAAACACAAAAAACTAAAGGACGGTCGAGTTTTAGAGCACCAGCCCAGTCTATATCCGCATAAATAGTCAATGAAGTAGGGTTCACCTCTTAGTGAGCAATCCATGAGTGGATGTGTGTGCTAAATATCAATATTTACGTTTAATAGCTAGGAGATGATTGAGTCTGGTGATATATTATAGTGCACCTACCATCCATCAGTACAACATTGAAGAAGCTAGAAGCTCACCATCGTTAGCGGACGATGAAGTTTTTGAGGTCAATGGAAAAGACAAAGGCTTACTTCAATGAGGTCAAACTTACGTAAAAGGCCAACAACATATTTAGCTTGGGATGAAAGCATATCGTTAGAACGGTGATGAGTATCAATGTCAATGAAATAATGAAATGGCCCAAGATCTTTCATAGCAAATTCTTGTGAGAATCGAATAGTCATAGATCGTAATAAATAAGAAGTATCACAAGTGATAAGGAAATCATCGAAGTACGGACACTTGGAGTGCCAAAACTTAGCACGAACGGACACTTAAGTGCTAAAAGTTAGGAAAATGACACTTAAGTGCCAAAATTGGAGTAAAATGGATCAGTTAAGTGCCAACGACAAGAAAATCCGACCAAATTGCATATGTGGCATTTTTTGACGACATGCTTTACCGACATGGCAAATATTTAAAAAAAGAAAAAAAAAACACACGTGGACAAGGAAAACAACGTCGCCCCATCCACTTTGGCTTGGCCAAGCCAAACGACGTCATTTTTCGTTAGTGCTAAGTGACGTCGTTTAGCTTATTTTGGGTTTAACCAGTCGTCACTTGCGTTCACACTAGATCTGACGTCCTCTCCATCGCCGTTCACAGGTCGCCGCTCACAGGTCGTCGTTCGCAGGTCATCGCTCATCATTGTTGCTCGCCGTTGTCGCTCGCCGTCGTTACTTACCATTGTCGCTTGCTTAGGTTTGTTCTCTTCTTCCTCTCCCCTGTGGTGAAATTAAGGTTTCGACTCGTTTATTAGGGCTCCAACTTGAAATTTAGGGGTTTGCTGGGAAATGTAAGGCTTGGATGGTATTGATGTGAGATTTAACGCTCATATGTGATGCTAGAACCCTATTGGGGTTCGGATTGACAGTTTAGGGCTCAGCCTCGAAATTTAGGGCTCAGCGGGGAAAAAATTAGGGCTCAAATGTTGTGATAGGTACTGTGGTGTGTGATTTAGGGCTCTGATGTGGAATTGTGATGTGCGAAAGTAATTTTTAGGGGTTGGATGTGAAATGTGATGTGCAATGGTGATTGTTAGGGTTCGGAGTAGTTGTCGTACGGATTTCTGGGCATTTTTTTTTTTTAAAATTGAAGTGTTGAAATTGGTGTCGTGAGGACCCATGCTTATCTGGGGGACCTCTTAATATTTTAAGGGAATGCGACATAATCAAAGTAGCTATCAGGTGGGGACCTCTATTTGTCCTAAGGGCATCTTTCCGATCAAAGTAGTTGTCGTTTGACTTGTGCATCTTTTCCCTCTTTCTTCTTTTATTTAATAAAGTCTATGAGAGTGTAGGGACCTCCATATGCAATTGTCTGTTGTCCTTTGTGAATATGGTCCCAAAAGTTAATTGTAATTTTTTCCTCTTTGGTTGCAGAAATGGCTCATGATAAAAACTATGTTGCTATCATTATTTACTACGACGGGGATTTTGCGATTGGGGAGGATGAGTGAGAGTATGAGGGGGGAAATGAGGGTACTATTTTTATAGATATAAAAAATGCATCTTATATTGGATTTGTTAGGGATATAGTGACATATTTACCTTGTAAAGTACAAAAGTTGCTAACTGTGTTCCTGGGAAAGGATTGAGAGATGGTTTGAGAACTTTGGAAGATGATAATGGTTTTAGGGATGTCCTATATCATTATCTTCATGGCGAAAAGGCCAAAGTATATGTTGAATACAATAATGATAGTGAGGACGAATATGATGACAAAGATGGCACCCAAGTAGGAGAAGGAGGAGAATGTATTCAAGCTAGTATTGAGGTTAGGGATGAAGGAGGGCATGATGGATAAGACGGGGAGGAGAAGGGCGCAGATGCTGTTCAGCAGAGTGATGGTGACATAGGTGATGTCACTATCACTGAATTAGATTGGGAAGTAGCTGAATCCAGTGATGGTGATGATGATGATAAAGGGTTGGCTATTGAAAATTTCTTAATCTTAAGTGATGATGATGACAGGGAGCTTACACAATCAAGGAAAAAACAAAAGGACTTTTTGTTAAATAGATTTGCAACTTTGCAGGTAGCTGATGAAGTTCCAAACAGAGACGAAGGCTCTGCAGATGCTACTGGTGTTGCTGGCCAGGAGATGGATAATGAAGAAAGCATCGAGACTGCTACTTCCCAGGATGAGCTTGAAGAAGATTAATGAGCTGTGTGTAGAAGGAAAAGTAAGCTTCCTTCCTATGATCCATCCATTGCCTCTCCTACTTTGTTAGTAGGTATGAAATTCCAAGATGCGAAATAATTTAGGGAAGTTATACTAAAGAACTCCATTGCTGCACAAAAAAATATTGGCTGCATTAGAAACACTAAGAATTTTGTAAGAGCTAGGTGTTCGCAGCAAAATTGTCCATGGAAGATTTACGATGTGTTTGTTAAGAGGAGTGGGTCTTTCTAGATTAAAGCCTACCAAGAGGAACACACTTGTTCCATTGATTTTCAAAACAAAATGGTAACAAGTGCATGGTTGTCCAAGCACTTCTTCGATATGATCAAGTTGATGCCCGAGATGAAAAGTACTGATTTTAGGATGCTAGTGAAGGAACGTGTAGACATCAATATATCTAGGAATCGGTGTAAAAGATCAAGGCAAAAGGTGATGAAGATACTTATTAATAAGTATGGCAAGGGATATGGGTAGATGTGGGATTATGCTTGGGAGTATAGGCTACAACACCCTTCAAGTAGAGTGTATGTAGAGGTGGTGGAGAGGCCGCTTCCTGATAGTGGGACTAAGTTCAATAAGTTTTACGTGTGCTTTGATGCATGCAGACGGAGATTTTTAGCTAGTTGTAGATGGGTTATAGGATTGGATGGCTATTTTTTGAAGGGCTTGTGCAAGGGAGAATTGTTGGTGGTGATTGGAAGAGATGCGAATAACCAAATGTTTCCACTAGCTTGGGCTGTTGTAAGGATTGAGAACAAAGACAATTGGTTCTGGTTCTTGAAAAATCTGATGGCTCACTTAAAGATAACAAACGGGGAAGGATGGGTGTTCATGAACAATCAACAAAAGGTAATGCTTGTTTTTTGAAAAATTTAGTCAATTGTTTGCTTTGTAATATTAACATGTTATTTGCTTACATTTCTTACTTTGAATTATTATAGGGATTGGTTCCGGCAGTTGCCAAATTGTTGCCCCATGCTGAATATCAAATGTGCATGTGACACATATATGGGAATTGGGCAAAGACCTACAAAGGAGATAAGCTACAATTGCAATTTTGGCAATTAGCAAAGAGTACGGACATGACTAACTTTAGGATAGTCAAAGAATGACTACTTCAGTGGACAAAGGAATGTTGTGCAGCACTATTTCAAATAGAACCGAAGTATTGGTGCAGGGCATTCTTAGTGAGGAATTTAATTGCGATTACATCGACAACAACATATATGAATCATTTAATGGTAAGATAATAGATGCTAAATGCAAAACAATCATCTCAATGCTGGAAGATATACGAGTTATGGTCATGACTCGGCTGCACAAACAAAGAGATGAGTCTGTAAAGTGGACTAGACAATATGGTCATAAGATTGCTAAGAAATTGAATGAGAACTTGGTTGCAAGCAGGTATTGTCATCCCATTTGGAATGGGGATGACGGATATGAGATAATGAAGGGTTCCGATAAATATGTTGTCCATCTAAGTACAAGAAAGTGTTCATGTAGAGCATCAACTAAGTGGAATTCCTTGTACACATGCTATATGTGTCATCCAGTTGAAAGGCCACAATGTAGATGATTACATTGATGATTGGTACAAAAAATCCAAATACCTTGCTTCGTATTAGTTTATAATGCAGCAAATTAGAAGTAGTAAGTTTTGGGAGCCAACGGATCATGAAACACCTCAATCTTTACCATTGAAGAAGAAAATGGGAAGGCCAAAACGAAGACGAAGAATGGCGGAGGGAGAGGTCTCGGGTCAACAACGAATGAGCAAGACATGTGTAAAGATGATGTGCTCTTATTGTCACGTAGTAGGTCACAACACTAAAGGTTGTCAATTGAGGAAGCAACAAGAACAGTTGAGGCCAACTGAGGGGCGTAGTGAAGGGACAATTGGAGAAAGGCAAACAGAAGGGCTAAGTAAATCGACTGTTCTTCAGTCGACAACTAGAAGCCCAATAAGTCATAAAATTTATGTTTATGTTGCTTTATGGTTTATCATAAATATGTACATAATATCCTATTTGGCTTTATATGTAATGTCTTTGTTAGGTCATGAGAAGAACCCCAATAAGTCATGAAACTGAAGGACCTGTTTGAAGAAGGCAAGGTACAAGACGGCCAGTGAAGGATTGGCCCAAGTAGTTAAACGTCCAATTCAATCGACTGTTCTTCAGCAGAAAAAGAAATACCCACTAAATTAAACAATTTCTATTAAGTTTTTCTTTATTTATGTTATTATATAGCTGTTATATTTATGATGTCTTTTGTCGCTTTCTCAGGTTCGAAGAATGCAAGTTGGAGCTCAATTCACAAGAGCCACCCAAGGATCACCACAAGGGTCACCGGAAGAATCACTACAAGGGAAGAAAGAAAAACTTAATAGAAATTGAGCCATATTAATAGTTGGTTGAAGGTTTATGAATGGCGAAGGGCCAAAAGAAGGGCCCAAGAAATCACAAGCAAGAAAAAGAGCCAACAAATCAATTCGAGTGAGCTTGGGAAGATGTTGATAAATGGCTATGACTCCTTTTGAATCAATTCAACTAGGGACATTTCTTTTTATAGCTCCATTTGAGTCAAGGGACGGCTGCACCAACAAAGAAAAAAAAAAAGAAAACATTAGTTGCGAGAAAGGTTGAAGAATCAAAGTTGCACGTCCGGGGACATTTGCAGCTCCATTTTAGAAAAAGTGCGATGATTATGAATCAAGTGAAAGACCCATCAAAAAGAGCACGAAAATGGGGTGTTGTGCATATTGATTGATAAGATGGGACGTGATAGGATTTGTGGAGCTTAGGAGTCTGTTTTGTAAACGTTTATAATAACTTGCTATGGATGGTTATCTCTTTTCTTTTCTTTAGTTTGTTATTAATTTTGTGAGACTTAGGAGTTTGTTTTGTAAACGTTTATAATAACTTACTATGCAAGGCTTAGCTTGCACCAACACCTTCTGCAGCAAACCCAACACTAGCACAGTGGCTGTTGGGTGGTGGCCGGGTGCTAATGTGGTGGCTAGGGTGCTGGTGTAGCTGGTGTTGGTAGCTAGTGATGCCTGATGGTTGTGGGTTTGTGGTGGGGGTTAGGGGCTTATGTTGCACCTGATGCAAGTGTGCAGTGTGCACATCTTACACAAGGTGTATTGGTGCAAGCTAGTATAAGGCTTAGCTTGCACCAGTACCTTGTGCAGCAACACCACCAGCACGGTGGTGGCTGGAGTACCTAGTATGGCTAGTGGTGATGGCTGGTGGCACAGCCGGTGGTGGTGGCTGACACAATTTTTAGAGAAAAATTATAAAAAAATTGACACTTAAGTGTCCCACTTTTTTTTTTTAAAAAAAGTGGCACTTAAGGGCTTGTTTGGCAACGTGCCAAACGATTAATCTTGATTTTGATTTTTTGTTCCAAGAATAAGTTTGGGATGAGAATCGCGTTTGGTAAAATTTTTGTTTCTAGGAATAGATTGGGAAGAGAATTGAGAATTAAAAAAAAAATATGATTCTTCGTCCGAGAATCAAAAAAAGAATCAAAACAATGAAACTCTCATTTTTCCCTTCCGTCATCCTGCGATTGCCGTCCGTCACTGTCCGCCGCCGCCTGCCGCCGCCGGTCATCGGTTCGGCGAGCTCGCCAGGCTAGGGCGAGGTCCGGCGAGCTCGCTGGAGGCAAGCCCAGCCCCACCGGTGGCCGACTTGCCTCACCCGGCCCGTCGAGCCGGCTTGGCCACCGATGGCCGGGTGAGCCTCGCCGGTGGGCGAGGCCAAGCCTCACCTAGCTACCGGCGAGGCTCGTCTAGCCCCGTCGATGGCTAGGCTAGCCTCGCGGGGCTAGGTGAGGCCGGCTGGCCACCAACGAGGCTCGGCCTCGCCAAACCGGCAGCAAGGCCGAGCCTCGGCGGGGTTGGGTGAGCCTCGCCCACCCTGCCCGGCCGAGGCTTGGCCGAGAGCGTCGCCGGCCCTCGTCGGCCGGTCACCGGTCCGGCGACCGGCCACATGAAGAAGAAGAAGAAGAATAGGAAAAAGGGAAAAACAAAAAAAAAAAAAAAAAAAAAAAAGGAAAAAGTAAAAAAAAAAAATTATTTAAAAATCAAAAGAAATTAATTTGGAATAGAATCAATTAGCACGGTATCAAACACAATTCTATTCCAGAATAAAAAAATTTGGATAGTTACTAAACGAGTTTTTTTTAC
Organism: Eucalyptus decipiens; assembly: GCA_014182575.1. NCBI lineage: Eukaryota > Viridiplantae > Streptophyta > Magnoliopsida > Myrtales > Myrtaceae > Eucalyptus > Eucalyptus decipiens. The sequence goes on from CM024619.1 coordinate 20,743,273, forward strand.
TCAGAATCAGTTCTCGGGAACATAATAAAAAATAATCATTTCTAGTCAGAATCAGCTCCCGGGAGCAGAATCGTTACGAAACGAGCCCTAAGTGTTCACTTTTAACTACGAGTGCCACTTAAGTGATCACTTTAATAATAACTTGACACTTAAGTGATCATTTTTTCATCGCGACTAGCACTTAAGTGATTACTAAATGCAACTTATGACACTCGGGTAATCACTCGTGTTTGTCTTGTAAATATGCTTATTTGCAGCAAAACAGAGAATGTGATGGTATTTTAATTTATGGTAACTCCATTCAATTCCAATATTTGCTGTTGGTTTATGTTTATATTTGGTTCAAGTAAAAAAGTCACCATAACACATTGACCCAATACACATCCATCATTATTGGTTTATATTCAAGAACAAGAAAAACACAGTACAAGCAGCATCTAATTCACTCATTCCCTTTCCTTAACATCCTTACAAACACAAGAAGTAACCTACAATATATATGACAACACAAACAACAACAAAGCCACAATGATCTTGTGGAACAACACAAACTTCTTTTCATCTTTCAAAAAGAAAAAAGCCTACATTTAATCCAAAATAATTACATTTCTCCACTCATTATTAATTATGGCAGTCAGAGAAACTTGACAGTTGGAGAAACTTTTCTCATCTTCAAGTGCTTTACATTTCATCATAAAGTATAATAGACAACAAAATAACACCATAATAAACGCTTGGTAACACTTCCGTTCAATTTTCATCCTTGAAACTTCATTATTGGAAAGTTTAGCCGAAGACGCTTGAGCTTGCATTGAGTCAACATCGTCCAAGTCGTCCATGAACATAGATGGAGATTGATGTCTTTTATATCACTTATGTGGCTCGGTGAGAGAATTTCGCATCGGCCCATTTGAAGTATTTGCACTTCGACCATTCTTTATATCTAACGCATCCATAAAATCTTCTCCCATGATTCATTCGAGTCCATGATGTTCTTCTTGGACTCAATAATCCACAAAAATAGAAACTCTGACCTTCTCCTTCACTTCGGTGAGAGGAATTTAAGGCGCTACTGCTAAGAGTCCCGCTCTCCATTTCCAATATTCGCAGATGGAGTTTTGGGCAAATCAAAATTAGGGTTCGAGACTAGGATTCGAGCACTTCAATAGGGATTTTAGCCGATTTAGGGTTTTAGTTTTGGGGCAATTTGGGTGACAACGTCGTTTTGGCAGATTTAGAGCTTATATTTTGGCAAACTATGGAAACAATGTCATTTTGGGTGAGTTAGAGCTGAGTCAGCTCTCCAATGAGCTACCTAGGCGAGAAAAAAATAATAAAATATTGCCACGTAGGATTTCCGGCAAGATCCGCTGGAGGTGGTACTTAAGTGTCCCACTTTTAAAAAAAAGTGGCACTTAAGTGTCACTTTCTTAACTTTTGGCACTTAAGTGTCCACTCGTGCCAAGTTTTGACACTTGCGCTGTACTTCTTCCGGATATCATCAACATATAATAATGGATATAGCGAATGATCAGCCTTACTATCCATGGAGCCCAAAGATAATAAAAAGTTACCAAAACAATAGCATCATGTGTGTGGAGCCTATTTGGAACACTAGATGGCTTTTCAGATACAAAGTACATACTTTAAGAACTCACATGAAAGAAACTAGGAGGTTCGCATGTAAATTTCCTCACAAAGGATGTTGTGTAAGAAGGCATTTTTAATGAGTTGATGCATGGCCAATCTTGAAGAAATCACAATAGAGAGAATAACCCGATTGTAATGGGTTTAATTACTAGGTTAATGGTCTCATCAAAATCTAGTCGAGCCTACTACTTAGGTCCTTGTGCAACAAGGCAAGCTAGCTTTGAAGAGTTTGGTATTTTCATTGGATTTTTCCTTGACTTTATAAATTCATTTACAACCAACTAAATTTTTAGAAGAATCAAGTGATATAAGATCCCATGTGTGATTAGTGACCTAGGCATTAAATTCATTTGTCATGGCTGCTCTCCAATGTGGGTTAAGAATAGTCTTAGAATCATAAGTTGGTGTCTCGTCATGAAAGAGTGAGAGAGAAAAAAAAAATCCTAGATTTAGAAATTTGAGATTTCTCATGAGTTTACATAGATTGAGTGAGAAGAGGAGAAATATAAGTGGATGAGCTAGACATATATGTATAGAAGATTTGTGGATTTGCTATGAAAGGATTAAGAGAGAAGTCAGGCGGGAGCGCAATGAGTAGGGTTGGTGGGAGGTGGTGAAGGGGAAGAAGGAATGAGAGTAGGTTATGCAGGTCAAGAGAGGAGAGAGGCAAGATTGAGAGGTTGAGCCAAATAGGAGAGAGGGACGAAGGTTGAAGGACAAATGCACCATTGAAGGAAACAAAAAGCAAAGTGGCCAATAAAAAATCGTGAACTACAAGACTAGGAGCCGGAGGATTTTGTGAAAAAAAAAAAAATTCTCTTCATCAAACTGATTTTTTTTTTTTTTGGGTCGAAAAGAGTCATATTATTTATACTATAAAGCTGAAATAGCATACCTAACAGATGGGGCATCAATACATAAAAGGGCCCAAAGGCTTGGAGGTGGGGAAGCCCGCCAGTTGGGAGGAAGGGTCATTTGCCTCTGTTGTAGCATGGCCCAGTTGCCACCACATTGGTAGAACGTGGATAGAAGTTTAGGCCCACTAGCAGCAACTACTGAAGAAGAAGCCTGCATTCCATCAACGTTGCACGTGCTTGCCAGTTAACTTCGTCCGAGTACTTGAGGGACTTCACGAGTGTTCGGTTGTCAAACTCCACCAAAGCCTCCCTCAGCTGCTTTTGTTTTAAGTACTTCAAAGCTTTGAGCACTCCTAGGGTTTCCAGCTGAAAAATCGATTTTGCCCGAACAAGTTTCGTGAAGCCATCCACAAGGCTACCGGAAGAGTCTCGGATGACGCAAGCTATTGTTCCTTCCGTCGACCCTGCGCAAAGCGACCCATTGACATTAAGCTTCAAGGATCCGGTCGTCAAAGCTTGCCATGTAGGATATGTCTCAAGATCTTCTTTCTTTTCTGCTTGAAGATGCATAAAGCCCCATTTTTGGTAGCTATCTTGCTGAAATTGGGCTAGATCTACCACTTTGTAGGCATTCGGCTTAGTACCTTGAAAAATAAAGTTGTTGCGCTCCTTCCATACTTGCCATAAGAGGTTTTCGATCGTTTCCACGGGCGGTAGGTTCGTGTTTTTCCTTATAAATCGCGCCAACCACTCATCAATTCGTGTAACCTCCTGTGCATCTACTTGTAGGTTAATTTCCGGGTGGCTCCATACCTGTGCGGTCTAGGGGCAGGGAAGATGAATATGTTCGACCATTTCCACCTTATCTCGGCAAAGATCACATACCGGATAAGGTATCTTTATTTTCCATAGGTTCTCCTTAGATGGGATGGCATTTTGACAAACATTCCAAACAAAAATCTTCATTTTGGGGCTGGTCCACATTGTCCATATAGCATTCCATAGTTCTAGCGGTGTTTGATAGGAGGAAAAGGGGTGTTCCATTGCTCTGTTTGCTGTCTCTCTATCTCTTAACATGTTACAACCATTTTTGACTGTAAAAGACCCATCCTTAGTGCCTGTCCATATTAGTTCATCACTTGTAATGTGACGATTAATTGGGATTGCAAGAATCTCCTGAGTAGTCTATTAATCAAAAAGGTTATTTAACAACGGTTCATTCCATTCTTCTGCTTCAAAATTCATCAACTCAGAAACTTTTTGTTAATCATTTCTATTTTCTGGCCCTCCAATTAATCCTCTCTTTCGCCATTTATCTGTTTTGATATTGACATTTAGACCATTACCAATCGACCATCTCATTGAATCCACTATAGCCTCCCTTCCTAAAAGTAAACTTTTCCACCCCCATGAAGGTTTAGGTCCTTTATCAGCATGTCAGAAGTCTTTGCGACAGAAGTAGAGCCCTTTTAATAATTTACTCCATAGTGTGTCCGGATTCTTTACCATCATCCAAGCTTGTTTACCCAAAAGGGCCTTATTAACAGTAAGTAGATCTCTAAAACTCATTCCTCCCGTCTTTCCTCATTTCTATGATTTGCCATCTCTTCTAATGCATACCAGCTTTTGTTTCATTATTTTTCCACAAAAAATTAGCTATTTTTTCTCTATAGCCTTGTAAATTGAAACTAGAATTTGAAAACTAACATGACATATTGAGGTAACGCATGTACCACTGATTTTAGGAGAATTTCCTTGCCTACTTTAGATATAATTTATTTCTTCCAGCCTTCCAATTTCATGTTTACCTTATTTAAAATTCATGCAAAGATCTGTCTTTTCGATGCTTCCTAATCGAAGGGATTCCTAGGTATTTACTTGACTGCTCTAGCTCTGGAACCCTCAATTCTCTTGTCATATTATCCCTTAATAGATGGTGACAATCTTTACTAAAAAAGATGTGGACTTGTTTAGGTTTACAGCTTGTCCTGAGGCATAACAATAATGATTAAGAACAATTGCAACATTTTGACATTCCTGTAAAGATCCATTCAAAAAGAAAATTGAATCATCTGTAAATAATAAATGGGTCAAAGTGGGGCAGAACCTATTCAACTTTATTCCTTTAATACTCTCATCTTGTAGAGCTTTACCCATCAAAGAAGACAAATTTTTAGCCGCCAAAATGAAAAGATAGGGTGATAATGGGTCCTCTTGTCTAATGCCTCTGGTAGGAGTGAAAAAAGAAAGGGGTTCACCATTAAACTTGATGCTGAAAGTAACTGTAGTGACATATTGCATGATCCGGTTTACCTATTTTGCATAGAAACCCATTTTCATAAAGCAACCTTCTAGGAAATCCCATTCTATTCTATCATATGATTTCTGCATGTTTAGTTTCAACACTACTTGAAAATATTTTTTCCTTTTCCTCATTTTCAATTGGTGTAGCACTCTTGCACAATGTAAATATTATCTTGAATTTGTCTTCCATTGACAAATGCACTTTGTTCCCCTGAAATCAGCATTGGCAGCCATTTTTTCAGTCTATTTGCCAAAATTTTCGATATTATTTTATATGCGAAATTGCAAAGGCTAATAGGGCGATATTGGTCAAGTCTTTCTGGATAGGGTGTCTTTGGAATCAGAGTAATATGAGTTCTGTTGAGGGCTGGTTCCAATACTCCCGAACGAGAAAAAACCCTTAACTTCCTCAAACACATCAATATCGATTATATCCCAATGGTGCTGGTAAAAAATTCCATTTAAACCATCTAAACCAGGAGCTTTTTGTGCACCAAGTTGAAAAACAGCACCATGAATTTCTTCCAAGGTTACTTTCGCACCAAACATTCATTAATATCATTTCCAATTAGTGTAGGGCATTGATCCAATACTAGTTGGCAGTTTCTAGGCCCTACCGTAATGTATAACTCCTTGAAAAAAGAAATGGTAAGGTGCTGAAGTTGCTGTGTGTCTCGTATCCACTGCTCCAATGCATTTTTCAGCATAGTAATCCTATTTTTTTTGTCTCATTTGAATCGTTGCTACATGGAAATATTTCGTGTTTTTATCTTCCCAACGTAGCCAATTAAATTTTGGATCTTAACCCCTAAAACATTTCCTCTCTTCTCCATAAAGTTTCAATTTCTTCTTTTATGAGCTTCATCCTATTAGATCTTTGATACAAGCTTGCACTATTTGTTAAGGATTGAAACTCTTGCTTTAGGCCTATTATGCGAGTATGGCTATTTGGGAACTTGCTTTTACTCCACTCTTTCAAAGCATGACTTGTAGCTTGTAATTTGTCTCTCAAGCCTACTTCAAATTTTTTTTTTTTTTTGAGATTGCCATACTTGTTTAACTATTTCTCTGCATTCGCCATCTTCAGTCCAGAAGGCCTCAAATTGAAAATCTCTTCTTCTTTTTTACAGATTCAACACTACTCACAAATAGGAGAGGACTATGATCTGACTCGACAGCTGGTAAAGCATACGCTTCTGCTTCCGGGAACATGAGCCTCCAATCAAGAGAGCAAAACACCCTATCCAGTTTCTCCTTAACCAGATCAGCCCATTCTCTGTTGTTGGACCACGTAAAAGCACACCCTTTAGTATCTATGTACATTAAAGAACAATTATGTATATAGCTTTGGAAAGCCTGCATTTGATAATTTTCCGACATCCTTGTTCCTACCTTCTCCTAATAATAAAGTACTACATTGAAATCCCCCAAACAAACCCATGTTAGGCTATTAGAAAAACTAATTTATCTCATTTTATCCCAAAACTGTAATCTTTCCCCATACAAATTTGGAGCATGCACACAACTAACTGCATTTTGATCTGACTATCATGATCTTCACATATCAAGTTAATCATTTTCTGGGAATTGGATTCCACCTCTACAGCAACTTCATCATTCCATATTACCGATAACCCCCCCCACAATTCTTATCGGATTCACCACAAAGCTGTATTTAAAATTCAGCTGCCTTCTAGTATGAGATATCACATTTTCTTTGTTTTTTGTTTCCATTAACATAATAAAGTTGGGCCTTTCATGAGCCACAATGGCTCTCAAGTTTTAGACCGTTAGTGGTGTGCCCAACCCCTAACAATTCCAACATATAACCCTCATTTGTAAACCGGTGACTTATTCGGGCTAGCCACCAAAGTCTATCCCATAGTTTCCTCCGAAAGACTAATAAGAGTATCCTGCAAATTTGCTTCATCCAAGTTTGCCAACTCTAGAGAAATAGAGTTATATGGGGTGTACCTCTTTATTTTCTTTGCTAGTGAACTTTTTAAAATCCTGCTTTCCTTCTTTGATCCTTCTTTTTTTGTCCAGGATGATGGTTTAACAGTCGGCATTTACTATTGTTCTGGCTCTTCAATGTTCATTATGCCTTTTCCTTTTTCCTGGTGATGTTCCATGTGATGATCAGGTATAATTATATCCACTTGTGCCTTGTTTTGAGGTTGAGTTGTTTCTGTGGGTTTTGTTGTTGTTTGCTCACCAACGAAAATGACTATTTGAGTATTTTGAGCTGGAAGGTTACTGTCTGCTTGTTCTTCCTCCTCTTCACCCACCTAGTCATCATAAAAAATCTGCCAAAAAGGAATAGTCTCCTTAGTCTCTGCTTTTAACCAATGCCCAAACCTATTCATCTTCCTATCTTCATATTTGGCCTCATCAAAAGGAACTTCTACATAGTTTGTTGCAAAGTGCCCAACTCTTCCACAGGAATAGCAAAATCGAGGTAGCCTCTCATACTTAAAATCCAACCAAACTTTCTCTTCTCCTAAATTATATAAGGTACTTGGACTTAAAGGTGTATCCAAGTCAAGCTCTACCCTTACTCTTCCCACCTTTTGAAAGGCCATTCCCTTCTTCTCCACTTTTGCTTCCTTCACACAACCTACTCCCTTCTTTTCCACTTTTGCTTCCTTCACACAACCTAGTATTTGGGCTATATGAGACACAACCTCCTCACAACACCATTCCATAGAGAGAACATGAACTTGAACCCAGAATACACAGCTGGTAAACTTATAACATTGCGCAGGTTTATTAGGCTCCCATGGTTTAAGGATCAATAAGTTACTTGCAAAGGACCATGGGCTGTTTGCTAACACTCTTTCTTTGTCTATCTCATAATCGAAGGTAAAGGACAGGATTCCCGATTCACGCTGTGCAAAGATAACCGAATCTACCTTCCAAGCTCACTTCATTGTGGTAAGAAATGCCCGATAGTTGATATTTTCTCCGGAATACAACTTACCAAATATTGTAGGTTTGCATTCATCCAAGATCGCCTCTGAAATTACTCTATCCCATGGAGGGGCATCCACCTCTGTTCTCATATTCCCCAGCCTCTTGCACAATACAGCTAGACAACTGTCTGTTTCCCCAGTATCTTCCATTTGCCTCAATAGTGAACAACTATTACTAAACAAGATCAGAGCATGGAGCAGAGCCAGAACACGACAACACCATATTGCTATTAACCGATTACTTCCTTCCAGTCATGGGGAGAGACTAAAATACGCTTTCTATTGACAGCTAACAAAGAGCCCAGAAGAGATCCAGAAGGAAAAAGGCAACATTTGAACTTACACGAGGCCAAATCTTCGTAACAACCAGCACTATTTGATGCTGTCAAAGGAGGCATAACCCTAACCATTCCACATCTTGAAGCTCAGCAAAGTTATGAGGAGAATGTGGGGTAGGGGGTGGCGGAAATCTATAGGAGGGGTTCCATTCCACTAGTAATCTGTAATGGGGTTATTAGAATTTTGGGTTTTTGGAAATACGCAGGACAAACTAGGGTTTGGGGGACAGCTACCATTAGAGGTAGGGGGAAGCTCTCAAAACCGGATGGCATGTATTTGGACTTGTCTAGTTGTTGTTCTTCATCAAATTGATATGACAACATATAAAAACACATCTACTGAACCAATCAAGACTATGATACCTTTTGTGATTTGACACATACCTAAATGAGGTGCCAACTTGTGGAAACATGAGATGAAAGAAAAGTATAACAAGTACAAAAATCAGATTTATATGATAATGTCATAAAAATTTATTCTAAGTTCCTTGCCACGCAGTGATTAGTAAAGTGTCAAGAGTAAACCAAATCTCTTGATATGTTTGGAGGTAGTAGATTTCATGGAAAATCTCAACTGTAAGAATTGAATTGATCAAACTATGAATGCATTGATGTGGAATAGAAGGGATTGACCACCCTAGTGCCATTTTGATTAGTGACAAGCTTTAGCGGACAAGAAAAAAGATCCATCCACATAGTCCAGATTGTTTCATATTAGAATAGGCTCAAATTGAGATTTCCACATAAGATAATTACTTGCATCAAGCTTAATGGAAATGAAACTTGCGATATTGGGAAAAACAAGAGTTGATGAGGTTGATTGTGTAGCCGTAACTTGATCAATGGAAAAAATCGGAGCAATGGAGAAGATGGAAGAAGAGACAAAAGTAGGCATGTGATTTTGAGAGGTGATGGAAAATTTGGATTAACAAAAAAAAGAAAAGAAAAGAAAAGATGATAAATATAGAGATAAAAGAGAAAAAGAAGAAAACTGTAAATTCATCAGTTGTCATTGAGATATCAATTGATGTAAAGGAAATGTTGATTCGGGTGAAACATTAGGTCTTCTTTAAGGAAGCAATGTCATGGCGTTGTCTGCTAATGACGTTTTGGGTAGCTAAACAAGTAAACTAACTTGGCCCTCTTTCTGGACGAATTGATTTTTCTTCATCCATTGAGAATTATAATAACAGAAAAATGTTTTTTGTTTTTTTTTTTGTTTTTTTTTTAATTTTTTTTTATGATCAAAGAACCGCCGGAGATCACCCTTCGGAGATCACATGACCCTCTAGTGTCCGATGGCACTGTCGGGCCTCGCCACAAACCGTTATTTAGACATAAACCTCAGGGGAGGCTAGCCTAAGGACCCCCTCTTACAACACTTTAGCAACAAGAGGATTCGAACCCTCGATCTCTTCGATAAGGGAGAGAACTCACACCAACACCAATTACGCTGTCCATGATTGGGTAAAATGTAATATTTTGTACAACATCAAATGAAGAGTACATGTTTTACATAATAACTATCTAAATTAACAAATCAAGACCAATTAAAAAAAATACAAAACCACATATTAATATACAAAATTATAGAATATCTTAATTGAGAGATCTGTTCCAACTCTAGTTTAATGGGGTTGAGGATCGTAGACAAGTCGAGAACTTGTCGAAAACATATGGCAAGGCAAAGGTATAAGAGTCATGATGGTCATGCCCTAATGCAAGATCTTCTCCCTCTAATTTAAGAGAACTCATGCCGAAACAAGTGTTGCAGTGGTATGTGAGTTATCAGCATTCTCCGGAGATTCATGTTTCAAGACCTGGTGGCTTGATTAATTCCAAGATCGTGTTGCATTACTTCTTAGTCATCTGGAAAAGATCTTTTCTCCCGGATTCTTAATTGTAATTGGATCAACACAATCTAGATAAATGTATCCTATTGGAAGGTAATCCTTTTCACATGCATACAAGTCTTGAGCTATATGTAATGGATTGTTAATGGGTTAAAGTCAGATGTTCACAACAAATGTTATGCGGAGGATCGATTGTCTAGGGATACATTGTGAGAGTGTTTGACCTTTTGTTCTAAATATATTAATCTCGAAGATACATTAGTCGATTAATCCTATAGGAATGGCACCATGGATTTACATGTTTTCTAACGTCCCATACGCGTGAACCATCATTGGGATGTTTGTAGAGGAGCACACCGGTATTCCATTGGGACAGCGTAAATCCCAACATGCTCAGGCCATTTCACAAATCGTCCCTAATTACTCAGGGATGATTATTAGATGTCCCTACCGGGCAAGAAAACTGTCTCAATCTCCACGGTTCCGTCCAGAAAATATTGAGTGCATTTAATATTCGATATAGGATGGTACAATAAACCACTCAGAAATTGATATGTGTCGACTTGGGCCCACATGCTAGATTTTTTAAAATTTTTAAATGACCCTTTTCCTCGCTCCGTCCCACGCTCAATAAAGCTCTTTCACTCTCCATTTTCTTCTTTTTATTTTTGCCTTGAGGCCATGGACGACGCTTGGGATGTGGATTGCAGCGTCACCGACCAGCCATGGACACCCTGTTCATGAGCACGCCAACGCTCATCCGTGGCCGTCCTCGGCGTCGTTTAGATATGCTATTGATCCCTGGGTATCGTTTTTTCCTATCCAACATGACGATTCTCGTGACCAGCCAAGGACAGCACTCATCCATGGCCACTTTGGCCATGAAGCTCGACCTCAAACCCGGAGCTTGGGTAGCCTTAGCCACTCGAGTTTCGAGCTTGGCCTCAAGTCATCTCACCGCAAACGAAACTTGACTCAGTCTCCACACAACTCGACCACTCGACCTCCCTCCGAATCACCCCTCATTGTTGCGACTGGAGGCGTGCCATCCCTCCTCAACCTGAATTGGCCATGAGCCGACTCGAGCTCGAGCCATGGCAGACGCAAGTGGAAAGAAAAGAGAAGTAGAGAGAGACAAGGGGGAGAGAGAGTCACGCAGAAGCGGAGGGGAGGAGAGAGTAATGAGAGTTTCCGTAAGCGTTAACGGAGAGAGAGAAATTTGGTTCAATTGACAGGTGGACTCGGATTTGTCATATGTATCGATCCGAATATGATTTATTATATCATCCTATGTTGTATATTAAATGCACCTAATATATTCTCACTGATGGCAAATACATTTCTTTGCTTTGGACTCACGTGGCCTCTTTTATCTCCATTCCACGCGCAACGTCATGCACAAGACTTGTCAACAAATGCAATTAAATTCAACATGTGAGCTTTGAAAGTTCCATGTTAAACTCTAACGATGGTGAACTTCTAAAAGTTAAAGATGGTGAACTTCAAAAAGTTAAAATCGATGTCTTTCTTCACTACACGAAACCAGAGAAAAAGGATTTCTCATATGAGACAAGCGATTATTAGATCTGCATCATCTTTTCCAAAACGAGATTAAACTTGGATTTTTCTCCTGGATTCTTTGCCATCATTATGGTGCACGTGATAGATGGAACAAGCTTGGTACACAGGTGCATTTAAATACATGTATCCTATTGGAGGCAATCCTTCAATCAATTTAGTGTTCTCTTCATATCCTTTATACACGCTCACAGCAAATGTCATGTGGAAGGATCAATTGTCGAGAAATACCTTGTGAGAGAAAGAATTTGACCTTTTGTTCAAGATATTGTGATTGCGAAGATACCTTGGTTGATGGACTCCACGAGAATGATAAAAGTGAATTCACATGTTCCTAATGTCCCAAATGCACATCTCATCTTTGGGGTGTTTGCGGATCGTCCGAGTATCCCATTGGGATGGTGTATATCCCTACGTGCTCGGTCTAGGGATGATTATTATTTGGTTTAAGCCTGAACTTTATTTGACGTGCTGCGTTTTTTCTGGGTTGGTGTCCATATTTCCAACATAAAAACAGAGATAAAAGAGGCCATGTTATGTCAAAAGAAAAGATTAGTATCTACCATCAAAGTAACAAAACCCCCTCACTGGGGTTCAAATTCAACCAAAATCTAGAACATACTCATGACTCATTGCAATTGGAAAATTTCAGTCTTTTTTAACGATGACTAGGTACAAAAATAATCACCGAACTGCGTGCTTAGTGCTCCACTCAGACGTACCGTTTAATTAGGAAATCCAGGAGAAAAGGACTTGGGTTCATTTTTACTTGCTAGATAAATAAATTGTGCTAAATTTGGTACCGATTTACTAAAAAGGATAACATGCTAAAAGTGATGTGTGAAAAATCTTTTTGTTTTAGTTATAATTAATTATGTAGACCACATCATTTATAAAAAAAAAAAGAAAGGTTTATTGGGATATTTTTGGAATAGTTTTATTTTTAATACACATGGTCCGAAGTGGTAAAAGAATTATTCGACTTTTTAAAAGCCAATAATAATAATAATAATAATAGCAAAGTCATGCATGGACGTGTGCATCTCCACACGTGTTTGATCTACAAGTAAAATTTTTTTGGTATCACTTTTGAGTAATATTTGGACAAGTTAAAATAGCTTTTATGAGAAGCTCAAGTAAGAGCCTTGTGTCACGGGTTGGTCGATTTTGAACGATCCCACACTGTGCAACCTTAGGATTTTTATCCCAAGTCAGCCTCACGCACACACAAACACAAGGGGTCGTATGAACAAAGGGACAAGTGTATTGCTTATGAACAAGCTGAATACAATAAGGGGAGGGTCCCCTATTTATACAAGTTCAGGTCTCATCTCATCCTTTGATCTTCCCTCTAATCCAACGGTTGTATTTGAATGTATGTCATCATTATAAGTTTGTACACTAGGCCACTCAATGGCTAGGCCTTGGGAAAGCCTATGGGGTGTGTGTCAGAAGCAAGGGCAGGCCGCCTGACAAGAGCAAATGGGCAGTCACATAGGTTGCGCATGGGCCGGCCAAGCATTGATCATGGGTCGTGCACGGGTTGATCGTGGGCAGCTCATGGGCTAGCCCTTATACGGGACATAGCCCTTTCACGAACGGTCTTGGATCATGCTCATCCATGGCTCGTGTCAATCTCCCTCACTTAATCAGGCGACGCCTTCGTCATGTCTGCGACATGGAAGGCATCGATATATTTCTTGAACTACCACAAGGTCTCGGATGGTTCCCAACTTGCTTCACTCTCAGGAAGGCCCTTCCATCGGACGCTCATTGTGATTAGCATTAATCCAAATCTTTCTCGTCCGCATAGAAAGGTTTTAGCATACTCACATGGAACAAGGGGTGTACCTTGAGTTTGCCTAGCAAGTCCAACTTGTATGCAACCTTCCTGATCTATTACAACACTCGAAAGGGGCCTTCATAGCGACGGATCAACCCTTTGTGCATGTTGCGGTATCGAAGAACCAAGTGTAGCTTGGCCAACACCAGGTCCCCGACTTAAAATTCTACTTGCCTTTGCTTCTTGTCAGCCCATTTTTTGTGCTCTTTGCGGCCCTATGTAGGCACGCTCGCGCCAAGTCCACATGTTCATCCCATTCTTTGGCAAACTTGTATGCGGAGGGACTGCTTCCTCAATATCCCGAGGCAATCGTGCTTGGTGTGGGCGGTTGTTGCTTGGTCATGATCTCAAATGGGCTTTGGTTCGTAGACTCACTCCGCTACAAGTTATAGGAGAATCGGGCCACATCGATCAACCGCACCCAGTTTGTTGCTCACATATTGCCGGAGGTAGATTTCAAAGAGCGCATTCACCCTCTCCATTTGCCCTTCGATTTAGGGATGCAAGCTCGTGGAAAAGTTGAGGTTCATCCCTAGCAGCTTGAAGAACTTGGTCCAGAACCACTTGGTGAACCGTGGATCGCGATCACTCACGATCGTGTGCGTGGTACGCCCCGGTACTTGACGGCATGCTTGAGGAATAGCTTGGCTGTTTCCTCGGTTGATCAATCCTTTGTGGCTGGTATGAATGTCGCGTACTTAGAGAAACGATTCACCACGACCATGAGGATCCGACACCCTTCGGACTTTGGCAAGTTCACGATGAAGTCCATGGAAATGCTTTCCCATGAATGTTTTGGGATAGGCAACGATTCAAAGAGCCCTACCGGTAGCTGTTGCTCTATCTTGTCTTGTTGGCACGTGAGATATGTCCGCACGTACGCTTCAATGTCGTACCGCATGTGTGGCCTATAGTATTAATCCTTGACGAGTGCCATGGTGCAGTGAATCCCTAAATGACCTGCCCATTTAGAATCGTGGCACTTGTGCATCACCTCATTCTTGAGTTTCCCATGGAGCTGCACGTAAAGTTGTTGTCTCTTGGTGTAAAGGAGATCATCATCGCACCAAAATCGCCTCATCTTGCCCTCTTGGATGTACCGAAGGAGGGCTTGGGCTGTTCGATCATGCTTCAGCCCCTCCTTGATACTGTCGATCCATGGACAGTCGAGTCGACTCATCATGTTGGCCAGCTCCACTGTGGCACCCGAACCCCTCTTAGGTCGCCACAGGCACCAACGTTACATCTTAAGACATCTCTTAGAAGAAGCGTCGTAAATCGGTCCCAGCGCGACTCATTAGCGGAAGCAAAATAAAACATCGCCATCTCACCCTCCATCAGCCATGATACAACTGCACACCACTAATCATCATAATTAAAAGACAAGCCATGACACTTTATTTACATATTTTCAAGATGGGTTTTCTTGGGTCGGTACATTAAAAGAAAGGCCAGGACATGAAGCCACACTCGGCCTAAAACCCCAAAAAGAAGCATTCGACCCACTACGACTCACGTGCAAGATCTCCCATCACTAGTGTCGGCTAACCATCCCAAAAAGTTTCAGGTCCTACTCGTCACGCACGGGCCCTCACACCCATCCCGGTGCATCAGGCGGTGGCGGTGGCAACATCCCATGCATCACTCCGTTGCGACGAATGTGGACGGATATGAACTCCTGGACAATAGGGCCTCCAGCCAGGCCTACATCGTACATGACTAAACAGCGCACTCGAATATACGTCAATCTAGGAACATAGGGACAGCCAAACTCCTCGCACTCTACCTCAACATCGGAAGGTAGGCCGTAAAACACACCTCGTGTGACAGTAGGGAGCGGCATGCTGCTAATCTGAAATGTTGGTCCCCAAAGGGATGAGTACAACCACTCAGCAAGTAAATGAATCCAATAACCACTCAATGCATCATACATGCCATACATGCATCCAAGCGTACTTACCTCGAAGCCATGCCTATACCATCATACATCATCATCACAATCATATCACATACATGTCATCATGCCATGGGTGATCATCATCATATCATACACATGTCATCATGCCATAGGTGATCATCATCATATCATACACATGTCATCATGCCATAGGTGATCATCATCATATCATATCATATATCATCATGCCATAAGTGATCATCATCATATCATATCATATATCATCATGCCATAGGTGATCATCATCATATCATATCATATATGCATATCATCTTGCCATAGGTGATCATCATCATATCATATCATATATCATCATGCCATAGGTGATCATCATCATATCATATCATATATGCATGATTCAATTTCCACTTTTAACTTTCAATTCGATCACCACATCACTCTTTCTCGGGATCATCAATTCCATCTGATACTTTACACTCGCACCCCATCCTGGCATCGCGAGAAAACCTCTGGCATTCAGCCATTTAAGGCCACCGGGCATCCGACACCCCCACATTCCAGGCATCTCGCATCCCAACAGGCATCACGAGGCATCCCCTCGGGCAAAGACCTCCGAGGCTTCCGGCACCCAACCATTCCGAGCATCCTGATACTCCCAGGGCCATCCGGCCATGTATCTCTATACATTTCGGGCATTTGGCACCCCCCGTCCCAGGCATCTTGATACTCCCAGGGCATCATCATCCGCCACAAACAGTTTCCTCATTTATCATTATTCATGCTTACCAATTTAGGTCTCAACTCAGCATGTCACATGATGTAATGGCAAACAAAATCACTTTCATCCTTCGATCTATACATGCATCATCAATCATCATCATACATGCAGCAATATGCAATCAATCATAAACATAAAATTTATGGCATCTGTACAATTTAGCATAGTCAATTTATCATGCCTTTTGAAATTTATTTAAATTCCAGCTTGTACCATTTTTTACAATATTTAAATTAAATATCCATATGATTCTCAAAAATCACGAAATTAGGACATGTAATAGACAAGACAATAAGACATTGATTTCATGAAAAACATATGGCCAACAAAATTCCACACAAAAGATATCATTCACACAAATACAGCATGAAATTTCGGATAAAAACAGAATGTACAGTTTTTGAAATAATTCGATTAAAATACCCGAACGACCTCCGAAAATTATGAAATTTTACCTGGTTCTAGTTAAGACACTAAAGTATATTTTTAATGAAGACTTCTCGACCAAATTCGTTTTAGATAATTTTCTATAGTCGTCCGAATCTTCTGGTCCTCATACCGAAACGTCCAGTGTAGTCCTCTCCGAAATACCGAGTTTTTACCCACTTATTCTTCTTTTTTTCCTCTGAAATTTGGATATGTTTTACTTCAATAGATCCCCTACAACTTTCATGAAGGGATCTAAGTCAAATGTCCAAAGAACAGTCACCATATAGGTCCATGAAGTCTCGGGTGTCCTGTACCACGTCTCCAGATTTACCGTCTTCAAGAGTAAGTCGATTTACTAGGTTATACTTGTTCATTTTACTTCAAATTTGATTATGTTGTATTTTAAGATGTCCCCTGCAAGTTTCATGAAGAAGTCGAAGAGAGATTCTTAGTAAAAATCAACATGCAACCACAAATCCACCGAAAGGTCAGTGAAATCGTTCCAGATCTAGTGTCTCCGAAGGATGAGAGTTTGACCCCTTAAATCTCCATCATTTTGTACCAAATTTTAGTATGTTTTAGTTTAAGATGTTGGCTACAACTTGCATGAAGAAATAAAAGTCAAAATCGAACTCAAAACATGCATGCAAGCTCTCACAAAGTTCTGCCTCAAGCGGTTCATGCGAAAACAGCATGCAACTCAAGAACAAACCACATTAGCTTCACTCCCATGCTTCCAAACATCCTAGATTCCGACCATACATGCAAGACATTGGTGCAAGAGTAGAAAATGGACTCCCAACTTGCCTCTAGACCGAGCTAGCGACGAGCACACGGCGGCGAACGGGCGGCGACGGGCGGACAGACGGCGAGCTCCTTCCTCTCCCTCTCGGCTTCTCCTCTCTCGGCCTCACTCTCCCTCTCTTGCACGGTTCTCTCTCTCACTTGGGCTTGGACAGAAAACCAACCGGCCACCTCTCTGTCTCTCTTTTTGTTTCCCCAAACCTCCATCATTTGCAATCATCACTTGCCTCTCCAATGGCCAATGCATGCCATCTCCCTTTTGCCACTTGTCATGATACATGCATGGGCTTGGGCTTGGATTGGGCTTTGGGAGCAATTGGGCCAGCAAATGGGCCGGCCATTCCTCCCCCCCTCTCACGGTCGACGGTCACTTCATGGGCCTCAATGGGCCGGCCATTCGGCCCACCAAAAGCTTAGGCCAATGGGCCTAAGGTCCAAACCTAAATAAAATTCAATTTTTCCATTTTTATACTTTCTTCTATAAATTTTAAATTTTAAATTCCACATGGCGAAAGTCTTGCAACATTTTATTTATAGGAATTTAATTTATGAGGTGCATAGCCAAGCATAGATTATTCTCATTAATTTATCCTATAGTTCTAATTTCAAAATTCATGGACACAAGCATATAACACATAGCCTTAAAAGAAAACTAATGGCTAAAGCATAAACCATAGGTAATTTCATTACCTAATTATGGGCTTTAATTCCTCTAGAGGATGTCTTGAATTTTGGGATGCCACATCCACTTCCCACTTAAGGCATCGGCCACGGAGTTGGACTTTTCGGGCTTGTATTCCAACGCATAATTCAAATCGGCTAGGAAGTCTTACCACCAAACTTACTTTGGGCTAGGCTTCTTCTAGGTTTGAAAGTAACTCGTGGCCACATTATCGGTCCTCACGCCGAACCATATCCTAAGAGATAGTGCCTCAACGTACGAAGGCAATGCACCATCGTGGTAATCTCCTTCTCTTGGACCGTGTATCGTTGCTCGATATCGTTCACTTTCCGAGACTCAAAGGCAACCGCGTGCCCATCCTGCATAAGGACACCATCGATAGCAAAATTAGAGGTATTTGTTTCTACCTCGTAGGGCTTGGCATGGTCAAGCAACACGAGCATTGGTTCTTCAGTCATGGCCTGCTTCAACTGATCGAATGCCACTAGACATCGGTCCATCCACTCCCACGGCCTCTCTTTCTTTAGCATGTCTGTGAGTGGCACGGTAAGGCTCAAATTTCCCCAAATGAAGCACTAATAATAATTTGTGAGACCAAGGAAGGATCTTAGTTCCATCACCTTGGTCAGTGGCTCCCATTCAACGATGGCACGGATCTTGGCCGTGTCCATCTGCACTTGTCCGCCCCCGACAATGTGCCTAAGGAAAGGGACTTCCTTTTGTGTGAAAGCGCATTTCTCACGCTTCATGTATACATTATTCTCCCGTAGGACCTAGAAAACTTGACTCAAATGCTCGACGGGTTCCTTGAGCATCCGACAATACACAACAATGTCATCAAGGTAAACCGTAACAAATTGATCAAGGAATGAATGGAGTACCTTGTTCATAAGAGTACAAAATGTGGCTAGCGCATTTGTCAAGCCAAAAGGCATGACGAGGAACTTGTATGATCCATAACGGGTCGTGCACGCGGTTTTTGGCTCATCCCTTTCGGCAATTTGAACTTGATAGTATCCCGAGTGGAGATTAAGCTTAGAGAACCATCGAGCTTCCTCGAGTTGATCGAACAAGTTTGCAATGAGAGAGATTGGATACTTGTTCTCGATGGTGAGCTTGTTCAGTGCCCAGTAGTCTATGCACATGTGGAGGGATCCGTCATGCTTTTTTTGGAACAAGACCAGGGCACCAAATGGGGCCTTGGATGGCCAAATGTAACCTGCGTCAAGCAATTCTTTGAGTTGTTTCCGCAATTCCTCCAATTACGGTGGGGCCATGTGATAGGGTGCCATAGCCAGCAGTCGAGCATCAAGCACAAGCTCGATCCACTTCTCTTCGGAGAGACAACTTCTTGGGCAGCTTGGGTGGCATCACATCTTGGAAGGCATCAAGGACTTGGGTCACCTCTTTTAGTACCCTTGCTTTCTTTCATGCCCTCCTCCTTTAATGTTGCCAAGAAGATCACCTCGCCCTTCTTTACTTCCTTCAATAGCTACATGACCGATAGTATCTTCTTATCGTGTCCCGACTCACGGTAGATTAGGACCATGCATTGACACCACTTGTTTTGGATGCATATGCAATCTGTGAATGGCATAACGCCTGCATTGATCCCATCGAGGAATCTGAGATCAAGCACAAAATCATAGTCGTCAAGGGAGATTACCTCGGTGTCCTCTTTGCTGGTCCACGGATCAAGGTGGAACTCCACATCCCTAGCCACACCACTAGTCGGGACTTCCTTGGAGTTTACCGTTTTGAGCCAACCAGCTCTCCCCATCTCGACTAGAAGATTTAGCTTCTCCCGCGGCTATTGGGATATGAAGAGGTCGGACGCCCTAGTATCCATGAGCACACCCGTCGTGGTACCATTGATCTTCACATTTGCGAACATCAAGCCTTTGGGTTCCTTTACCTTATTGGTTTTGATTGAGCCAATAATACGTAATGAACCCAACCGCGCCTCCTCTCATGGTTCATCCTCTTTACATAGGGCTGCCAGCTTAGCCCTTTTGGGACAATCACAGGCCATATAAGGACCATCATAGAATATACATTTGTATGTGTGTACCTTTCGTTGTCCCTATCCACTTGATTCCGATTGGGTCCTAGAAGTATGTGGCACCCCTCGACGGCCCCGAACCGTTAGGGTCGCCACTGTTCGCTTACCTTTCACTTGACCTAATATTATATTACTCTGATACCAAAGAGTTATAATAAGTCTATAAGTCCTGGGGGTTTATATATATATTTTCCATAGGTCCCTGCGCAGAAATATGGCGGAAGCGTATCCAACAACTCCCCTCCCTATATTTAGAAAACGATGCACACCAACTAAACATTTATAGGTAAAAGCTGAACACTTTTATTTACTTAAACCAGATGGACATCATTCATGGGTACATCAAAATGCCGTAGTCTTCTATACTCGGCTATGTGGCATCCCGGAAATTCAAAGCCAAGCCTTAAGGTGTGTCAAATGTCTTTAATTAGGTGATAGAATTTTATGGCCTATGCTTTAGCCAATTTGTCTTTTAATTTGATGAATTGTGCTTGTGTTGTTGAAATTTAAATTTAATTTATTAATGCTTGGCCATATGATTTAAATTTCAATAATTAAAAAAGATAAATAATATCCCAAGACTTTGGCCAAGATGGAAATTGGAATTTAGAAATATTTATAGAAGGAATTTCAAAAAAAAAAAAAAGGGGGAAAAAGGGCTAAAAATTCGAATGGGCCTTGAGCCCATTAGCCTCAAGCTTGGTGGGCCAAGCTAGTCGGCCCATTGGGCCCAAGAGGTGGCTGTCGACCAGCCCAAGGGGAATGGCCGGTTGGACCTAAGCCCAAGCCCAAATTGAATTCAAAATTAAAAATTACAAGTGGCAAAGATGATGGGCATGCATTGGTGGGATTTTAGGCAAGTAATCATTGCCTATGATGAGCCTAAGGGGAGTATAAAAGGGGTTAGGAGAGAGAGTGGCCGGTTCCCCTAGCTCATTCGGCCGAGAGAAGTGAGAGGAGAGAGAGAATTCGAGAGGGAGAGAGGAGAAACCGAGAGGGAAGGAGGCGGAGCCGGAGGGAGGAGCCGCCCGTTCGCCGTCGCCACCTAGTCCGACCGCCGTACGCCGCCGTGTGCTTGCTGTTCGTCCATCTTAGAGGCAAGTGGAGTCCGTAACTTCTCTTGCATGTCGGTTGTGGTAGTTGCATGTCCGGTTTTGAGTGTTATGTGTGAGAAAAACCGAGCCAAGGAGGGTTTGTTTGCATGCCACGTAACTGTTTCCGTTCGGTTTGTGGTAGACAGTTTCTTATTCGAGCTTGCATGTGTATTTGGAGTGTGATTTTGGCTTCGGTGTCTTCATGAAAGTTGAAGCTAACATATTGAGGTATGACATACTCAAATTTCATAGGAAACGAAGGTGATATGAGGGGTCAAATGCCTTGTGATACGGAGGTTCTAGATCTGCGAAATCTTCACTGACCTCTTGATGATTTCTTGGTTGCATGTTGTTTTATGTTGGAAATCTCACTTTGTTGTCTTCATGAAAGTTTTAGGTAAAATCCTAAACTACAACATACTCAAATTTGAAGAGAAATGAACAAGTATAGCCTAGTTAATCGGCTAGATCTTTGAGACGGATGGTTCTGTTGAAGTGAACCGAGATACCCGAGACTTCAAGGACTTAAAAGAGGATCATAATTTGGTTATTTAACCTAGATCTCTTCATGAAACTTGTAAAGGACACATTGGTGCATAACATACTCGAATTTCAGAAGAAATGAAAGAGATTTAATGGGTCAAATCTAAGTTTTTCGGTGATGTGTGTTCTGGACGGAACGGTAGAGGTTCCAGAAGCTTCATGGAGTTGTATAAATTAATCCATAAAGAATTTGGCTTAGTGTTCTTCATGAAAAGTGCACGAAAATGTGTTGGATATCACCCTGTAAAATTTGGGAATTTTCTGAGGTCATATGGGTATTTTAATTGAATAAATCCGAAAACTGTACAATCTGGCCATTATCCGAATATTAAGTGTATTTGGTGGAAATTTGGGAAACTATGTGAAATGCAAATTTGGCCATGAAATTGTGTGAAATTGTGATTTTAAATGATTGTTTGATTTTCATGATTTTTGAAAAATCATAAATATTAAAGATAATATTTATTTATGGAAATAAATAAATATAATATTAAAATAATAATATAATAAAATAATAATAAAATAATAATAAAATAAAAATGGATTATTTTATCGGCCATGAGTTCTATTGAATTATGATGCATTGTTATATGACATTGATGCATGTATGATAGTGAATTATGATGCATTGTTATATGACATTGATGTATGCATGATCGTGAACTATGATGCATTGCTATATGGCATTGATGCATGAATGATCATGAATTGTGATGCATGTGTGTGAATCATATGCCATGAAATAATAAGTTGAAAAGGATGATGAAAAGTGAAAGTGGTATGTGAGTACGAGGTTGTGGCGGAGGTTGATGTCTCGGTGGCCGAGTGGCATAATTCCGAGAGATTCCACAGGAGTTTCGGGATGCCCGGAATGTGGGGGCCGGAAGTCCCCGGTCGGAGGTTTTCTGCCCGAAGGGAGTGACTCGCGATGCCAGGATTAGGGTGCGAGATCCCGGTTAGAAGGGTAAAGACCGGAAGTCCCTCGTCGGAGGTTTCGCCCGAAGGGAGGTTCCTCGTGATGCTAGTTGAGGTGCGAGATGCCCGGAATGTGGGGGCCGGAAGCCCGGTGGCCATGAGATGGCTGGGATGGGATCCCTGTTGGAGGTTCTGCCCGAAGGGAGGATGATAATGGTGGAATTGATGAATTGAGAAAAGATAATGTGGGATCAATTGATAAATAAAAGTGAAAATTGATCTATGATGTGATATGCATGGTGATGCATGGCTAATGATCTATGATGTGATATGCATGGTGATGCATGGCTAATGATGACGTAATATGCATGGTGATGCATGGGTAATGATGATGTGATATGCATGGTGATGCATGGCCAATGATAATATGATGTAATATGCATAGTGATGCATGGTTAATGATGATGAGATATGCATAGTGATGCATGGCCAATGATAATATGATATAATATGCATGGTGATGCATGGTTAATGATGATGAGATATGCATAGTGATGCATGGCCAATGATAATATGATGTAATATGCATGATGATGCATGGTTAATGATGATACGTATGCCATG
Source organism: Eucalyptus decipiens (assembly GCA_014182575.1). Classification (NCBI taxonomy): domain Eukaryota; kingdom Viridiplantae; phylum Streptophyta; class Magnoliopsida; order Myrtales; family Myrtaceae; genus Eucalyptus; species Eucalyptus decipiens. Next base: position 20,766,517 of record CM024619.1, read on the forward strand.
ATGATGCATGAATACGCTTGACATCGAAAAGGTAAGAAATGCCTGCATTGTATGATGATATGCATGGTGCATTTGAGTTGTTATTGGAATTCCCTATCTGCTGAGTGGTTGTACTCACCCCTTTTGGGGATAACATTTCAGATTAGCACTACGCCGCTACCTGCTGTATCGCGTGGCGTGTTTTACGGTATTCCGTCTGACATCGAGGTGGAGATGATTGAGATAGATTGTCCCTCGGTACCCGGGTTGACTTTCATTCGAGTACGATGCCTAGTTATGTATGATATCGGCCCGTGGGGCCCTGTCATACAAGAGTTTTTGTCCGTGCACATACGACGGGATGGAGTGATGCGGGGGATGCTGCCGCCGCCACCACCTGACGCACCGGGATGGGTGTGAGATCGCGCGCGAGGAGTAGGAGCTAGATCACTTTTTGGTATAGATAGTTGACGCTTGTGATGGGAGGGTTTTCGTGCTTATGTGATGTTAGAGGTCGGAGTTCCTTTTTGAGATTTTAGGAAGGACATGGCAGAGTCCTTACCTTTTTTGTTTCTTTTGTACTGACCTGAGGAAAAACCCCATCTCGCTATATGTATGTAAGCAAAGCGTCAATGCTGTTTATAAAAATCGTGCTGTTAGTTGGTGTGTATTTGTATCATGGGATAGAGGGGAGATAGATGGCGATGTGAAATTTTGCTTCTGCTATGAGTCGCGCATGGGACCGCTTTAAAAAAAAAATGCCTATAATCTGGCAAGGCTTAATTTAGCCAAGAGTTAGAGATGGTAAAAGATGTAACATCGGCACTGTTAACGACCTGCGAAGGGTTCGGGGTGTTACAGGCTATACTTCAAAAGATGACCGACATCTCTTCCAACAGTCGTATACTTAAAGTCCATCGATCAGTGTCGGCATCCAAAAGTTCATTCCTTTGCTGTCCTCCTCCTCGCGGTCATATCCAACCACTTGATCCATCTACCGATGGCAGTGGCAGCAAAGGTAACTTATCTAGTCTGAAATGTTAGTCCCCAAACGGGGTGAGTACAACCACTTAGTAGTAAAGATCCACCAAACTACACAATGCGTCAAATAGAACAATCAAGGTATCATGAATAAAACACACATCATTCATGCATTTGAGCATACCTCACCTTACAGCCATGCATATATCACCATACAACATGCATATACCACCATGCACTTATACTCATAGCATCAAGCAGCCATGCATATATCACCACACAACGTGCATATACCACCATGCACTTGTACTTATATCATCAAGCAGCCATGCATATATCACCATGCAACGTGCATATACCACCATGTACTTGTACTTATATCATCAAGCAGCCATGCATATATCACCATGCAACGTGCATATACCACCATGAACTTCATGCTTGCATTCCCATGAGGTTCATCCCATGCTATCAAGCATACATCCCCATGAGATCCATTCAAGCCTTCATGATTGCATTTTCAATATCAAATAGCATCAATTTACTTTCATAAGCAGATCATGCATCATGCCATATGCATACACCCATGCACATGATTCAATTTCAATTCTTATCTTTCATAAGGATCTCATCATTTTTCATCCAGGGACCAATGTTTGCATCCCACAATTTATCACTCGCACCCTACTTGGCATCGCGAGGGCCTCCGGCACACACCTCCGGGCATCTCGTATCCTAACTAGCATCACGAGGAATCCCCCCGGCACACACCTCCAGGGCTTCCGGCACACACCTCCGGGCATCCCGAAACTCCCGAGGACATCCGCACACACACTCCGGGCATTCCAACACTCCCGAGGCATCGTCGGCTCACACCTCCGATGGTCTCGTTATTATCACAATATACAATCTCATATATGTCTCATTTTCATCATGGCATTTGATGCAACAATATCAAAGATCTAAACCATCTTTTGATGTCACATAATATGCCAAACATCACCATATATGCAGCATATATAACCACTTAAGATATCATATTTCGTAGGGCAGTCCATTTATTCTTGAAAATACAGCAAATTTCAGATAAAGGATAATGCACTTCTTTAATAAAAATTCTGGAAAAATTAGTAAATGATCTCAATAAATTCTGAAAATTTAACACGATGTAAACAAGATAGAGAGGAAGATATTTTATGAAAAACACTATGTCAAGAAAGTTTCACATCAATCACATAAATCCATACATCACAGCAAAAGAAATTCCAGTACCACTTTCGCACAGTTTCGGAAATAATTTCGATTAAACCCTTAAATGAACTCCAAAAATTCTGAGATTTTAATATGTTATAATTGAGACATAGAGGTAAAATTCTCATCAATAAATTAAAATTTAATTCCTTCTGAATAAAAGCTATAATTTTTATAACTCTTCCTATCTCTCGGTTCACTGTCCAGATTATCATTTTCAAAGAAAATTGTTTTCCCCGATCATTACTTGTTCTTTTATCCTCAAATTTTAGTATGTTGCTCCTCAAGATGTCGTCTACAACTCTCATCAAGAGCTTGAGATCAAATTTGGACTAGATAATTGCATGAAATTCACAGAATCACAATAGATCATCATAACAGTTTCCAGATCTAGCTTTATCAAAGAAAAATGGTTTCATCAACCTATACTTGTATGTTTCCTTTCAAATTTTGATATGTTATTTTACAAGAAGTCCTTTACAACTTTCTTCAAGAAGTTGAAGTTAGATTCCAACTAGAACATTGCATGAAACTCACGAAATCATCAAAGGTCGGACTGTTTTTCCAAAAATAGAATACTAGGCTAGAACACAACTCCTATAACTTCGAAATTTCACACTTCATTCACATCCAAGATTCACCATTCATCACACAAAAAACACAGCAAGCAATCTAATCCAAGCACAACACAGCAAGCAAAGATGGCAGGGCAAGGCGGGACTCGGCGGCTCGATGGCGGTGACAAACAGCAGCGAACGACCTCCGACCTCCCCTTCTCTCTCCATGCTCACTCTCGCACGATTTCGCTCTCCCTCTTTCGATTTCACTCGGTAACCCTCAGCTCACCTCCCTTTCTCTCTTTCCCTCTCACTTCCGAAACCCCCTTCCCTTTTTGCTCTTTGATTAATAGTTAATCACCCCTTTTTGCATGTAGGTAACAAGTGTTCTCATGGAAAGGACAAGTGGAAGGTAAGCATGGACAAGTGTGGGGGGAGAAGCCTTTTCCGATTCTCTTCTTCTCTCTTCCTCAACTACTCCATCCATTTATTCTTCTGTAAGTTCACTTAAATTTTAAATTTATTCTTTGCTAATCATTAGCTGCTTCGTGGCAGCTTGCAACAGGGAAACATGGAGGCTTGTGGGCGAGCACTTGACAGCTTGCTCGTCCATGCAATGGGCGGAACTCTAGTTGTCACTCCTCCTCTAGCGACGTGGCCATCATTTGCAGGGTCTCGACATTTCTTCTCACTCGTTGATCATTATGTCCACTAATTAAATGGTTACTATGGAGTGGTTTAGGTTGGTGGGTTGCGGCTTTATTACTCCTAATAACTAGCCACACTTTATTCTAAATATTCGCCTTAAATCTCCGCATGTGCATGAGTTATATACGGCCTATTCATATTGCCGTATGATACTACAACAATAAACAAGGATGGTTCGATTCGTAAGGTACATGGCCAAGTATAGAAAATTTCTTGTCAATCCATCTTGTGGCACAATCTCGGTCTCATCAGTGATAGTACGCAGGGATGGGTCTATGCCTTATGCGACGATCAAAATATTTCTAAACGCGGCCCATCAATCCGACGATGGAATCAAACAATGCTCATGCAAAATACTAATGGCACCATCCAACAGTACTTCTGTTGATTTGTCATGGTCATCGTACATTCGAGGATTGTCGAAATTCTCGGGTGCCACAAAGCAGCCACTGGTGGTTAGCCTCCATTTGATCGATTAAATCTTCCTTGTTCTCCCCCACCATTGGCCTTGTCCTTCGGATGAGAATCGAATTTCTTCATGGATGATGACTTGTACTCTACAAGGGACTTGGCCACGAATGTTGCTCGCGAGATCCATAGCATGGCATCTCTTTAGCTGTTGCTTGACCCATGGCTTGAGTTCGCTCATGAACTGTTGTCTCACTCATGGATGGAATTTGGAGCAACAACTCCAAGAATCATTTTACGTAGTCACAGACTCCGCCTTTTTGCTCTAGGCACTTGAGTTCATCATGAGCTTCCTTCTCCACATATGTGGGATAGTAGTTCCTTCGAAATTCCTCGACGAACCGAGCCTATGTAGTGATAGGGTCGCCACACCTATCATCCGACTAACAATGCTACCACAAGAAAGTGTTATCTACTACATACATTGATGCGGTGTTTACCCAAGATGCGTTGTCGTTGATTCCCATGGCTTGAAAATATCGTTCCATGTACCACAGGAAGTTTCTCTGACCCAAAGGGTTGCAGGCTCAGGGTCACCCGCTCTAGTGAACTTCAATGACTTTAGTATCAGGAACTACTCCACCAATTGATGCACGGGCCGATCACCATTCTCATTCCTAGGTGAGACTTTAGCAGATGTAATAACAGCATTGGCAGTAGCAATAGTGGCAACAACAGCAATAGCAGCTTAAGTCTGAGCCTGCTAACCAATCATGTTCCTCAATGTCTCTAGGGCTTGTAGGATCCCATTTATCCTGGGATCACTTGGTGCATTACCTCTGGCATCAGCCTACATTGGTGCTCTCCCTCCAGCACTGGCCCATCTCAATGCCCTTCTCCTAACACATGTTCAGGTCGGTGCCCTTTCTCTAGCACCAGCTAAAGTTGACACCCCTACTCCGAAAGGCCCTCTGATCAAGATCACTCATTTTGCATGATCTTTATGGAAATATGCCTTCCAATTCCAATAAGGAATCATAAATTTGAGCAACATGCACAAAATCAATTAACTAGTCACAAGCACAAGCATAAGGAAAGAAATGTTTTTCCTAGTTGACTATCCCAAAACCCATATCACCTTATCACTCTAGACCTTGACCAAGCTCGATATCACTTAAACGGAGATGTCACGCCTCGAATCCCAAAGCATGCAAACATTCCTCAACGGTCAATTAAATTGCGACGTCCTAGAACTTGTCACCAATCCATTCTTATTATTTTTCTATTAAACTCAAGCGGAAGCATTCAATATAAACAACACCCAATTAATCATAAACAAACATGGATAGTCTAAATATTGCAGACATTCCTAAAAGCAGCACTTTCATTTATAAATTGTTGACTCTAGGAAGCCTAATAATTACAAGCCTTTTTATGGCCACTTTCTACTGACCATTTCAAAAACCTGCAGGGTCAAGGTCAACCTAAACTTCATTAACAAAAGTAATGCCAACCAAAAGTGATGCTAGGCACGCCCGCATCTTAGTCCATCGAGTCCCCAAACCACACGCGACGGTTCTCCCTACTACAGACTTGAAAATATTTAACAACAATAGGATGAGATAAAAAGTCTCAATGAGTTAACAACCTAAGCCTCAACTAAGGCGCCAATTCAGCTTGGAAGCAGCTTAAGCACGCATGATATACAAACTTATCTCACCATCAAAATACATTCCATAATAACTAGGTGCATTGTCAAACACAAGCATTCCAATTATTATGACCCCTTTGGGCACCGACCAACACACGAATTGACGGTCTTCCGGCCTAATTGAGCATCATCCCGCCCCATTGGGCATGGTATCATCTAGAATCCCCGCTTAGACGGTATTCCATAGAGGAGTAATGGTCCGCCCTCAACCATGACTTGGCATCTAGACCTCCACCGAGCATCCAACAAACATCGGGCATCACCCCTAAACTCCCGTTGGGTGACGAATTCAATTAAGTAACCACTCAAGCATGCCAACAATCAAGTCAATTTTTATTTGTCACTAATTAACCCAATACAAAAGAGTTCATGTTCCAAATAATCAACTTTGACAAATTTTTGCATTTAAAGTTCCAATAAAACATTCACATGTGGTCATGTACTAAAATCAAATTGCTAAATTTTGCACACTTTCACTTTAAAACCCCATTGCTCCAATTAACACGTAAAACACAGCGTCCAAATACAACACCTCAAAGTTTACTATTTTTTTACCAATAAGCCCTCTTTGAAAATAGCATATTAAATACATGATTTGAGTAATCAAACATCATGACATTTCAAGCTCAAACAATCATAATTATGCACAAACTCATCCAAAAAAAGAGCATAAAATTCTACTTAACAACTAATCTGTCATTAATTTGCATTAATCACGATTAACTAAGTTAATCATGATTAATTAGGCTAATTTTGATTAATTAATATTAATGATCATTAATTAATCTAACTATAATCACTTAAAAATTAATCATCATTAATTAAAATAATTACATTTAACTAAACTAATTATGATTAATTAAAATAATTACGATTGACTAAAATAATTACAATTAATTAAACTAAACCTAATTAATTAATCTAATCATGATTAATTAAAACTAACCATCATTACTTAAACTAATCGCACTAAACTTTAATTTAAACCATCTGTAAACATAATTAAGGCTAAACCATACTTATTTAGCACTAATCACCATTAGTCCAAACTAAACCTATTCCTAAACACAATTAACTCCTAAACACAATTAACTACCTAATCAAGGATTAGGAGTTAACTTACGAGTTTCTAAGTGGCAATAGGCTAGCGTCGACGACAGCGCAACAACGTCAAGGGTAGGATGTTCGTGGCTTGATCGGAGACCCAATGGCGGCGGCGGCAAAGCCTCTTAAGGCTTTCCGCCAACAAGGGAGGGGGGTGCTCGGTGGTGGAAATGGTGGTTTAGTGGTGATAAGAGATGAAGGCGAATGGTGGCGAGGTGTGGTAAAGTGGCGGTGGCAAGAGTGGTGGACGGTGGTGTTGGATGGCAATGGGCGGATGATGATGGTGGTGAGAATGGTGGGTGATAAAGAAAAATGAAAGAAGATCAAGATGGGGAGGATGCGGCCACAATGGAGAGAAGAAAGAAAGAGTGAGGGAAGAGAGAATGGGGAGTGGGCAAAAGGTGGTGGTGGCGCAAGGGGGAGTAGAAACGTGAGAGAGAGGGAGAGAGTGGGGAGAGGGAGAGAGAGAGAATGAGGGAAGGGAGGATTTTAGGGCAAAATTCCATGATTTCCCTTTCACCCACTTTTCCTAATTTCCTCTCCACCTAGTCCCTTGTCCCTCTTTATTTTCTTTTCTTTCAATTTATTTTAAAAGCCAAGCCTTGGCCAAAATCACAACTTTGCCACTGGGGCTCGATTCCCTTTTGGCTTCCAATTTCCATCCGATAAATCATTTTCCCAAAAACTTCAAATTGTCAATAATTCGATGGATAATGATGCGACATCAAATAATTTAGTCTTGATATTCTTGAAAGTTTGATACCCGAAATCAAATTAAATTTCATGGTATCGATCAAATTTGAGTTTAGTATGACTTAAACTATCATGTGGCTTTTAGGGGTTCTCGCGCGATTAACCCATGGTAAATAATTTTCGATCCACACTTGTTCCTCCTCGAATAATGGATGATCTCGATTGTCACGTAATCGCAACAGTTCAAATACATACCCAAGTACAAGGTCAATAGAAAATTGGTTTATCATTGTCCGACGTGAGTATCTTAATCATGTGAAATCACCAGCAAACTAACTATGTCCTTCCGTCAAATCGATTTATATCCATTCACTAATTGACTTATAACAGCATCGTATTAATCCTTATCATCTTTATGGTTGAGCGGTTAATCCTTCGTTGAATTCTCTGGTCTTTCGCGTTTTAACCTTTTACGGCCTTACCTAATAAATTAGTTAACTAGTAAGTGATTAGTTCAAAGTATAATAACCATAAGTGCATCACTGAAATAACCATTTAATATATTTCAAAATAGTCCTTCGCATTAAATTGTTTTGCAGAGACCTCAGCTTCAATAAACTGAGTGGCATAATCCCTAGCTCCTTCAGCAATCTGGAAGTGGTGGATTGTATGTAAGTACTTCAATGCAGAACTCAAGCTCCTTTTCCGTATTTTGTAGATGAATCGAAAATTCCAAATTGTTCCACTGGCCAAGCTAAAGGCTACTTTTTATAGTAAAGTAGTTGAGCTATCAATAAAACTTAGACCGTGATAATATATCCAGTTTATAACTCTCAAAGTCCTCGTGTCGTGAATGCTTATCATTTCACCATCCAAATTTTACAATAAATTGGGTTATGAAGTTGTGATTATTGTCAAGTAGTTATTTTGGTGGGACTCTAGGCTTAGAGTAGACATAGATCGATGATATTGTGTTGCTTAAAGACCATGATTGACAAGTTTCAATAGAGTTACTTGTTCTGGCTGGAAGAGATTAAATGGATCAGCGTTACTTAAGTATTTGACAGAGTGAATGTGTATGTACTTAAGGCATGTCCTGTGCACATGTTTTATGATGAATAGGAGATTAACATAGCAAAAGTCCTTAGGCTCTCTCTTTGGTTCTTTCCACAACAATGGCCCTAGATTGTTTGGCGAGTGCAGTTCTCATGTGGCGATTAGGAGCTTGATAGGAGCTTGATGTCTTGTCCTCATTCTTGAAAATTACAAGAAAGTGCAATCCTAAGCTTCCCGGACTGTTCAACAACGGCACAATATTTTCATCTTTCTACCCAACTATTGATTGTTTGATATTGGCACATCCTCCCTCATTATTTATTTTATGTCTTAGAAGGACAAGAACATTACCGCGAGGAAATATTTAATAAGCTAGTATGACTGTATCCTTCATTATGTTCAGCTTTGTGTACTAGTGTTATGGTAATTCTTTCCCATGCACTCCATGTTTTGCTAGGATCAAGTTTTTCCTCTGTCATTGATTTCCTTTATCTTTCATCTCCAGCTAAAAGCTCTATATTGATATTGCCAGTTAACTGATTTTTTTTCTACACCACCGATAATTAAATGCTTTTAATCTGCTAAATAATGCATTTTTTGAGATATAACTCTATAAGGTTTCAATTTGAGTGCATAAAGTACACGAGGAACTAACTCAATCAAATAATCTTGTTTAGCTATCTGACTAGAAACCAATTGACTGGAGCAGTCCCTGATTGGATCTTGAAGAAAGCACAAAATGTGTAAGCTTTGCTGTTTGAAAAATTGTCTTGTTTGATCCCAAATTTGCTTCTAGCTCTTTGTCGCTAATCTTGCACTGTAGCAAGCAATTGTGCATTCCCATCTTGGATCTTTATAATTTGTAGCCTATGGAGTTTAAGGAAACAATCATAAGTACCTTTCTCTTTGTTAGGATCTATTTTTGAAATGTTATAGGCAAGACAAGAGGCTGAATTGTATGGTATAAATAAAAGGATATAAAGTGGATTTTCTTGGAAGTGCCAAGTTGGCCCCACTTTCCCCCTATACAAAAAGCCCTTCCAGCTCTAGATCTTTTTCAAACCTCTTAAAATGATAAAACTAACATTTGGAAAATCTTTGCTTCCCATAAATCCTCTTTGAAAATTTGCACAACGCATCACTCGCACAATATGATCAATTGCTTGAGCTATTTCTTGATGATAACAATGAACTCTACAACCAAATAAGTGTGCCTAGGAGATAGCGTTGGCTGGACCCACCTTCATGTGGGGCCCAGCTAGCATTAAAAAGAGAGAGAGAGAGAGAGAGAGAAAAGTTAAAAAGAAAGTGGGCTTTGTGCGTGTGTGTGCGCGCTCAAAGTGAGGAGAGAGAAAGAGAAAAGAAAGGGGGGTGTTGCTTTGTGAAGACTAGAAGAGAGAGAAAAGAAAAAGCAGAAAAAGAGAGATCCACCGAGAGAAAGCACACGAAGGAGAAAAGAGGACCGACTCTTTATGATCTAGATTTGAAGGCCAAATGTTGACTGAATTGGCTCAAATTTGAGTATGTTGTTTGTGAGACCAAGGGCTACGAGTTGATGGTTTTCGTTTGTCGAGAATTGCCTCCGAATTCTCTAGTTACAATTAGGATTTTCTTGCTACGAATTTATTTATCCACTTATATGGTGATGGAATGATATTGTAATGTTGATGTTGTGCCTCTAGTGTGTAACTAGAGAAGAATGCTTTGTATATCATGCTATTCTTGGTGATTATTGGATGTTCTAGGCGGTCCGTGGTTTTTCCCGCATCTGGTTTTCCATGTTAAATCCTTAATGTCATTATTTGCTTTGTCTACTTATCATTTCAGCATTATATTTGTATATTGTGATGTTATATATTGTTGGTTGTTGCTGAGGGTTAAGAGAATTTAAATTAATTTAGTTTCGGGGCAAAAATTGATCTAGGATTGCTTTTGGCTTGTGGTGAATTATTTTCCCCGAGTTCTCCCCAACAAATTGGTATTAGAGTTAAGGTTGAAATTCTAGTATTAAATGAAAGAAACTAGCAGCACCATGTTTAAGTTAAATGTCTCGAATTATTCTATTTGGAAGCCTCGAATGGAAGATGTATTATATTGCAAAGACTTGTTTGATCCTATTGATAGTGATGAAGCCAAAGGAGATAAGGAAGACAAAGAATGGGAGGGAATGAATTGGAAAATGGGTGGGTTTATCCAACAATGAATTGATAATAGTGTGTTTCATCATGTTGCTCAAGAAACGAAGGTAGACACTTTGTGGAAGAATACAAGATCTTTATGAGAGAAAAACTCCAAAAAATAAAGATCTTCTAGTTAAGCGATTTGTGAATTTGAGATACAAAGAGGGAAGTAATATGGCGGAACACTTGAGTGAATTCAAGATGTTGTAAATCAATTGACAAATCTTGAGATTGATCTTGGTAATGAATCGCAAGCATGCTTATTACTTGGCACTCTTCTCGATAGTTGAGACACCTTGGTTGTGGCGTTAAACAACTCAACTCCTTTTGATGTGCTTTCTATGAGTATGGTCAAAGAAAGTTTGTTTAATGAAAAAACAAGAAGAAAATGCTTGAATTATGCTTCCACATCAGATGCTCTTGTTATAAAAAAAATAGGGCAAAAAGTCAATCAAGAAGGTTTCAAAGAAATGATACTCGAGGCAAGTCAAGAGGAAGGTCAAAATCAAAACCGAGGAGGAGTGTGAAGTGTTATAATTGCAGCAAGATCGGACATTATGCAAAAGAGTGTTGGTTGCCAAAAGAGATAAATCCCATGATAGAAATGGATATCGAAAGAAATAAGAGAAACAAGCTACGCGGGCGATTACATGCGATGGCAATATTGTGTTCGTCTGTGATGATGTGTGAATCTTACATGCCAAGACTCTACGTGGGTTGTTGATTCTACGGCTTCTTTTCATGTCACCTTATGGCATGACTACTTTGCTTCTTATCGCAGCGGCGATTTTGATTGTATTAGGATGGGAAATAGTGGTGTTTCCAAAGTTATTGGCATATGAGATGTTTATTTGGAAACCAATGCCGAATGTAATTTGCTTTTGAAAAATGTAAGACACATTATAGATATTCAATTTCACTTGATCTCCACGGTGCCTTAGATGATGATAGTTATTGCAATTCCTTTTTTGATGGCAAGTGGAAATTGACTAAACGTTCTATGGTTGTGGCAAAGGGTAAGAAAATAGGTTCTCTCTATATCATGCAAGCTGACTTGATTCAAGAAGAGGTAAATGCAGTAGAAGATTCCTCGATTGATTTATGACATATGAGGCTAGGTCATCTTAGAGAGAAAGGGCTTGAAACTCTTATTAGAAAGAACCTTTTACTTTTGAAGGAGAAAATTCTAAAGGAATGCACTCATTGCCTTACATGTAAGTAATATAGATTTTTATTTCATAATTCCTCTCCCCATACAAAATTAAATGTACTTGATTTAGTTCACACTGATATTTGTTGCATGGATGTTAGAACCCTTTGAGGTGTATTATATTTTGTGAGATTTATCGATAACTGTTCTAGAAAAGTGTGGGCTGTTGCTTTGAGATCTAAAGATCATGTGCTTGCGATTTTCAAGCAATTTCTAGTCAATGTGGAAAGAGAAACCATGAAGAAACTTAAATGTGTTTGAGCTGACAAAGGTGGTGAATATAGAGGCCCGTTTGAACATTATTGTACGTACTATGGTATCAAGCTTGAAAAGACTGTTTCAAAGACACTACAACAAAATGGAGTAGCGGAGAGAATGAATCTAACAATAAATGACCAGATTCGGTGTATGCTCTCTCATGCTAGGTTGCCTAAGCCATTTTAGGGTGAAGCGATGAGAATGACAGTAGATTTGATAAATCTTTCTCCATCGGTTCCTCTTAAAGGGGATGTTTCGTAAAGAGTTTGGAGTGGCAAAGATGTTTCCTAAAATCATCTAAAAGTATTCGGTTGTCGGGCATTTGTTCATGTTCCAAGAGATGAAAGATCCAAATTTGATGACAAGTCTAAACAGTGTATCTTCTTAGGTTATGGACATGAATAGTTTGGTCATAGATTATGGGATCCAATTGCAAAGAAAATCATTAGAAGTTGAGATGTGGTGTTTTGTGAGTATCAAACTACTAAAGACATCGACAATGCGAAGAAACCAAAGAATATAGCTCAACGTTCAATTAGTTTCAACCCAAATCCTTCTACCATTGATATAGAAATCATGGGGGAGAAGTGCATGAAAATCATGAAGATGGTGAATCATCACATAATGTTAATTCTTCAATTGAGACAAGTGAAATAATTGAGCAAGAGCAACCTATCCTACCTCAAGTTAGAAGATCTGAGAGTGAGTGTAAGCATTCTCAAAAATATTTGTCACATAAGTATGTTTTACTCATTAATGCAGGAGAGCCAGAAACTTATGAAGAGACTATATCATGTGAATGAAAGAATCAGTGGCATGAAGCCATGCAAGAGAAGCTTAAATCCTTGCATGAAAATCACACATTTGAATTGGTGAAGTTACCTAAGGGTAAAAGAACACTAATAAATAAGTGGATGTACAAGTTAAAGACGGAAGAAAACAATCTACAACCACAATACAAGGCTAGGCTTGTTGTGAAGGGCTTTCGTCAAAAGAAGGACATAGACTTTGAAAAGATTTTTTCACCGGTTGTAAAGATATCTTCTATTCGAGTTGTTCTTGGATTGGGTGCTAATTTGAATTTAGAAATTGAACAACTTTATGTAAAGATGGCTTTTCTTCATGAAGACCTAGAAGAAGAAAATATATATTGAGCAACCGACAAGTTTTGAAGTTGAAGGCCATGAGCATCTTATATATAGTTGAGGAAAAGCTTATATGGTCTCAAGCAAGCGTCAATGCATGGTATATGAAATTTGAATCATTCATGGAAGAATAAGGATATGGTAAGACAAACTCCGATTCTTGTGTCTTTATGAAAAAATTCTCAAATAATGATTTTCTTATTATCTTACTTTATGTGGATAATATGTTGATTGTTGGATATGATACTAAGAAAATCAAGAGCTTGAAAAATGAGTTGACTAAAGCTTTTGCATGAAGGATCTAGGGCTGGCCAAGCAAATCTTAGGCATGAGAATTGCTCGTGATAAGAAGAATAAGAAACTGTGGTTATCTCAAGAGAGGTACATTGAAAAGGTGCTTGAAAGATTCAACAAGAGTATATGTAAACTAGTGAGTACTCCACTTGCAAGCCATTTCAAGTTGAGTAGTAATAAGTGTCCTTTAAGTGAGAAAGAGAATGTAGAGATGATGAAAATTCCTTGTGCATCGGCTATCGGTAATTTGATATATGACATGGTTTGTACAAGACCTTATATTGCTCATGCAGTTGGTATTGTGAATAGATTTCTCTCTAATCCAGGTAAGGAGTACAAGGATGCATTAAATTGACCTTGATCAAATCAGAGAAAGGACATTCTAAAAAGCAAGAAATGCACAAGGATGCTCCTCCCTTGGGCAGCCACGTTCATGATTGTAACCCATGCTAAGTTGATGCAATGCGACTGAGTCTTTCAAGATTCAACAAAGGAACAAGATCGTGGAGATAGTTTGCACTAAGCAAGTAGGAATAATAGAATTGGCAAGAGCCAAGCAAGCCAGATTACAAATAACATGTGGAATGGAATTTTGACCACAACACGTAAAATTTGACTAATGGGATAGCATTGGCTTTGATATTATGTGAAATTTTTTGAACCACTGCAAACTATTCTTCGGCTAATGTTACGTTATTTCTTAATAAAACTAAATTGCATTACTATTAGTTTAATAAGTGAAGGATGTCACAATGGAAAACTTAAGAATTTGGTCCGTGTAATGGCGCATGGACCAGATTCTATTAAATTTTGGTCCATGCATATTATTTTATAACTTACTGGGATATGTGTACTGCAAGTCTTAAAACTTGTCATAAAAGTGCAATTAAATTATAAAACTTGTAAAAAGTATAATCAAATCCTAAAACTTGTCAAATTAATCCAATCGAGTCATTCCATTAACACTATTAACTTGTCTAACGAAAAATGCCAATGTTGCATTTTTAAATTAATTTCTCTCTCCTACAAATTTTTTTTATCCAAATCTTATTTAAATTAGATTAAATATAATAAAAAGCTAAAATTTTATTTAAAAGAAAAAAAGAAAAAAGAAAAAAAGAAAAAGAGAGGCATGGCAGGCGCGAGCCCGCCTGGTGGGCACCACTACCGCCACCGCAATAGCCACCCATCGCCAAAGGGGCTGATAACCTTTGTCAGCCCCAGGAGAGGGCCAACAACCCTTGCTAGGCCTAAATGAGGGTACCCACATATGGACGAGCTAGCACTCGCCCAAGCCTAGCGAGTGTTGCTGTCCCTCACTTGGGGCTAGCGAGACCTCCCCCAGGCTAGTGTTTCTCGTCGGCCCCAAGTGACCATCTGTGTCGGGAAAATCTAGGTAAATACACATGATTTGACCTTGCTAGTGAGGCCATACCCGAGCATAATGAGAGTCATCGACCCTCGCTTGGGGTCGAACTCTCGCTTGGGGTCAACAAGGCTTTGCTCGGAGCTAGTGAGGGTCGACCACCCTCGCCTAGGGTGTGGCATCCCAAAATTCAAGACAACCTCTAGAGGAATTAAAGCCCATAATTAGGTAATGAAATTACCTATGGTTTATGTTTTAGCCATTAGTTTTCTCTTAAGGCTATGTGTTATGTGCTTGTGTTCATGAGTTTTAAATTAGTACTATAGGATAAATTAATGAGAATAATCTATGCTTGGCTATGCATTTTATAGACTAAGTTCCCATAAATAAAATGTTACAAGATTTTGGCTATGTGGAATTTAGTAATTAAATTCCTAAAAGAAAGAATAAGAAAGGGGTAAAATTTGATTTTTATTTAGGTTGGGCCTTAGGCCCAAGAGTGGACCTTTAATGGGCAAAGTTGGCCGGTCCATTGAAGCCCACAAGTGGGCTGCCGTCGACCATGAAAGGGGGAGGAGTGGCCGGCCCATTGCTGGCCCAAATGCCTCCAAGCCCAAGCCCAAAGCCCATTGCATGTGTTATGACAAGTGGCAAGAGGACTTGCATGCATTGGCCATTGGAAGAGGCAAGCTAATGATTGCAAATGATGAGGAATTGGGGAAATAAAAGGAAGAGGAGAGAGAGAGGGTGGCCGGTTGTGTTGTTCGGCCAAGTGAAAGAGAGAGAGAGAGAATCGTGCGAGAGAGAGAGAGAGTGAGGCCGAGAGAAGAGAAGCCGAGAGGGAGGAGGAGTCGCCCATCGCCGCCCGTTTTCCGCCCGTTCGTCCGCCGTGTGCCGTCGTTCTCCTCGGTCTAGAGGCAAGTTGGGATCCACTTCCTACTCTTGCATGTGTGTCTTGCATGTATGTTTGGAGTAGTGTCGAATTTTGGGTGATTAGAAGGGAGAAACCGAAGCTAGAATGATTTGTTCTTGAGTGATGTTGCTGTTTTCGCATGAACCGCCTGACCCGGAATCTTGTGAGAGCTTGCATGCATGTTTTGAGTTCGATTTTGACTTTGATTCCTTCATGAAAGTTGTAGCCAACATCTTAAAATACAACATACTAAAATTTTGTACAAATTGGTGGAGATTTATAGGGTCAAAATCTCATCCTACGGAGACACCAGATCTGGAACTATTTCACTGACCTTTCGGTGGATTTGTGGTTGCATGTTGATTTTTACTAAGAATCTCTCTTCGACTTCTTAATGAAACTTGTAGAGAACATCTTAAATACTAACATACTCAGATTTGAAGTAAAATTAATAAGTATAGCCTAGTGAATCGACTTACTCTTGAAGACGGTAAATCTGGAGACGTGGTACTGGACGCCCGAGACTTCATGGACCCATATGGTGACTGTTCTTTGGAAATTTGACTTAGATTCCTTCATGAAAGTTGTAGGGGACCTCTTGAAGTAAAACATTTCCAAATTTCAGAGGAAACGAAGAAGAATAAGTGGGTAAAAACTCGGTATTTCGGAGATGACTATACTGGACGTTTCGGTATGAGAACCAGAAGCTTCGGACGACTATAGAAAATTATATAAAACGAATCTGGCCTATAAGTCTTCATGAAAAATCTACTTTAGTGTCTTAACCAGAACCTGGTAAATTTTCATAATTTTCGGAGGTCATTCGAGTATTTTAATCGAATTATTTCAAAAACTGCACATTCTGTTTTTATCCGAAATTGCATGCTGTATTTGTGTGAATGATATCTTTTGTGTGGAACTTTATTGGCCATGTGTTTTTCATGAAATCAATGTCTTATTGTCTTGTCTACCACATGTCTTAATTTCATGATTTTTGAGAATCATATGGATATTTAATTTAAATATTTTCAAAAATGGTACAAGCTGGAATTTAAATAAATTTCAAAAAGGCATGATAAATGGACTATTCTAAATTGTACGAATGCCATAAATTTTATGTTTATGAATGATTGCGTATTGCTACATGTATGATGATGATGCATGTATAGATCGAAGGATGAAAGTGATTTTGTTTGCCATTACATCATGTGCCATGCTGAGTTGAGACCTAAATTGGTAAGCATGAATAATGATAAATGAGGAAACTGTTTGTGGCGGATGATAATGCCACAGGAGTATCGGGATGCCCGGGATGGGGGGTGCCGGATGCTCGGAATGTATAGAGATACATGGCCGGATGGCCTCGGGAGTTTCGAGATGCCTGGAATGGTTGGATGCCGGAAGCCTCGGAGGTCTTTGCCCGAGGGGATGCCTCGTGATGCCAGTTGGGATGCGAGATGCCCGAAATGTGGGGGTGCCGGATGCCCGGTGGCCTTAAATGGCTGAATGCCGGAGGTTTTTCTCACGATGCCAAGATGGGGTGCGAGTGTAAAGTATGAGATGAAATTGATGATCACCTATGACATGATGACATGTGTATGATGTGATGATGATCACCTATAGCATGATGACATATGTATGATGTGATGATAATCACCTATGGCATGATGACATGTGTATGATGTGATGATGATCACCTATGACATGATGATACATGTGTATGACATAATCATGATCACCTATGACATGATGACATGTGTATGATGTGATGATGATCACCTATGACATGATGATACATGTGTATGACATAATCATGATCACCTATGGCATGATGACATGTGTATGATGTGATGATGATCACCTATGACATGATGATACATGTGTGTGACATAATAATGATCACCTATGGCATGATGACATGTATGTGATATGATTGTGATGAGGATGTATGATGGTATATGCATGGCTTCAAGGTAAGTATGCTTGGATGCATGAATGGCATGTACGATGTTGTGATTGTATTGTATGATGCATTGAGTGGTTATTGGATTCCTTTACCTGCTGAGTGGTTGTACTCACCCCTTTGGGGACCAACATTTCAGATTAGCAGCATGCCGCTCCCTGCTGTCATGCGGGGCGTATTTTACGACCTACCCTCGGATGTAGAGGTCGAGTGCGAGGAGTTTGACTGTCTCTCTGTTCCTGGTCTTACATATATTCGAGTGCGCTGTTTAGTTATGTACGATGTGGGCCTGGCTGGGGGCCCTGTTGTCCAGGAGTTCATATCCGTCCACATTTGTCGCGACGGAGTGATGCATGGGATGTTGCCGCTGCCACCGCCTGATGCACCAGGATGGGTGTGAGGGCCCGTGCGTGACAAGTAGGAGCTGAAACTTTTTGAGATGGTTAGCCGACACTAGTGATGAGAGATCTTTCACGTTAGTTGTAGTGGGTCGAGTGTTTCTTTTTGGGGTTTAGGCCGAGTGTGGCTTCATGTCCTGGCCTTTCTTTTGATGTACCGACCCAAGGAAACCCATCTTGAAAATATGTAAATAAAGTGTCATGGCTTTGTCTTTTATTATGATGATTAGTGGTGTGCAATTGTATCATGGTTGATGGAGGGAAAGATGACGATGTTATATTTTGCTTCCGCTAAATGAGTCGCGCTGGGACCGTTTTAAAAAAAAAAATGTCCATGATTTACGACGCTTCTTTTAAGAGATGTAATCAGGTGTAACGTTGGTGCCTATGGCGCCCGGGGTGCCACATGATGTCGGCCCTGATGGGTGAAACAACGACAACGGCAGCCCACCAACGAGGCCCTACCCTACCTCTATTCTTCTTCTTCTTTTCAATTTTGCTTTTTTTTTTTTATAAAATTTTAACTTTAATAGTTTATATTTTTTAATTTAAATAAGATTTAAAGAATAAAATAATTTAAAAAATGCCACGTGGGAGAGAAAAATTAAATTAAAAATGTCACGTCAACATTTTTCGTTAAACAAGTTAAAGGTGTCAACCAAAGGAGTTGCTTTGACCAATTTGACAAATTTTAGGATTCCATTGCACTTTTTGTAAATTTTAAGATTTAATTGCACTTTTATGATAAGTTTTATGACTTATAGTGCACATATCCCTAACTTTTTTCATCCACCAACTAAATCTTCCATCTAGATTGTCACACCCCGAACTTTTTCCCAAGCCTCAAGAACACAACATTTGCAGGAGTTAATTATGTGACGTCAAAGGAGACGTCACCATCCCATTGATTTTCATCTTTCAATTAAACACATGCAAAAGTATACAATATCAACACCCGATCAACAAACCACAAAAGGATAGAAAGGAAAATACGTACGCAAATATAAAACTTATATATACTGCTTCATTAGATCAGTTGGTTATTTTACAAGCCCATTTTGAGCCAATCTGATACACATCCAAAAGTGTAATAGGGGGTTGCTCCTAGCACTATACAAAGGCAACTATCAAAAATGGTTTCTATCAAGAGGCCAGCTCCTCACAACTCGAGCTCAAGGTCACAATCCGAGTCGGAGTTGAGATCATTTACAGCTCCGTCAGGAGGGTTTGCCATCGAGGTGCACCGTTAAAACTACAAAGTGGCCCAAAGACCTCATCAACCTACACGAACCATGCCTTGTAAAGATGGGGGAACTAAATACCTTAGGCCCTTGTCAACTCACACTGCCGTGGTGTGCCTCTAATACACGATGTTGAGTACCACATCCTCTATCGAGAATTCCCTCCATCTACACTGGCAAACTATAATGGGTTTGGGGATGACTCATAATTACGAGCCTGAAAAAAGTGAAACAACAACAAATGAATTGAAAACTCGATAAGTAAATCGCCAAATCTCATATGGGCAGATGATTCATTTTGGAAACCTACTAAATCCAATGCCAACTTGTCAATGGCAGATCAATAACAAAGTATTTGCTTTATCTTAACTATGAACATGAATGGAAGTCCTCAACTACCCAAATATCCATCCTATCAAGAACCTATGAGGTATCTTGTACTCATTAAAAATTTTAAACATGACAATTAATAACCTCAACAATGTAATGTATACATGCGTGCCAAGCCCTAAATAATAACATAAAAATTCACACATGCCTCATATAATACAAATAATGGTCCATAAAATTTCCATGTATCAAATATTAGCTTCTAAAATATTGTCATGGTCTTTAAGTCTCAAATAATGACTTCAAAATATTCATGTACCTCTCACGTCACAAATAACAGCAATTATATCATGCACATGTCTTCAAAGTCAATAATACTGACAAATAAATTATGTACGTGCCTCTCACTTCACAAATAACAGCAATTCTATCATGTACGTACCTTTCAAGTCACTAATAATGACAAATAAATTATGCACATACCTCTCATGTTTCAAACAATGCATGTGACATGTAACAACTTTGAAAGTATGCATGTAACACTCAAATACCTTGTATACGATCGCCTCGAGAATCACATAATACCCCATAATATTATGCTATCTCGAGTCCATTTATTATACACACATAACCAAAACCCTATGGCTCTTTCAGAAATCTCTAGGGCATCATCCTACCCCATCGGGTATGGCATCGCAATCCATTGGGCATCATTCCGATAATCATCCCTGCAAAAGGCATTCAAAATCCATCGGGTATCGTCCCGAAATCCATCAATGACGCGTTCCTCATAAAACTACACGAATTAAGCACACAACTAATTCTTATTTTCATTTTTAAGTCCAATGTGTGAATGCCTCAAAGGCATACCAAGTCGTGTGTATCTCATAACCTATTGAATTTACATCAATAAAATATGTTGAGCACAAAACAAGAATTCGTGATTTGACCCATTATGTTCGAGCAACCAACCTAAGTCCAATCCGGATCAAAAACAATTTACCTCAAAATTGCTGAAGCAAGAGTACTCAGCCTGGCGTGCTTCCGCGTACGTCTAACAACTATCCCAAATCTCATCTTGGAGGCTTGAGGTGTTCTCAAGCACCGACAGTGGACTATAGACATGTATATATAAAGATCCATTCAAACAAACACATATAAAACCTTGCCATCAATACTAATTAACATCATATAGAATAAACACATCCAATAATAACTATGATTCCAAAATCATTTAAAGTTAACTTGGAATTTTCAAAGCTCTCCTAAACTTGTGGGTCCAATATAATTGCGTTGGCTGACAATATTAAAATAACCCTCCATGACTCGACATTAATTTGATTAAACATGCATAGAAGATGACGTTTTGCCTAAGTCTCGTGCACAACCTCACCCATGGAACCATTAGTATTTGGTCTGAGTCTAAACTTTTGTTTTAAGTGCCGCGATTTTTCTGCAGTTGGTGTCTAGATTTATAACATGGAACGGAGATAAAAGAGGCCGTGTTAGGCCAAAGCAAGTCA
This sequence comes from Eucalyptus decipiens, assembly GCA_014182575.1. Classification (NCBI taxonomy): domain Eukaryota; kingdom Viridiplantae; phylum Streptophyta; class Magnoliopsida; order Myrtales; family Myrtaceae; genus Eucalyptus; species Eucalyptus decipiens. The sequence goes on from CM024619.1 coordinate 20,787,786, forward strand.
AAGTACAAAACCCTCATGCTCCGAATCCAAGTTTGATCAAATCTATTTCGAATAATTCCATGTTGAATGGGTGAAACATTTGTCAACATCAACAGAGACTTAGATATGCTAATTTACAAGCACCTATTAATGAATGGGATAGACTAAGCTTCCAAATATTTCAGTTTCCACGATCATACAATTCAATTGTTGTCCTAAAAAAATCCTAAGATATTATTATTTTGTCTATCTAAATTAGATTCCAACTTGACATATATGATATTTTTGTTTTGTAACCACTTTAATAGGACATTTTTTTTTTCCATTATTTATATTTAACATATATGATACCACCAACGGCGTGCAAATAATATAGGGTCCAGGTCCAAAGATTTGAACTTAACCGATTTGTAGGGCTTGAAGGGTATTTCATTGGCCTCCATATTATTGGGTCTCCACAGCCATAACCTCGAATGAGCTAATGAAGTTTCTAAGAATAATGGAATTTGGACTCCACCATCAATTAACTGTATAATAACCTAAATCTGAGATATGGTCATAGCAAAATTGTTGCGACCTATCCTCGGATGGACCACTAAGAATTTGGCTAATGCATTGTTGAGTTCAAATCTAGCTTGAACTCTCTCAAGCTCATACTAATTTGCAACTTATCTTTTGAATTTTTAACATACAAATCACGACACTAATCAATTTAAGGTGGATCGATTAGATCCAAGTAAAGTTCTAGGAGGATTACTTACTTTGAACCAAATAATCTAAAGTCGAAAACTTAATTACACTAATTAGCCAACTAATGCCATTTTGATACTTATTCTTATTCAATCACCAAATAAAGTATTCATAAGTATTCATGCAGCATTCATGAGTCCAAGAAATGTATTCTTAACTAGGCTAAGGAAATAGATTATAAAAAGCACACAATTGAAATAATGGAAATATGCAAATAACAATATAATAAAGCACAATCTATTTATCAAGGATTTTCACATATTTTAAGAGACAACTACTCAAAAACTAATTATTAAGCTTTATCCTAACTTAAAATATTTAAAAAAAAAAAAATCGGAAATTTTTTAATTTTAAAATATTTTAAATAATAATAATTTTTTATTCGAAGATGCGTATTTTGGGTAGGGCCTTAGAGCCTGGTCAAGATGTGGACTACCGTGGGCCTTCAGGTCAGGCTCTGAATAAAAGCCTAAAGAAAGGGATGGGCTCAACAATTGAAGCGCAATTCGGCCACAACCAGGACAAATTCCAAGCCCACTCAACCAAATTAAACCCAAACTCAACAAGCCGAACTAAGCCCACCATTATCAATGCCGAATCACACTTAAACTCTCCACATTAAAACAAGCCCAAATTCCTCGAACCTAAAGCGACCAAGGAACGCTCATGGACTTACTGACAATCGTAGCCCAGTCCATCGAGCCCGAATCAGGCCACAAAATCAAAACGACGGAAAAAAAGGGGCCGTCGGTGGTGCTCCCTAACCGGCTCGAGGGTGGCAAATGAGGGTGAGCTCGATAGATCGGACAATGTCTGGTCGCCTTGCGCACCCCCGAGCCAAAATCCTCGGGAACTCGACACGACGCACCTGAAAGAAGAACAAACAAGATTCAAACCAAGATCTACCGTGGCTTCAACTCAAGAAGAAGGCTAACATCGATAAGTTGACGGCTGGGTTTCGAGTGTGTCTGTCGCCGAAGGACACTCGCTCGATTTCTCATGGCGGACCTTTTTTCCTCTCTTTCTCTCTCTCTCTCTCTTTTTTTTTTCCTTCTATCTTGAACCTCCCCGAACTCCCCAGTCAGCGTCCAAAGGCCTCCTTTTATAGGCTCTCGACCTGCAGAAGAGTCCAATCAGTGAAGACCCTTCACCCTCCGGTCTCTCGTGTGCTGGCTAGTCCTTAGGCTACCCCGGTGATCCCTTGCTGTATAATTTAATGGAATTTTTTTCTTTTTCATTTAGAGGGTAAAAATTAATCTTTAATTTTTTATATAACTTAATTTTAAGTCAACAACCCAAATTTTGGTGTCAACCACCAAAATTAGAGCAATGAAAAAGACTATTGTCATTGGAAGAACAATATGAAAAGAGGGATTAGATAAATTGACAGTATGAAAAAGGTTATTACGCAAGAAGAGATGGACAAAAGCTTGACAGCTCAATTCTAGATGGATATCCCACAATCATGGAAGACTTGGGGTCGTCTCTCTCTCTCACTCTCACACATCACTCTCACATCAAGACATACAAAAGCAAAGAGTCTTTGTCCGTTCTCTTTTTTTTTTTTTTTTTTTTTTTTTTTGTGAAAACCACTCACTCTCTCTCTCTCTCTCTCTCTGTGGATTGAAGGTTAATCTGTGGTCCAATAAAGTTATTATGCAAGAAAAGTTGAACCAAAACTCACTCAATGCTTGATGACTATTGGTACGTTCATAGAAGACTTGAGGTCGTCAAATATATAATAGCAAAAAGTGTTTACCCACTCTCCCTTTTTTCATACATAAATGCATGAAGTTAGATCACTCACTTAACAATTATCTCTCTCTTGCTCCCTCGCTTAGCCAAGTTTTGTTTTCACAGACTTCGATTAAAGAACGGGAGATCTCTCTCTCTCTCTCTCTCTCTCTCTCTCTCTCTCTCTCTCTCTGTGCGTTGAGCTCAAGACTGAAATGACGACGATTCTCTTCTCGGCTCGATATCTTTTATCTATGCTTGTCCTTCTCAGCATCACTAATTTAATTGCTGCCGCCACTCTTCTGCCTCAAGAGGAAGGTGAAAGAAAATAAACCCATCGATCTTTTATTGCTTTCATTGTATTGTTCCTTTACCTTTTGGGCTCCAACGTACACCAAGTTTTTTTTTTTTTTTTTTTTGGTGCTTGTTTTTCATACATATATTCAACCTCAAGCACAAAGAATGTCAGATTCGCATGCGAATCTGACATTCTTTGTGCTTGTTTTGCATGATACATTGCTGTTCCTTTTGACTTATCGGTTCTTTTCTCTTTCAGTGGATGCGTTAAAAGAAATAGCAAAGATGTTAGGGAAATCGGATTGGAATTTTGACGCAGATCCATGCGGTGTAGAGGGTGGATGGGGTGACGACAAACTACTTGGTAGAACTACCAACGCTGTCATTTGCAAGAATTCCACCGACGCCCACAACAACCCCATTTCCCACGTCTATAGCATGTCTCTTTCTCCCTCAATTTCATGAATTATACCATCGTGGATTCCTTGCTAGACTTTAATATTAATCACGCAATTGCACACCAATCTTTTCTCTTTACTGAGTCGACTAGCTTTTGAATTAAATCTCTTTGCACAATATTAGTATTTCATAAAAAAGAAACATTAGCCGATTTTCTGGTGGAAATGCAGCAACAATATGTAATCACTTATCATATTAAAATTACTCATGAAGTAACTATGAGCATAATATTAATTGTTCATGGTATGATTATACAAATTTTTATAAGTTTAATCAATACAATCTCATATTATATGCTTAGCTTTAATTATATAAATTATATTTTTAGTGAGTAATGGGAATGTCAAACTCAAAGATCATGATTAAATATCAAAGTGATGAGAATGGGGCTCTACGAACTTGTAACATCATTTTGATGCCTAGTTTTTAAGTAAAGCTAGAATAAAGCCTTCGCGTCGTTGCGAAAACAGAATTCTTCAGGAGCAATCTCTTGCCGGCACCCTTCCGCCTCGACTGTTCAGATTGCCTTTCCTCGAAGTACTTGTAAGCACTCTCTTTCTCCATTTCCCCTTTCTCCATTTTCGATCTTCTTCTTCTTCTTCATCCTCTCTCTCTATAAACAGTGATGTCTACCGCAACTACCTGAACGGCACAATTCCTAAAGAATGGGGCTCTACGAACTTGTACTACATGTATGCTCTCTGTCTCTGTCTCTGTCTCTGTCTCTCTCTCTCTCACGAGTGTATGTGGGTGCAGTTGTGTACTCGGAAACCGATTGACTGGTCCAATCCCGAAGGAGTTGGGGAACATATCCACACTCGGGGGATTGTGAGTGACCACTCATCCCGATGCTCGCCTTTGGCCTCTTCGCTGTTTTAAATTTGATTGATGTTTCAAGGTTTTAACTTTCATATTCCGCTCAGACTCGTCGAAAGCAATTGGCTTTCTGGACCTCTTCCTCCAGAGCTCGGGAACTTGTCCGGGTTAAAACGATTGTGAGTCTCTTGATGCTAATTCTAAGTTAGGCATCGAGTTTTTATTCGCTGATGATTTTGTATCTGGCGAGGGAATTTTATCCATTGGAGTGATCTGTTGAGAGATACAGCATTCAGGTTCTATTAACCAATGTGTTGTCATGGGTTTTTCTTGTTTCAGGAGGCTTAGGTCAAATAATTTCACGGGGGAGCTGCCTCAAACATTTGTTAACTTCACGCAATTAATTGACCTGTTAGTTTCCAGTATCCACAAACTCAGCTAATATTTAGCCATTCCTATTCTTTCTCCTTCATATGAATCATGTTGTTTAATGCACTGTAGGCAACTTGGTGATAATCAGTTCATGGGAAAGATACCCGATTTTATTCAGAACTTGACAAATCTCCAAAAACTGTAAGGCTTAATGCTTCTTCCCCTTTTAAGTCGGTCTCTATAGATATACCCCCAAGACAATTCCATCTATGAATTGTATCATCAGGATTATTCAAGGAAGTGGATTGCAAGGGCCGATTCCTTCTGGGATCGCACTTTTGGAGCGATTGAACGACTTGTCAGTATGGAATTTTGGCATTTCGATCTGATCTCTCTTTCTTTAAGATGTTATCAATCAAATAAAGCTCCTATTTGATTTTGATATGCAGGAGAATAAGTGACCTCGATGGACCCGAGTCTCGTGTTCCACAACTTAACAGTACAAAAATTGAAACACTGTGAGATCGATGCTCCTTCACAGATAGTTTACTTTATGCAAAAGAGCCAAATCGTCTTAGCAATGTGACAATATCGGTGTTATTTTCTTATAGGATTCTGAGGAGCTGCAATCTCATGGGAGAGCTACCTGGTTATCTAGCAGATATGACAAATCTAAAAATATTGTGAGTAGAAAGCGGCTTTCCCTTTGGCTATTCCAGGCAAAATAAATAATTTTACCCTTAAGGAGTGAAATTTCTACTAGTCTTTGGTTGACTATTGGTTGCAGTTAAAGAACCCATTCAAGATGGCTTGAAGGTCCCTTACTAACTTCAATGGTGTTTTGATATTTTCTGTTGATATTGCTGAATTGTGAATGATGTGGCATATAAATTCTTGGTGATTGTGGCCTCTGCTGTAGAATATACAGTTTCACGCAAAAGTATATGGGCCTTTTCTCTTTGTGAGAATTTGTGGAACTATTGTCAACCATTCTAAAAACTCAGGCTATTAGATGAAAGCGTGGTTTGTTATTTAAATATTCTAACATTCTCTTTGTTTTCACTTTTCCAGCAAGAATTCTTACCTTGGTTGTGGTTTCCCATTTCGTCTAATTTACTTTTGCTTTGATATGTTATCTTAACTTCTTAAGAGCATTAATGCAAAATGGAGGCTTCTAGTGGTTGATTGTCTGGAAACTTTCCTTCCGGTGGTTTACATTCTCGAATCTCAGCCCTACAACATCTAGCTGGAGTTTTATGCTTGACTGTTGTACACTTGTCAGACATAACATTCATAGTTCAAACGAGCATGGCTTCAAATGCATCTCTATACAAGTCAATTCTTCTTGTTCATGTGGTCATCTCTGTAAGATTTAATAAACGCTACTTTTAACAGCAACATTTTGCCATTCTGTCATAGCTTTGTTTGTTTCGCAAAAAACATTTTCCTGATTTTCCAGCGTTTGGTTTGTTTAGGAAAATGAGTTAATGGAAAATGTTTTCTGAGTCAATGAAAGATCTATTTTTAAATTTAGGAAATGATTTCCTCTTTTGAAAAAGTGGGAAAACATTTTCCAAACTATGAGTTGGTATTGGTGCTTGGACCCGCAACTCTTTGCTTGGACAAGGGAACGCCAACGCCTGGTTCTTGGTGCTCAGCGTTCAGGACTAGGTCTTCAGCTATGACACTCAAGCTCTAATCCCCAGCACTTAGGTTGAGTCCGCGAAGGCCGTGTGCAGGTCCTTGGTGCTCAAGTTTGGATCCTTAGTTAATGAAATGTTTGTTCTTATATAAAAAAAATATTTTATCCCATGGCCCGTCGCCATAGCCGACAACCGGCCGAGGAAGAAGTTAAAAGAAAAGGATTAAAAAAATAAATCAAAAAATTCGAATTTTTTTGGCAATTTTTTCCTAGAAAATCAAATTAAATTTTCAATACTAAACAACGGAAAATATTTTCCGGGTATTTTCAGGATTTCAGTCAAGCACCGGAATATTTTAATTTTCCTAAACATCTGAACTAGACTTTGTATGTTCATTGATGTTGTCTGTGTTTGTACAATCGTCTGAAGTATGCTCAAAGAGTGTCCTGAGGGAGTCAGTTAAAAGTATCTTCTCATTATATATTCACATAAACTTGCTTTGCAGAGACCTCAGCTTCAACAAACTGAGTGGCGACATCCCTAGATCCTACAACAGCCTGGAAAAGGTAGAATATATGTAAGTACTTCAATGCTGAACTTAGGCTTCTTTTCATATTTTGCAGAAGAATCTAAAGTCTCAAGTTTTCTAGTGGTCAAGCTACAGACAACTTTTACCATAAAGTAGTTGAGCTATCAATAGAACTTAGACCATGATAACATATTCATTTTTTAACTCTCAAAGTCCTCAGGTCGTGAATGCTTATTACTTCACCATCCAAATTTTGTAATGAATTGAGTCAAGAATTTATGATTATTGTCAAGTAATTATTTTGGTGGGACTTTAGTCATGGAGCAGGCGTAGATCATTGATATTCTGTTGCTTAAAGAGCAGCCCTTTTGATCATTTCTTCGCCTGATTCACAAGTTTCAAAAAGTTACTTGTTTACGCTGGAAGAGTAAAATGGATCAGTGATACTTTAGCATTTGACAGTTGTATGTTTCTGTACTCAATGCATGTCTTGTGTGCCTATTTTATGATGTATAGGAGATTAAATATAGCAAAAGTCCTTAGGCTCTCTACTTGGTTCTTTCCACAACAATGGCTCTAGAAGTTTGGTGAGTGCAGCTCTTAAGTGCTATTTAGAAGGTCTGTGGAGGACCTTGGTATCTTAACCCTAGTTTTGAGAATGATGAGAAACTATAGTCCTAAGCTTCTTGGACTGTTTAACATTGGTTTTCATCTTTCTGCCCAACGATTGAAGCTTGACAATGGCACGTCTTCCTTAATTATTTATTTTATGTCTTAGAAGGACAAAAACATTATCACAAGGAAATAGTTGATAAGCTAATTTGGAGGTACCCTTCACTAGTCCATCTTTGTGTACTACTGTTATGGTGATCTTTCTCCAGGCGCTCCAAGTTTCGCAGGGATCAGGGTTTTCCTCTGTCATTGATTTCCTTAATCTTTCATCTCTAGCTGAAAGCTCTATATTGTTATCATGACTTAAACTGATTTTTTTCTACACCACAAGTAAACAAAAATGCTAATAATCTGCTAAATAATGCGTTTTTGAGGTATAAGTCTTAAATAATTTCAGTTAGTGTATAAAGTATATGAGGAGCTGACTCATTCAAATAATCTTGTTTAGGTATCTAACTGGAAACCAGTTGACTGGAGCAGTCCCTGATTGGATCCTGGTGAAAAAAAATGTGTAAGCTTCGCTGCCGGAAGAAAATAGATGTCGATATTGGGAATTATTTGTACCGCATTACTAGTCATAGTATGTATAGTGTGAAAAAGATTATTTTTCTTGTTTAATCATGAATTTGCTTCTAGCTTTATCTGGCTAATCTTGCTCTGTACCAAGCAATTATGCATTCACATCTTGCATCTTTATGGTTAGTAGCCTTTGGAGATAAATGGAAACATCATAAGTACCTTTCTCCTCATTGGGATCTGTTAATTGGATGGATGTATGTAACAAAAGAGGCTGAACTGTATGATATGCATGAAAGAATATAAAGTGGATTTTCTTGGAAGTGCCTAGTTAGCTCCATTTTCCCCTGAACAAAAAGCCATTCCCAGCTGTAGATCATTTTCAGACCTATTGGAATGATTAAAATTATGTTTGGAAAATTTTTAGCTCCTATTAATCCTCTTTGAAAGTTTGTCTAATGTATCACCTGCAGTATATGATTAGTTGCTTGGGCCATTTCTTGCTGATAACAATGTTTTTATGGGTTTGTGTATTTGAGAAACTCTACAACCAAAATGAGTGTACTTAGGAGAAGTTGATATATCTTATGGGTGTAGGAATGAAGCTCTTGTCAGGTAGTTTAAACAGATAAATGTGGTCTGGATAATTTCTTATTAGAAGACGTGACGTAGTAGTAGGTGGAATCACAGTTCTATTTAAGCCTCTTTGCCTTAGACATCATGACTGTGGTACTGTTACTGAGTAAAAATGTTTTTATACACTATAAATAGTTTTAAAGTCTCCGTTTACTTCAGTTAGTCTTTCTCCTTTTCATATTCTAAGATAAGATATTTTCAGTAGGAATAAAATATCAATTTCATCATCTTGTGATGTTTTCGCCTTTCATCTTGCCTTACCTGTCCATTTTTGCAACTTGTCTGCATTTTTGTACATACTTATCATTTGATGGAATTATTGAAAAAAAAAAATCATTTGATGGAATGACTTTCAGTGTATTCTTCAAATTGATGAGATTTTGGAAATGGTCGACTGTTTCTCTGTGTAGTGATTTATCATACAACAACTTCACTGCTGGAGGCTCAGAATGTCATGAAGATTCTGTGTATGTCCTACTTCCTTCAGTCAGTCCAGGGCTCCCCCAAAATGTTCACTTATTGAGTAACTTATATCCTGTTTGTGTATATTATTTCCATTTCTCTGCTGAATGTTGATTTTGTCTTTTCTCTACAGCAACTTGTTCGCAAGCTCCGAGATTGAGAATGCGTATGTTTGCGATTAACTTTTCATTGAGCGACTTGGATTTCTAAGGACCTGCATTTTTATTGATTATGTACTTAGCATTGAACTTCATTAAGAATGATGATGATTATAACAGTAAAATCTTTGCTGACTTGCTCAGAACCTCATATTCTGCCACAAGTGGACTTGTCTCGTGTTTGCAAAGTCAACGTTGTGCAAAAAGTAAGTTAATATGCTGCAGAGTCATTGTTGTGTATAATGTAAATTGATGTGCTGTATATCCTATGAAATTTTGTGAGACTGCAGCTAATTGTTCTAAAAGTTTAAGTTATTAGATGAAGTGCGGACATATTTAATTAGGGAGGCAAATTAGGCTTCAAAAGATTTGAACTCATGAAATCCAGCTTTGATACCATATGAGATTTTATAGGATCACAACCAACTGTTTTAAAAGCTTAAATTGTTAGAAGAATGTATGATTTTATATTTAAATTATTCTAACATATCCTATCATTATCATCAGATTCTAATATTGCATCTTACTCTCTGTGTAATTTCTCATCAAATTTAGCTCCTTGTCAACTCTCCTCTTGGCTATTGTGTCAATCTTTGATGGTTGATGCATAATTACCCTAATAATTTCAAAAGCTACCTGCATGAAATAATGGGTTGCTCATAACTTGGGAGTTTCTATGTAATTTTCCAATGAGTAAATGCTAGCTTATTTAGTGTGTCTGGAAAGTCCACTCCATATTAACAAATAGAAGAAACTGAATTTTCTCTGTGGCTGCTTCCTTACTCCATCCAGGTCGGTATAACCTCTTCATAAATTGCGGTGGGAGCAAAGCAGAAGTAAGTGGCACCACATACGAAGATGACTCACAGGAGGCTACACCTTCAAGTTTCTTCAGGAGTGATTACTGGGCCTACAGTAGCACTAGTTACTTTGCCGATGACAATATCGCTGCAGTTAGCTATAAAGTTAAAAACACATCCACACTGTCCATGAATGATGCCCAACTTTACATGGAAGCACGGCGTTCTGCCATCTCTCTAACTTATTATGGTTTTTGTCTGATGGATGGGCCCTACAATGTAACCCTTCATTTTGCAGAGATAATGTTCACAGGCAACAAAAGTTATAAAAGCCTTGGAAGGAGAGCTTTTAATATTTATATACAGGTAAACTCGGAGCATTATGTAGTGCCGGTTCTAATATATAAAGCACATAAGCGTTCAATAAGTTATGGTTGGGAAGTTTATCCAAATATCTTGTACTTGCAAATCATGATTTTTTCACAATTTGTACATTCTATGGAGACTAAAAGTTTTACCTTGTTCAGTGTGGAGAAACTCAACTTCAATCAGATGAAATATTATTTCAGGGGAAATTGGTGTGGAAAGATTTCAACATTGAGATTGAAGCAGGTGGAGTTGGAAAGGAGGTCATGAGAAATTTTGCTGCTATCGTGACCAAGGGCACTCTGGAGATACGCTTCTATTGGGCTGGGAAAGGAACCACTGCTATACCTGACGGAGGAGTCTATGGTCCTCTTATATCTGCTATCTCCGTCTACCCTGGTACACAGATGGATGCTTCCATGTTTCACTTGGTGCTTCTCTTATTCATATTGAAAAGAATACCTATATTTTTTCTTGCACCAGAAGTCATCAATAGGCTATTCAGTTACTTGGTTTGGTTGCAAATGCCTACTGTTGGATTCAGGCCATTGGCATATGTCACTATAGATCAAGTCAATTACGCACAATAGCTGACCAGGGTGAAAATTGGTTATACGTTGCTTTGTGTTCTTTCTATCTGAGCGTGTTTTCTCTATGTATCTTTAATCCTTCCATTTGACCACGAATTGATAGCCTTGTTCACTTTTCCGCTATGGATTACGACCACTGTGCCTGCATAATACAGTACAGCCTTGAGAATGAAGAGTAGAATTTTTTTTGTTTTTGTTTTTGTTTTTCCCTTTGTATTTTGTATTACATGTTCCATAGATGATATCTTCCCGTGCTCATTTATCTGATAGTTTCTGTGGAGTACTCTGGGCGGTTTTATGTCCTCTTAATTCTCAATTATTGTGTTCTCCATCAATTTCTTTGTATTCAACGAGAAGCTACAGATATTTTTCTGCATTTATGTCTATCCCATTTAACTGAACAGATTTGGTTAAATATTTGTTTGTTCTTTCTTCATTGCAGGCTTTGATCCCCCGGCCAGCATATCTGCTGGCACAGTGGCTGGGATTCTGGCTGCTATAGTTTTTGTAGTTTTCTTTATCCTGGTTATCCTTTGGTGGAGAGGATGCCTTGGACGTAAAGATAAAATGGCACAAGGTAGTTGCTTACCTGGAATCTCCGCTATTTAGTCCACGTGTATTTGTCAAGGAATATGAGAATGTTATGCACTCTGAATACATTTTCCCCCTTCCGTATTCTGGTGGAGAGGGAGGATAGTCACATTGCTTCAGTTATATTTCAGCTAAATCGCACAGTTGTCCTGTCAAACTGTTGGCACATGATACTTCTTCTTTTTCTTCTTCTTCTTCTTCTTCTTCTTCTTCTTACTTTCCTGGTTGGGGAAAGTGTAATGACAATGGATCATTAATGCTCCATCTAGATTTACAGTTCCCATAAAATTGTTGATGCATGACATTTGGGCATTCCATAGGGAATTTGATTCGACGCAAAAAGCCAAAGATTATTATTAGGCGGTATACAGCTAAAGTGTCATAGAACCATTTGGTTTGCTTAATGAACTAAATTTTTATTTAGAAATCCGAAAAATGAAGGAATAGATAGTTATAGGGAGAGACGGTAGATTGTTTCTCAGATGTGTGTGTGTGTGTGTGTATACACACACAAAGTCTACGTTTCAAGACACCAAAAATAGCTGCCAGAACTTCACGTGCATGAGAAATTAAAACATACAAGCCATACCCTACGTTTCCAAGGGGGTTCTCTGTATGATTTTTATTTTCCTTCACTATTAAATACCCTGGGGACAATCTCATTTTACTTTTCAAAAATACATACTGCCAATTGATGCCAGACTTTCCAATCTCATTCTGTACTGAACTTGCTCAGACCAAAACATCACAAAAAGGTTTTCTGGAATATTGAGAAGGAATTGATACGTCTTTGTTAGATAGTGGATTACATACTTTAACTGTTGACTTTTCCAAATTCATAGAAGTTCTAAAATGTGTTGCAGATTTGAAGGGTCTAGCGTTGCAAATTGGTTTATTTACCTTGCGACAGATTAAAGCTGCCACAAACAATTTTGACACTGCCAATAAGATAGGAGAAGGTGGTTTTGGTTCTGTATACAAGGTATGCTGGAAAACTGGCTAACCAAATTCCCCCAATTCCCAAGAGAGAAGATATGTAGAAAGCAGCATTCAATGTAACTCAATTTTCACAACATAGATCTGATGCTAAAGTTGAATTGCAGGGTTTTCTGTCAGATGGCACCCCTATAGCAGTGAAGCAGCTTTCATCCAAATCACAACAAGGAAATAATGAGTTCCTGACTGAGATTGGGACGATTTCTGCTCTTCAGCATCCACATCTTGTGAAACTCTATGGATGCTGCATTGAAGGAAATCAACTTTTGCTGGTTTACGAGTACATGGAAAATAACAATCTTGCTCGCGCTTTATTTGGTAATTTGATATCACATTGTGCTTCATTGACTTCAGTTAATGACATGGCAGTAAAGCGGCTTTGATGTCTTCTGATACAATTGAAGGTCCTAAAGAATTTCAGTTAAAGTTGGATTGGTGGACAAGACACAAGATATGCGTGGGTATTGCCAGGGGATTGGCATATCTTCATGAAGAGTCAAGGCTGAAGATTGTGCATAGAGACATTAAGGCTACTAATGTTTTACTGGATAAGGATCTCAACCCTAAAATATCAGATTTTGGTTTAGCAAGGCTTGATGAGGAGGACAAAACACATATTAGCACCAAGATTGCTGGAACTTAGTAAGTTTCTTGCTTTTTGTTCCTGTTAACCTAAGTAGGAGCCAGTGACAACATAAAAGCATGGAATAGAAACATATATTCTGATTTAAGAAAAGTGAGTTGAGTGGAGCTTTGTGGTGGATTCACATCATCCCAAAGCATGGTGCTCAACAAATTCGGCTTAACCTCAAAGCCTTATGACTGTCCCACCACTCTTCACATTAATTAGGAAAAAAATGTAAATTGTGTCATACTCTACCATTAAGTAATGATACTTTGATATTGACTTATGTAATTGTTAATTTGAATATAACTTAGTATTATAGCAAATTCGCCCATGTTTCTATTGTATGCACATGGAGAAACATAGATAAGCCTGTTCGCATGTTTTAGAAGTTTGCATTAATGCGTGTGAAAAGTCAACTTGTTTGTGAAAGGAATGTGATTAATTAGGGAAAAGATAAAATTGTAAGTCCATTCTACTAACTCTAACGTTAATTCAACAAAAAGAACTATAAACGGAACTATAGACATTTCCAAAACAAGTCAAATGATGTCCCCATTATCGTGGCTAAAATTCGTAAACTTGTTACAAGGCGAGCTTCACTTTACAAAAACTTTAGGCCTTCCCAAATAAATGTAATATTGGGTACTATATGGAGATTCCCTCACTCCATTTTTGCACATTCTTAGATATCTTTGTAATGCTGGGAAATGCCCTTAAGCTCATGTAGGTCATCTTATAAATGATACTTATATTTCTAACCAAAAAGAAAAATTATAAAGAACAACAATGGTCTTTTTTTTTTTTCCTGAAATATTCTCAGTAAATGATATTAGAATATATTATGATGCATTTGTTTTTTTCCTCTACTCTTTAGACCATAGCATCACATTTAGGAATGACTCTTTCTTTTGAATTTTAGGAATATTAAGTATGTGCTATTTAAGGCAGTTACCTTGTTGCAAACACAAGCTCTTTTCTTGTCGTGCAGTGGATATATGGCACCAGAGTACGCAATGCATGGTTACCTCACTGACAAAGCTGACATCTATAGTTTTGGCATTGTTGCCTTAGAAGTTGTTAGTGGCCGGAGCAACACTAGCTCCCAAAAATCTGAGGAATGCTTTATTCTACTTGATTGGGTAATCAACTCTATCATTTCAATTATGATCATATCTGTATTTAAATCCTCACCTGCACTTTCAGTGGTTGCAAAGGAGTTTCACAGTTAACAGCTATTGAAACTTGCTTAATGAATTGTCATGCTGTTAAGTGCAATTTGTTATTTCAAATTAATCCGATTCTTCTTATCATGTTGGTCTACTCTGAATTTTCATGTAGATTTTTTTTTTTTTCTTTTGGAATGAAGAAAATTCTATTCCTTGAAATTTGGGGAAGTTGACCCCATAATTTAGGGTGGATCTCAAAAGTTCAGTTTTAGTCTTTATGTTTTTATGCTTGACATTCATACTCCCTGTAGTTTCATTAGCACCAAACAAGTCCTTCGACTACTATTGAATTTTGGCAATTACTGTTAAATTAAAAAAATTTCAAGACCATGTCTTGACCAGAATATCCATATACTTTCGATTGAGGTATAACTTTTTTCACATTCATATAATCGAGTCCTTAAGTTAGATTTTGTTTTGCTTTGAGTAAGCAATCATTAGAGCAAACAATCATTATTAGTCCTCGTTAAATCTGATTGTCGCCTGAGTTGCATAATCAAGAACATTGAAAGACGAGTCTACCGTTTCATGTAATGACACTGACAAATAATTTATGCTGATAAAACTCGACAATAGCTAGCGATTTTAAAGCGGAGTAGGTAATTTATTGGCAACTGGTTAACCATTAGTAAGTGATGTTGTAGTCTAGTATCTTTTATTTTAAATGGGTAAAAAAAATCATGATTGATCTGTATTGACTCATTCGATTCTTTTTATCCATTTATACCCTAAATCTAGCAGGTGCTTATCAACTGCATTTGCTGCGTAATTATCAAGGGAGATAATGTACTTCTTCCTGTTTCAGTATTTAGAGCATATTTTGCAACTGATCAATACCTGAAGCTTGAAAGGTACATACCTTCACTTTACATTTCTGTATTTAGGCACACTTTCTGAAGGAGAGAGGAAATTTGATAGAACTAGTTGATCCGAGGCTTGGTTCTCACTTTGACAAAGAGGAAGCACTGGCATTGATAAAGGTAGCTCTGATGTGTACTAATGTGACTCCAGCACTAAGGCCGCAAATGTCATCTGTGGTTAGCATGCTTGAAGGCAAGGTTGCTGTTCCAGTGCAGGACTCTGCAGGCGCTATCATGACTGAGGAGAAAATTGAGGCCATGAGGAAGCATTTTAGAGGTGACGAACATCAGGCAGTTGGTGAGAATATCACCAAGAGTATGTCTATTGAAGGGCCACAGACTGGAGCCACTTCGTCTGTGTCTGGTAATGATCTCTATCCAGTACTTCTGGATACTGATTACTGGCACAAGAGAGAGTAAGAAATGGTTTGTTGTGTTCTAAGTAAATTAGTTCTTGGAAGAACTAGGCCTTCATTGGGTAATCCTTGCAGCAGAATTCTTAAATGTTGCTTCGAAGTTTCTCTTTCGCTCGCATTTGGAACTGAAGGTATAGGTAATATAAACAAAACAAAAAGTGTTATGCAGTGCAGTAATTGGGTATTGTGAACTAATTAGTGGGGAAAGCCTAAAGACAATGGCTTGTGGTTTGGTGTTCGTATTCGTGCTGTCTCTTTCCATTTTGTTATTCAAAGAGAGACGATGTTGCAACTTTTTCCTTTTCACACAATAATGATGTGGATGGTGGCCATTGCAAGGGAGGGAATCTATTACGGAAGCTTTTCATTTGTTTGAATGGCGAGATGTGCAAAGTGGCACCTTGCTCTGGATGTGTTTTGTTCACGAGCTCGACTTGTTATATGTTGCTACTCACGAATTTCTCTTAGCAGATGCCAATTTTTTGTCTTTAGTGTGGATGATGGTCAGCCAATTTCATCTTTCCCATCTTTGAGAAATGATGAAAGAGAAACTTGTATGTCTACCCGCAAAAAATTTATTTGGAGAAACTTGCATGTCCAGTCACTGTTTCTTGCAAATGTTGGATTACTACCTCATCAGCAGACTACTTCCATTCCATCAATGGTTCTATATTATGAGTCAATGCTAACGACCTTCGGTTAATGTCAAAAGAATCAAACAATTTGAAACTGAAATCGAAAGCTTAATGGGTTCGTCTGCTCCGCCTGAAATATGAGAGGTGGGGGCTGAGTGAATATTGACGAAGTTGACACTTAACATCCCACAACGAAAATTGAAGTGTCCACATCAAAGGTGGGTGATTCGCTGCTACTATTGCAACTACAACCCAGCAAAGCAAAACAGCAGATCTGTTGCAACTTCGTAAATCCTGATTTCTAAACCAGCAGACCTTCACTAAAATTGGAAACCAAATCCTGTATCCTAAATAACTAACCAAAAAAGAACAAAAAATAAGGGGTGCTTTAAGTAGAATCCGACAAGTACCTGTATCTCGGTGGACCATTACTTCTAGTAGTTACTTTTTAACTTTCTCATCGAATTAATAAATAAAATCTGACAGTTCAATGTTACGCCATTCCTTATCTCTCTCTCTCTCTCAACTCTGCAATAAAAATTCAGTAAAAATGGTTTGTTTTTTTTTATGCAATGCAAGGGACTGAATTTTGGGAAGTAAGTGAAGTCGATATTAAGTTGACATTGACCGTTGATTAGCTTTTGCAACTTGGGTGGGTCAAAGAATGCAAGTCGGACCGCGTTCAATGAGCGGGCCATTAATATAAGGTAAGATGATTTATTTTTCCCTCTATCTATATTTCTTAAATCACTTAGGTTTAGGTTTGATTTATGACTATAGATGTAATCATTAGTGAGAATTTATTTAAATAGTGATATTTGGAAAGGTTTTTTTTTTTTTTGTCAATTTCATAACTATCGTCAGTTTAATAATTGCGTGTCACTATGAAAAAATGGAATTAAATTTTAGTTTAAGATAAAATAGGTGGCAAGCTATAGAGGTAATTTTTCCCTAACTCAAGAAAGGTGTAGGCTTTCAAATGAATACTAATGACCAATATCGCTATGGAAAAGCATTGAATGGTTTAGAATTTTTATAGGACATTGGAAGGTTTAGAGATTGGAAAGGAGTTAATGTCAAGAAATTAACAAAGCATAAAAATGGTTTTTTTTCAAAATAAGTGGCAGATCTCATGTATTCACATTGTCTTTTAATCCGTGCTCCTCTCATTAGATGATGGCATGTGCCTTTAAGATCAAAATAGAGTTAGAAAATATCAAGATCAGAAACATGTAAATCGAATTGGAAAACAAAGGAATAGAGAATTTAAATACGTGTGGGTCATGGGTTTCCATGATTAGACTAAAGGGAGAACATGGGTCTCAAAATTTAAGATGGGTCATAGTATACGTCGTTGGAGAAAACTCTTTTATTATTTTTAAGTTGACAAAACATTTCAAAAAGTCTAGTCTGAAGACTTCTAGACTCAAGTGGTATAGTCTAAAAGAACTCCAGACTCTACTGTCAAAGTCTGAAGACTGCCAAACATAAGTTTCAAAGTCTGCTCTCACTAACAGTTTCTAGACCGAAGAATTAAGACCTATCCAGATGCCGGATTATCTTCAAGGATTTGATTCATATGGTTTTGGAAGACCTTATGGCTGGATATAGCATCTAATCGTTTACTCTGATACGAAGATCATTTTGAAAGGCAAGCAAATTTGGAAGGTTCTACTTATGGAAACTAAGATCCTGATTGTATGGGCGAACAAGATTAACAGGCTTTCATCACAAATCATTCAACGACTCGAGATCACCTTAATTGATTATGTCCAACGGGTAGATTGGAAGAAATCCTTTGAAAAGTGCTAACGGTGTGAAGGTATGAAGGAGTATTTAAGGATGACTCTCCGGTTGTTTGAGTATGTGCGTGAAAGAAAAATTTCAAAGTCCGAATCTCCATAGTTCCTTGTTCTTTTATTCGTCGAGCTCAAAGTTATACACAAAAGAGAGAAATACATAGTGAGACTCTGGGAAAGATCAGTAGAAACTCTTCACTGAGAAAGTCGAGATCACGAGCTGTAAAATCTCTTCTATTCCAGCCAATGGGCTGTCAGTACGGGAGAGTGGACGTAGGCTTGATCTAAGCCGAACCACTATAAACCTTGTGTTCCAATTCTCTCTCTTTAACTTCTTAGTTTTATTCATTGTCTTATATAATTGTTTAAAGTTGTTTATGTCCCTTGTTAATCATTTTCAAGAAGCAAAGTATTACTTCTAAGTCTTGCAAGAAAATTTTATTTACATCTATTCACCCCTCTTTAGGTGTTGCACTAGCCCTTTACAATTGGTATCAAAGCATGTGTGCTCATTTTATTGAAGTATTTTTTTACTTCTGAGCTAAAGATCTATGGCTAGTATCTTGGCTCCAGGTTTGGTTGAAGGCTAAAGTAACACCAGACCTCCTTACTTTGATGGAAATGAATACAGTGTGTGGAAAAACAAGATGAAGGCATTCCTGAGATCAAAAGATCCCCTAGAATGGGATGTGGTAGAAAAAGGGATTATTCCCAAAGCTACTTCAGTCTCAGAAAGAAGAAAAGAAGTTGCAGACACTAGCAAAATGGCACAAAAAGAATAACCAAGAGATAAGCTCTTGATGCTAAAGCCATTTATTCATTATATTGTGCTTTATCTCTTACTGAGTATAACATAATTTTATCTTGTGAAACAGCAAAAGAAGTTTGGGATAGATTGCACGTGACCTATGAAGGAATTGATCGAGTTAAAGAAACAAAAATCAATATCTTACTCGGACTGTAAGAAGCCTTCAAGATGAAGCCATAAGAATCCATCACTAACATGTTTAGTCGCTTCACAAAGATTGTAAATGGTCTAGCATATCAAGGATAACCAATCTCAATACCGATGAAGGTCAATAAATTGCTACGTGGACTCTCGAAAGAATGGAATCACATAAAGACTTCTATAAGAGAAACCCAGAGGATCATGCCTTTTTTAGTAGATGAATTAGTTGGGACACTTCAATCATATGAAGTAGAACAAATTAATGAGGAAGAAGATCCTAAATGTAAGAAGTCAATTGCTTTAAAATGTAATGATGATTCGATGATACGATTCGTAAGATGACATGGACGATGAAGAGCTAGCACTTATGATAAGAAGGTTCAGGAAGCTGAATAGGAAGGAAAGAAGATTCAACTAGAAGAAGCAAGGCACTCAAAAATTCCAAAACAAATCAATTGAGGATGATGAAGTCAACAAAGATGTGGTCTGCTTTGAATGCAAGAAAAGGGGACAAATCAGACCCAACCGCCTTCTATTGAAAAGAAAAAAAGGAAGAACTGAGAAATTCAAGAAGACTCTCAAAGCAAAAACATGGAGCGATACTGATTGCGAGGAAAGTAATGAAAAGTATGCTAACATATGTCTAATGGCCAATTCAGACTTAGACTTAGACTCTAAGACTGATTCAAATTCAGACTCAGATAATGAAATCGAGGTTAGTGATTTAAAAATTCATGTTAAGGTTTCGAAGTTCATAGATGAACTTTGTTTTAGTCTCAAAACTTCTCTTAAAAAGATTTCCGAGCTAAAAATGAAGAATTCTAAACTAAAGCAACAGGAAACTATTTGGAAAGAAAAGTTTGAAAATCTAGACAAAAGTTTTGTTAACTTGAAAGAAAATGCAAATTCTCTTTCAAAGGAAAATATCATTCATTTCAAATATCACAAAAAGGTTTTCAATAGGATCTGAGAAATTGAAAAAGATTCTTTCAGTATAAAGATGTTATTTTAATAAATCTGGTTTGGGTATGACATTAGAAACCATACCTTTAATTGATTTCCCAAAAGTGAGGGAGAGAATCAAACAAAGGCTTACAAAAACCCGATGGCCAAAGTGCTCTCAAATGTTCAAAATGTAATAACTCTGAACATTTCGAAAAAGAATGTCCCAAGGTTTAGAGACCTGTTAAGAAAAATTGGGCAAAGACTATATTTAATAGTAACTTCCCTAGACCCAAGAAAATGTGGGTACCAAAGAAAGCTTGAGTTCTTTTATAATTGAAGGTCACCATTAAAAAAAAAAAAATCAAATGGTATTTGGATAGTGGCTATTCTAGACACATGACAGGAGATTCAAGTTGTTTTATAAAGCTTGTACAAATAAATGGTGAAAAAGTTTCATTTAGAGGAAACAACAAAGGAAGAATTGTTAGATGCAGAACTGTGAAGATTGGAAGCCTTACAATCAACAATGTTTCCTTGGTGGAAGGTTTAAACTAGAATCTGCTCAGCATTAGTCAACTGTGTGACACTAGTTTCAGAATCAATTTTCAAGAAGGCATTTGTTCGGAAACTAGTAAAAATCTCACTCAATCTTTCACTGAACGAAGATATAGGAATATTTACCTTCTGGATATAAAACGAGAAAGTTCTCGGTGTCTAATCTCTATTCAAGATTAAGCAAATCTTTGGCATAGGAAGCTTGGCCATGTTAACATGAAGCAAATTGCCAAAATTTCTTCCAAAAAGCTTGTTCGTGGACTCCCAAGTCTGACTTCTCAAAAGTCTGACCTATGCACACCTTGTATTTTGGGAAAACAGGTTAGAAGTTCTTTTAAACCTATAAATCAAGTTTCTACTAATCGAGTTTTGCAACTTTTGCAAATGGATCTCTTTGGACCAACCAGAACATAAAGTATTGGTGGAAATAGATACTGCCTAGTAATCGTGGATGATTACTCTCGCTTTACATGGGTATATTTCCTAGTAAGTAAGTCAGAAGCATTCTCTTACTTTTCAAAATTTGCTAAGAATGTTCAGAATGAGAAATGTTATGCTATTTCAATCATACGAACAGACCATGGATGTGAGTTTGAAAATCAAGACTTTGCAAAATTCTGTGATGAATTTGGTTTCCAACATGTTTTCTCTTCTTCATATACTCCAAAACAGAATGGGGTTGTGAACAAAAGAATAGATCTCTGCAAGAAATTGCAAGAACAATCTTAATTGAGAGTAATATTCATTCTCATTTTTGAGCTGAAGTTGTCTCTATAGCTTGCTATATCATTAATAGAGTATTTTTAAGACCTATTCTAGAGAAAACTCCTTATGAATTGTTTAAAGTGAAAAAGTAAATGTTTCTTATTTTTATGTGTTTGGTTGTAAGTATTTTGTTTTGAAAAATGCAAATGATCGAACTAGTAAATTTGAAGAAAAGTCAAATGAAGCAATTTTCCTTGGTTACTCTACCTCAAGCAAAGCATACAAAGTCTTTAACAAAAAGACTCAATCTATGGAAGAATCAATGAATGTCAAGTTTCAAGAATCTATGCAAAATTAGCTAGATCAAACTCAACTTGAAGAATCTGAACCTGCTCCAAACCTTACAAAGTCTACTACCCCTAAAGTGGTTCAGACTTCTCAAGATAAACAACAAGCAGAACCAGAAGATTCAATTGAAACAGATGATCAACAAATTTCGAGACCAACCAGTAATTGGAAGCATAAGTCTAGTCATCCCAAGAAACTCATCATTGGCAACATTGATGAAGGAATTCGCACCAAATCCAAAAAGCGAAAAGAGTCTAGTGCTTTTGCACTTGTTTCTGAAATTGAACCCAAAAGTATAGAAGAAGCCTTGGTTGATGAAAGTTGGATTGAAGCTATGCAAGAAGAACTCAAACAGTTCAGCATCAACGATGTTTGAGAGCTAATCCCTAAACTTAAAGGTAAGTCTATTATTGGAACTAAATGAGTTTTCAGGAACAAGGTGGATGAGAAAGGAAAAGTGGTCAGGAACAAAACAAGACTTGTGGCTAAAGGATATACGCAAGAAGAAAGGATAGACTATGATGAGACCTATGCACCAGTAGCGATGATAGAAGCAATTAGATTATTATTTGCTTTTACTTGTTATAAAAAATTCAAGCTATTCCAAATGGATGTGAAAAGTGCATTCATAAATGGATTCATCCAAGAAGAAGTTTATGTGGATCAATCACCTGGATTTAAAGATCCAAGAAAGCCAAACTCAATCTTTAGACTGAAAAATGCCATGTATGGATTGAAGCAAACACCTTGAGCCTGATATGAAAGGTTAATTAATTTTCTTACTCAAAACGGTTTTGTTAAAGGAAAGGTAGATACTACTTCGTTCATTAAAAGATAAGGTAAAGATTTTCTACTTGTTCAAATTTATGTTGATATTATTTTTGGATCACCTAATGAAAATCTATGCAATAAGTTTTCTAAGTCTATGCAGGATGAATTCGAGATGAACATGATGGGTGAATTAACCTTCTTTCTCGGATTACAAGTCAAATAATTGAAGAAATGAATTTTCATTAATCAAGAAAAATATGCAAATGATCTCATCAAGAAATTTGGATTAGACATTTACAAAAAGACTGAAATACCAATGTCAAGTTCTTTGAAGCTAGATAAAGACGAATGAGGAAAGAAAGTTGATCAAAAGCTTTACATGAGTATTATTAGTTCACTTCTTTATTTTACTGCTTGTAGACTTGACATTTTGTTTAGTGTTTGTATTTGTGCTAGATTCCAATTAAATCCCAAAGAATCTCATCTAAATGCTGCAAAACGCATTATCAAATACGTTGCGACTACTCCAAAGCTAAGTCTGTGGTATCCAAAAGAATGAGACTTTACTCTCCTTGGATATTCAAACACAGATTTAGCATATTGCAGAATTGATAGAAACAATACTTCTGACACTTGTCAATTACTGAGCAACAAGCTAGTGTCTTGGTTCTCAAGAAAGCAAAGCACCGTAACCCTTTCAACGGCTGAAACAGTATGTGGCTCTTAGAAGTTGTTGTTTTCAAATCTTGTGGATAAGGCAATAGCTAAGAGACTTTGGAATTGAAGAATCGTGCACCGAAATCAGATGTGACAACACTAGTGCTATCAATCTTACAAAGAATCCAATTCTTCATTCAAGAGCAAAGCATATTGAAATTCGACATCACTTCATTAAAGATTATGTTCAAAATAGAGAAGTTATGATTCAGTTCATTGACTTGAAAAATCAGTTGGCAAACATATTTACAAAGCCAATAGAGAAAAGTTTAATTGAGTCTATCCGCACCAAACTAAAATTAATATCTTCTACCGAGTAAAGTCTCGAAGATGGTCGACTCGGAGTGTCCAAATGATACGACCGTAAGTTAATTCTTCATTGCAAGTAATTTAATTTTTAGGAAGAAGTCTTGAAAAGGTATGTTTTCAAATTGTTACTTATTTATCTTACTTTTAGAAATGGTCTTTTTCGAGTTTTGAATTTATGGCAATTTTTCTTTTTCAAAAACGGCAGTTTTTCATTTTCAAAAAGACAGTTTTTATTTTTCCTTTGTGACGATTGGAATACCCCGATTCACTTGCTTTATATACTGTCGATTTTCTTCTTCTCCGTTTTCACTCACAAACCCTAGAATACAGAACTTCACTTTCTCACACTTTCTCTCTAGTTTAATCCAAAAATTTTTCACCTTTTTACACGATCGAGTTTGAGGAATTCCCCAAAGGAAGTGACAATGTCTTCTCAAATAAAGTCTTCTAGAATTGCAAGTAGGGGACCACAGAATATGTGTGAGGGTCCTACGCAGTTTGATATAATCAAGGAAGACTCTCCTTAGCAGCAGCAACATCAACAACAACATTCTCAACCACGCCACTCTTCTCAACACAGGACTCAAGATCCTCCACAGCAACAACTAGAAGAAGAAGTTTTAAAGGACGTGGAACCTATAAGAACGCTGAAACCTGAATTTCTCTACAAACTCTACTCTAGGTTAAAAGAAGGTGGAACGGCGATGACTTTTATTGATGAGTTCTTTAGCGAGAGAGGATATAAGAATGAGACTCATTTTTTGTGAACAATGGAGAGTATGGGCATTGCGCTTGTAGGCACGGCAACAAGGGCCTTTGCCAACTTTCCAAGCGATCCACATTTTGGTACTTTTAATCAGCCTGAAGGGAAAAATGACAATGAAAGGAGGTTCACGAATTTTTAGCCTAGGATGGGAGTCACTACAAATATTCGTGATGAGAGGATGGATTTTTTTCATTCTAAGGACCACAAGAGGACTTATTCGAAACTACTGAAGCAAGGGGTTATGAACCATCAAAGTGTTGACTTTGATTTTCTTGATTCGTTGAAAGTTAAATTAAGGGAGAAGTTTGCACTCCTTCAACTCGAACGTTTTTGCTCTGAGACAACTGTCGCCTATCCAGAACTTACGGCTTACTTCTATTCAAATCTATCTTTTCTAGATGCGAATAGATTTTCCTTTACTGTTAGGGACAAAGAATTTGTGATCGATGTAGACATATTAGCTGATATGATTAGGGTGGAAAGAGGGCGTTTCCAACCAATCAGTGTGTCTGTTGCTCATGCTACTTTAGAACTTGTTCGGGACAAATTTGCTGAGGGCAAGATTTCTTACTCTAGAATGACTACCTCAAATATCTTGTTTCACAAGATTATGATCAATTGCATCAGACCCAAATCAACGTAAAAAACTGATGTCTCTCACTCGGAATTGAAGTTGATATACTCTATCAACATTGGCTTCAAGTTCTCTCTGCCTCACACCATCCTCATGCATATGTATAGGATGGTGGTGAAGGACAAGGGGCAACTTCCTTACGCTGCTCTTATCACTCGACTTTTCAAACATTTCAATATTCAGCCTCTTGCTATCCTATGTGTTCAAACCATTGCTCCAATGGTAATTAGACTGAAAATGGTTTCTAAGATGTATCTAAAAGAGCTGAATAAGGTTTTAACGAGCATTAAGGAGAAGTCCCCTATCAAGGCACGACAAGACTCTGCAGCAGGAAAAAGAAAAGGCAAGGAGCTCATAAGCGAACCTACCAAGAAGAGGAGAGCCCTTATCTTGCAGGATGAAGAAGATGAGGATGACATTACTCTCTCCGCTTTTGCTTTACGAAATTTACAGAGTTATGTCAGCTTTCAAGAGCAAGAGGAACGAGAGAACAAAGAAAGAGAAGAGATAGAGCAAAGAGGGAGAGAACAGAGGAAAACAGAGGAAGAGGAAGGAAGAACAGAAGAAGAAGAGAGAGGAAGAGAATAAGAAGAAGAAGAGGATCAAGATGACTCGTTTGAGCCAACACTTGTTGTATCCTTGACAGAAGACTCGGAGAAGTCAAGGAGTGGTACTACAGGGGATGGAAAAACTAAACATCACTCAGGAGCTAAAGAAGAACATGAAGAAGAATTCTTTTCTCTACCTGTAGGCATAGAAATAGGGGGAGCTGCTGACAAAAGAGGTATTTCTTCACCTGTCTTTACTAGAGATGTTAGTCGATCTCCAGCGATCTAGAGGATGTCTATGTCTCTCAACATCCAGAAGCAAATCTTGAGGCATCCTCTCCAAGTATTGGTGATCAAACAGCGAATGTTCCTTCACATCTCAAGACTCATGGAATTGACTCAGCTGGACCCAGCACTACTTCAGAACCAACAGCAGACTTTCAAAGACTACTGTCGCGACCTAAATTTCGAGTGCACCACCTAAAATTAGGTCAATGGACTACTAAGTCTAACTTAGCTCCGACTCTCCCAAGCCCACGACTTAGGGTCAAATATCTAGCATGCAAAAGATTTTCAATCAGGAGTCGCCACTAATCAATTTACGATAGGTTGATTAGACACCTAAGTAAAATAATGGAAGAATTATTTTACTTCTACGAACCAGAGATTTTGGATACGGAGACTTGATTACGTTAGATTTCTCTAATGCTAAGTACCTTTCTCTTTTATTTTGAAAAACGTTAGGCAAGCAGCTTGAATTGATTTTAATCTACTTTCCTAACATGTGAGGTGATCACACATGTACGCAAACCACCAATTTAACATCCAAGAAAACAAATAAATAAAATGCAGGACTTACCTTATAGCAACGAAAACATCTGAATTGTTAAATCAGAATTCATATAAGCAATCTAAAATATGATTTCTAATTAACAAGCAATCACTCAATTTTTTGTTTTCACTTTTTTTACGAGAATATAGTCCATATGCAATGCAATGCTTCTAATCTAATATGAAACAATATGACATGGCAATATGTCCTAAACTATATGAATAAGTACAAAAAAAAAAAATAACTAATGATTTCTTAATGAACATGCAATAATTAAATATGGAATATAAATTCATCAAAATGACCTAATTCAAATGATGAGCAATTTCTAATTATATGAACCTAATAACAATCACTAAAATGACATGCATTTCAGGGGCCTAATTCTATATGACATGCACATGATTTTTATATTCTAAAAAAAAAAAATGCAATCTATCCTAGAAATTGCAACTAATTTATCCTAAGACAAATTTTATGAAATTCGAAATTAAGGAAAATGCAAAACATAACTATCTAGATTAAGATTATATCTAGCTTATATTAAGGATTAGGTCAGACTAAATCCTAATTTAAACTAAGATATTATCTTAACCTAGCAAGCTCTAACCTAAGATGCAAAAATCAATCTAAACTTAAAATAAAACATGCAATTTATTCTAATATGCCATGACATGCAAAGAATGCCCTAATTCTATTTTTCTTTCTTTCTTTCTTTTATGAAATTCGTAATTAAAATTAAACATACAATTCAAATAACAAAACTAACATCCTAAATGAATGCACTTTCTTTTTTGTTTTCTTTTTCATGATTCAAAATAAAATCCCTATTCTAAATATGCAAGATAATTTAAAAAAAAAAACAAACCTAAACCTAATTCAAACTTTTTTTATTGATCTTTTCTTTTTACGAAAATAAAATTAATTCAACCAACACCACGGCAAATCAGACAAGGATAGGATTGATCTCCAAAAATTGACGAACCATATCTCGCGCATGAGATTGAGTTGGCTAATTTTAAAATTAAATCGCAAATCGAATCCGGACATCAGACTGGATTGTTCATTTTTGCAAGAGATTATGAGTCGGATTTCAGGCGCGAAAATCGAACTGTCAATCTCTAACTTGAGGGCCTATTTCATGTTGGCATCTCAAACATATATTAAGGAACAATTCCACTAAAACAGAATATTAAAAAATAAATAAAATAAAATAAAAACTACCTAATATGATTTTCCTTTTTTTTTTTCTTTTTTTTTTTTTATTTTCCTTTTTCGAGCACAGCTTGCTCGCGGGTCTTCAAGGGCAGCCGGTTGTCAGTCCAGTGAAGGTATCCGGCTAGGGCGGCGGATCGAGGTTTGGCGGGGAAAATTCGACGGCGGCAGGTGGCAATCACGGACGAGGGGCGGCGGAGCAGCCAAGGCGAGGCGGTGGTAGCTGCGATGGCACCTGGTCATTGCGGGTCAAAGTAGGCTGAACAGGGGCGCGGGCTGACGGAGGCTCGGCGTCCGGCGAGGCAGTAGCGGCTTGGATCACAGGTGGAGGGCATTCGGATCTCACGCGGGATGCTCCGGCAGGGGCTCGGTGAGTGTGGCAGACGGGAGGTTCGGCGTCCGGTGGGGCAGCAGGGAGAGGCGGATGCACGGCGGAGCTTCATGGGTCGTCGAGCGGAGCGGCAATGGTGACTCGTGCGGCGTAGATGGGGTTGTCGGCACGAAGGTGCGAATCAGTCCGGCGGATGGAGGACAAAGCGGAGCCAGCAAGTGTGACGGAGACAATGAACAGTAAACGTCCCCTCACCTCTGCCATTTTACTTTTTTACCTTTTGCCCTCTCTCTTTCTCTCTCCCTAGGGCCCGAATACTCTTTTTCTTTTTTTTCAAAAACCCTCAAAAACCAAAAGAACCCTCTCAACTTCTCACGCATACGGCCTTTTATAGAGTAGAGAAATAGGTTTTCAATTTCCCCTTCGAATCTATATCCACAATATTTTTCCCCAACTTGTCACATATTGATAAGGATCCAAGATTACGATAGAATTTTTCTCTAAATTCAAATCTTGCAAAGATAAATTGCAATATTCTTTCATACATCTGCCCTATCTAAAAAAAATCATACCCTAGAAAAATTTCAAAATTTCTATTTTCCCACGAGATAATTTTCTTTCGTTAAAAAAAAACGAGCTTGGGCTAACTTGCTCACTTCGTGGGCTTAGTCCGGCTTGCCAAGTTAAAGCTCAGAACCACTAATTCAAACCCATTCATTACCGATCCAATAAATAAATGTAGAAAATGCAAATTAAAAATGCACCTAAATTTTTATATGCTATGCAATGAATATTTTTTCAGGGATAAAATTAAAACCTAATTTTTTATGCAATAAATAAATAATTGAATCGCCAAAATTTAGGTGTCAACAGCTGCCCCTGAGGGTGAGCTCATAGAGGTTGCCTTCAAAGATAAATTGAAATCTAAATTTTGACCATGCACATGCATTGAATGGTGATTTTTTGTCGAAAAGTGAATTCCATTTTAAAATGAAATTTATATGATGCATGGAAATACTAATGCAAATGCATGATGTGAAAGGAAAGAGCATACCTACAATTACTTACCAGTCAGTGCGGTAGAGTATCTTGAGGTACATGATAAATCTCCATTTACTCCACAAGTACCCAACTCTCACTCAGGTTCCTTGAAGAGTCTACCAGGTAATAAATTGAGACATTGAGATTGAGCAGAACACTCACATCCAAAGTGAAATGTTAAACGAAAAAAATGGAAACATCAAGATTCAGACTGAGATGTCAAGATTTTTTAACTCGAAATACCTAGATCCAGACTAAGGTATAACGAGTAAGCTCGAAAAACATTCACATCCAAAATGAAATGTTTAACGAAAAGAATTAAGACATCCAAATCCAGACTAAGATGTCAAGATTTTGTGCTCAAAATACCTAGATCCAGACTAAGGTATAATGAGAAGGATTGACAAACATTCACATCCAGAGTGAAATGTTTGAGTGAAAATAATTAAGACATCCAACGCCCAGACTGAGATGTCATGATTTTTTAAGCTCGAAATACCTAGATCCAGACTAAGGTATAACGAGACAGATCGAAGAACATTCACATCCAGAGTGAAATGTTCAATGAAAACAATCAAGACATCCGGGTCCAGACAAAGATGTTATGATTTTGGAAGCTCGAAATACCTAGATACAGACTAAAGTATAACGAGGGAGATTGAAAAACATTCACATCCAGAGTGAAATGTTTAAATGAAAATAATCAAAACATTTGGGCCCAGACTGAGATGTCAAGATTTTTGAAACTCAAAATACCTAGATCCCGACTAAGGTATAACGAAAAAGGTTGAGAAACATTCACATTCATAGTGAAATGTTCAACGAAAAGAATTAAGATATCCAGATCCAGACTAAGATGTCAAAGGAACCTACCTGGAATGTCTTACCTTGGAGGAGGGTAAAGTGATTCAAGATAGTTGGTGTTACTTGCCCAGGACCCGTACCATTCTACGGTCGCCTAACGTTGCAACATTGATTATCTGACTAGGACGCGAACCTTTCTTCGGTCACCTTAATCAGATTGAATCTGAAGAAAAATCTCTGGGAGACAGCTCAATCGAATTGAGTGTCGATGCATTCAAGAGGGAATAGTGCAATGACAAGTATTTAAGGTGTGAATAGCGATATACTTGCCTAGTAACATCTCTGATCGTGGGGGATATGTCTCCTGCAAAACATGGTTGTAGGAGAGACAACATGCATTTGTAATCACAATCTAGCATTTTCATTCTAATCTGAACACATGAGTGTCATGGATGTGTCAAATGAGGGATCTTTCAGTCTGAAAGGACTTTTCACTCATCTTCATTAAAAGTGGCCATTTCATCCTGACCTTTGATGCAGGATTTTTGACAATCACTTTATCTCACTATCATCATACCAAATAAGGGTCTAAGCAATCTTGCAAATGGTACGACCTTACTAATTTGAGAGGTCTTTCATATGGACCGCTTGGTCAATGGCTTAACAAATGAGACTTTTCGAGTCAAGGCTATTGAAAAATGAGTGATATTCCGCAATCATCTTGGGGTTTACAAGTCAAGAAACAGGTGAAATGAGGTAGAAATTGCCTTGCTCGCACTTCTTCAAGCGATGCTTTCAAACATATGAACTTTTACATTAATTCAACTGCCATAATCTCAAGAGACTTTGCAAAGGACGTAACGTAGGCTTGGTTCATGGGTTGAGAAACGAAATGATCATTAGGCTCAAAAAGTGTTTAGTGGGTCAAAGTTGGTAATCATATTGACATTTCCACCAATTTTTCTCCAATGTTGAAGATTTTCTTCACATCAGAACTCCATTGATTGTAACATTTCAGCATTTGAGTTTTTTTTTCTTTTTTTTTAGTACCGCCTTGTTGGGGATACTACTCATTACATCAAGTGTTTGATTTTTCTCTTCAGGCATTGGCCTTGCTTTTACCAAGCATACTGCTTTTTTCATACCCCTCTTTTTGCACTTGTTTTCTTTGGAGCCTTCATCTTTTGTAAGCATTGTAAACCATGCTACTTGAGTGGTTTGTTTTTCTTGCCTTGCCCCAATGTGAGAGATGATCACCAACTGGGTTTAATGTGAAATGAATTCATAAGCTCAAATGGGCTATGCAATGGGTAAAGTGTATAGGATAGAGAAAGAATTGTTTTTCGTCATCCTAAAGCACTTCAAATTATCATATAAGTTACATTGCGAAAGCAATACTCGAAGATCGATGCAGGTGTGAGTAAGAAAACTCCTACCATTCATTTCAAATTTATCTCAATGTGGGATGATCCTTGATAGGGATAATTTTAAAAGTTCTTCATGTGTGTAAGCTCAAAGGGCTAAACAATGGATATATTTATAGTGTTTCGAGTAGAGGAAGAAACTGCCTCTCATCAACTCGGTTGAGGTACCCTTTGCAAGATCACCATTTTTCTTGTAGGCATGGAATTTTTCCACACAACTCACCGGGGGTTAGTGTATGAAACAATGTATGAAATAAGGTTTGTCTTTCGTCATTCCAAGGTATCCCATTTGACACATTCAATTTATCTCACATAATTCATCACGAAAAACATGCAAGATTTGTAACAAATATGGACCACTGAATTTGCAACTCATTGAGGCAATTTATTCATCATAAAAATGATTGCAGTTCAAAACATGACATGGTAAATTCAATCATGGGTAATACTTTTTGACAACATCGGAATTAACTGGAATAGAAAACTCACAATCATCCATTTCGCCAGGATCAAAGCACCTCCAGGAAGTACCTTCTTCACCCCATATGAGTCATTGTAATTTGGAGCAAACTTGCCCCTAGGATCTAGAAAAATTGGCAATAGCTCCCTTAGAACAAGATCATTTACCTCATTGGCTTCTTCAATGTCATCTAAATTAATAGTGACGATCTGCTCGGATATAAGAGTTTCGGCTCTTTCATGTTGTTCCCAGCTACGCTGCAACTCAATGGCATCTTCAATCGAGTCTTCGGGACCATCATTGTCAGCACTTGTTGCATTGGATTGTACCATTTCCACACCTTTGCATGCTATATGATCGTCCTTGAAATGGAAAGTAGATGGATCAAAAAGACAAACGGGGTAAATCATTTTTTTGAAAGATTTTTTTTTGAAATTTTTTTTTGAAAAGCAATTGGAAGGCATTTTTTTTTTAACATTTTGATGTGGGAAAGCATGATGAAGCCCAGGCCTCAGAATTCTCCTTGGATCTTTCTTTTTGCTTATCGGTTGGATAACATCACCGGGCTGGTTTGATATACATCATCATGCCCTCAAAATAAAACTTGTAATTCCATTGATATTTATCAATCAATTACATTTATTGAATGGAAAATGCGAATTCAAGTCCTAAAAGGAAAGTGAAAAATAAGAAATCGAAAACAATCGCTAGATAGCGATAATAACTCCTAAAAAGCAATAAAATTCCTAGAAAGTGATAAAAATTCCCGCGCAAGGGAATGTGCAAAAGTAATAAGTTACTCTTGCAGGCCAGGGCCCATTTCTTCCAAAGATCCTTCATCAATGGCATTCACCCTATCCTCATGCTCAGGTAGAGGATTCTTTTTGACATTCGGTTGAGCGGTACTGAAGGCAAACGCCTTGGTGTCCAGTAAATTTTGGACCTTTTGCTTCAAAGTCATCCATTCATCAATTGAATGTCCTACTTCCCCCATATGGTACTCGCATTTCTTGGAGGGATCATAGTTGGAAAATTTTTCAACACTGGGTTGCTTTGGCTCATAGGACTGCAACCCCTTCTTTTGAAAAACCTTTAAGACATGGGACAAAGGGCCAGGAAAAGGAGTGAACTGCCTCTTAACAAATTGTCGGGGGGCGGATGATTGGCCTTCCTCTTGTTGATTCCTATAAACATGAACAATTGGAGGCTTGCTAGATTGTGCATATGTGACATTGACTTCCGTGCTTGGTTCTTTGTCTTTCTTCATGGTGAACCTTTTGCCTTGATGGGTTGGTTCATTGAATCATTCATCTCTCAGCCCAATCTCGATTTGCTCACCCACCGGGATAAGTTGATTGAAATTCTCCACGTATGTACTAGCCATTCGGGTACGGAACTTAGACGGGAGAGTCTTGACGAACAACTTCATCAACTCCTTATTTGTAGGCTTGGGAGTGATTTGAGCCGCTACGTTTCGCCACCTCACAGCATACTCCTTGAACGACTCACTTTTCTTCTTCTCCATCCGCTCATGATCCTCTCGGGAATGTGCAATATCCATGTTGAACTTATATTGCTTTAGGAACACATCAATCACTTCATTCCAAGTGTCGAGAAGGTTTACATTCTTCATTATATACTAGTTCAGTGCGAGCCCAGTCAAACTTGCATGGAACAATTGAATCATGAGAGGCTCATTCTTGACATATTAGGCCATGCGTACGTGGTACATCTGCAAATGAGCTTTCGGGCAGGAAGTACCATCGTACTTCTCAAACTCTAGCATCTTAAACTTCTTTGGCATCTTAAACTTCTTTAGCATCTTAAACTTCTTTGGCATCTTGACTTTCTCATACACTAACAAGTCGAATGGGAGTGAGCTCTGTGATCCTTGCAATTGCTTCACCTTCTCTTCCAGCTTTGCGAAGCGTTCATCTTGCTTCGTCTTAGGGACGTTATCAAGCTTAGCCTTTTCAACGGTGATCAACGGTGGGTCATCTTCCAGCTCAAGCATGTCATCATCACCCATTTGAGCCTTGCTTGCTTGATTCGGAATAACTATCTCAGGAAGAGCGGGTGTAGGAGTCGGATTCACTCGGAGGGATTGGATTTGAGTTGTCATAAGTTACATAGAGATGAGCAACTAATTGAGTTGGTCTTCCAGAGCGGACAAACGATCATGCATTTTAGTTTGATTAGCCATTCTAGCTCTTGATCGCGTAATGATAGGCGAACGTGAGGGATCCGTTATCACCTAATGTAAATGAATGAAAATATGTAAGTACGAGGTGTAATGAGAGAGCCGATCCATGACAACAATCTACTTTTTAGGCACGAAAAGTCCACAAATGAAGAGGATTCCCTAAAAATGGACTAGGAAAACAAAGATATGGGATGCCCCAGTAGGGACGAAATTTCCTAAACATGAACTAGGAAGAGCCAAGACATGAATTGAAAACAAATTTCCAATTTTTTTTTTCCAAATGATTTGTTGCATGGAAATTTCCTCATTTCATTTCTAATTGACAAATGAATTAAATCAACGATTGACCTAAATTGTCATAAACCGACCAAAAGCACGACAAAATAAATGGCATGGTATAAGGATAGAAGACTTACTTCACCAAGAAAAATCGACGGCAATCACATAGACATGCGCATGAGATGTGAGGCTCGATTTCTACTCTAAGTAGGCTTAGCAAAGGGAAGCCACAAGGATGATCAGACTAGCCGCGGACATGCGGACTAAGTCGAGTCCTCATGACTTCGGCTTGGTCAAAGAGCCGGCCTGGGTCGCGGGCGTGCAGACCGAGGTGGGTACTCTTGACACTAGGAAAGAAATTTTGGAATTGAGATGGGCGACTCGTACTGCAGGCATGCGATCAGAGTGGTATCCATCTCGATATCATCCTAAATGATCCTATGCAGCCCAGGTTCGGCGACGGATTGTGTGTGCAAGAGTATAGTGCAAATGTAAGACATGCACGGCAGTTTATATCAAGCAACACTTTATAATTTGAATTCAAAACATTCGTCCCCAACTCCAACCCGCAAAACAAGGGTTAACAATCAATACTCCCAGCAGAAGTACAGCCCAAGTGCCATAACTTGGCACCGGGGGACACTTAAGTGCCATAACTTTAAAATTGTACACTTGAGTGCCAGTTTTGAAGTTAAATGGGACACTTAAGTGCCACTCCGGCGAAGATCTAGCCAAATGGCTTACGTGGCGACTTTCCGGCGAGTTTGGTCCAAAACGGCGTCGTTTTGCATACTGACGTGGCGGAGAAAATGCAAAAACAACGCTGTTTCGTGTCTACGTGTAAATAATAATATAAAAATTAATTAAATTTTATTTAAAATATTCAAAAATTTAAAAAATTAAAATTTTAAAAAATTAAGAAAATTTTAAAAATTTTAAAAAATTAAGAAAGATTAAAAAAGTGAGGGGGGCAGGCGAGGGCCGAGCCCTCGCGCGCGCGCCGCCTCCTCGCTGTTGCCGGGAAGGGCCGGCGACGGAGGGGGAGGGTCGGCCGAGGTCGCCGGCCCCCGGCCAGGCCCGGCGACCCCGGCCGACCCTCCCCTCCCTCGCCGCCGCCGGGAAGGGCCGGCAATGGAGTGGGGAGGGTCGGCGGGGTGTGGCATCCCAAAATTCAATGACAAGCCATAAGGTGTGTTAAAGTCTCTAAATAGGTGATAAAATTTCCCATGGCTTATGCTTTAGCCATTAGTCTTTTAATTAGATGATTTGTGCATATGATTGTGAGAATTTAAATTTGATAGATTAATAATCTATGCTTGGCCATGTACTTTATAAATTAAATTTCAATAAACAAAATGTCTCAAGGCTTTGGCCATGTTGGAAATTAAAATTTAAAAATATTTATAGAAGAATTTCAAAAAAAAAAAAAAAAAAAGAAGAAGAAAATAGGGTAAAAATTCGATTGGGCCTTAGGCCCATTGGCCTAAGCTTTAGTGGGCCAAGCTAGCCGGCCCAATGGAAGCCCAAGCCCAAATTCAAAAGCCCATAAGGCAAGTGGCAATAGACCTTCATGTATTGGCTTAGGGAAGAAGGCCATGCATTGGCCATGGTTAAGGCAAGCAATGATTATCAATGATGAGAATTTGGGGGTATAAAAGGAGAGAGAGAGAGGAGAGTGGCCGGTTCATTCGGCCGAGAGAAAGAGGGTGAGAGAGAGAGAGGTTTCGAGAGAGGGAGAGAATGGCCGAGAGAGGGGGAAGCTGAGGAGGAGCCGCCGTGTGTCGCCGTGCTCGCCGCCTTACACCGTCGACCGACCAGTCTAGAGGCAAGTGGGAGTCCTCTAGCTTCTCTTGCATGTGTGTATGTTGTTTGCATGTTGAATCTTTGAGTGTTTAGGTGAGAAAAACCGAAGTATGGATGATGTATGTTTGAATGGCATGGCTGTTCGTGCTCGTACAGTATGAGTCAGAATGTTGTTTGAGCTTGTATGTGTGTTTAGAGTCCGATTTTGGCTTTTATTTTTTCATAAAAGTTGTAGCTAACATCTTGTACTATAACATACTAAAATTTCGTGGAAAATTATGGAGATTTGAGGGGTTAAAGTCTCATCCTACGGAGACCCCAGATCTGGAAAGGTTTTACTGACCTCTTGTTGGATTTGTGATTGCATGTTGGTTTGTGTTGATAATCTCACTTCGATTTCTTCATGAAAGTTGTAGGGGACATCTTAAAATACAACATACTAAAATTTGAAGTGAAATGAACAAGTATAGCCTAGTAAATCGACTAGATCTTGAAGACAGTAATTCTGGTGATGTGTTCCGAGACACCCGAGACTTCATGGACCTAAATGATGACTATAATTTGGCTATTTGACTTGGATATCTTCATGAAACTTGTAGAGGACATCTTTATGTATAACATATCCAAATTTCAGAGAAAAAAAAAGAGAATAGGTAGGCCAAAACTAAATATTTCGGAGAAGTATACACTGGACGATGCGGTAATGGATCCAGAAGCTTCGTGAGACTGTATAAAATAATCTAAAAAGAATCTGGCTTGTATTTCTTGATGAAAGTTGTATTAAAATGTCTTGGTTATAACCCAGTAAAATTTTATAATTTTTGGAGGCCATATGTATATTTTAATTGAATTTCTTCGGAAAACGTGCGTTCTGGTTTCATCCGAGAATCATAGGATGTTTTGTGAAAATTGTGAGATAGTGTAAAAATTCTATTTGGCCATTAATTTTGCATGTAATTGTCATCCTATTGGTTTGTTTAATAATTGCTTGAATTTTTATAATTTTGGGAATTTATAGATATTGAATTTAATATTTATTTAAATAAAAAATAAAATAAAATGGATTATTTTATTGGCCATAAATTCCATTAAATTTATTTCATAAATGATTACACCATGTAGCATGTATGATAAGATTTTGGTGTATGCATGACATTAAATTGAGATGCATGTGTGAATCCTATGCCAAGTATGACTTGTTTGATGTCACGCCATATGCCATGTTAAACTGAGATCAAAATAATGGTAAATGTGGATAATGATAAGTGAGGAGGTGGTTGTGGTGGAGGATAATGCCCGGAATGTATAGAGATGCATTGCCGGATGGCCATAGGAGATTCAGGATGCCTGGAACGTGGGGGTGCCGGAAACCCTGTCGGAGGTTTCTACCCGAAGGGAATACCTCGCGATGCCAAGATTTGGGGTGCGGGATGCCCGGCCAGGGAGTGTAAATGCCGGAAGCCCTGTCGGAGGTTTCTGCCCGAAGGGAATGCCATGTGATGCCAGTTAGGATGCGAGATGCCCGGAATGTGGGGGGCCGAATGCCGGTGGCTCAGGATGGTGAATGCCGGAAGCCTCGGAGGTCTTTGCCCGAGGGGATGATGGAATTGATGATTTGAGAAATGGGTGATGTGGTGATCAAATTGAAAGATAAAAATGGAAATTAACCCATAGCATGATATGCATGATGATGATGATGATATGTGATGTGACATGATGATGATCACCCATGGTAATGATGATATGCATGATGATGATGATGATGATATGTGATGTGACATGATGATGATCACCCATGGCAATGATGACATGCATGATGATATGCATGATGATGATAATGATGATGATATATGATATGGCATGATGACGTGTGTGATGTGATGATGCCATGATGATGATGACGTGTGATGTGATATAATGATGCCATGATGATGATGACGTGTGATGTGATATAATGATGCTATGATGATGATGACATGTGTGATGTCATGATGTCATGATGATGATGACATGTATGATATAATGATGCCATAATGATGATGACATGTATGATATGATGATGCATGATAGTATGTGCATGGCTTCAAGGTAAGTAACGCCTGTAATGCATGTATGATTTGCATGATGCATTGAGTTGTTATTGGATTCCTTATCTGCTGAGTGGTTGTACTCACTCCTTTGGGGACCAACATTTCAGATTAGCAGTATACCACTTCCCCGCCGTCGCGCGGGGTGCATTTACGGGTTACCGTCCGACGTCAAGGTAGAGTGTGAGGAGTTGTTTGTCCTTCGTGCACTGGACTCACCTACATATGTGTGCGCTATTTTGTCACTTACGACATAGGCCTGGCTGGGGGCCCAGTCGTCCAGGAGTTTGTCTCCGTCCACATTCGCCGCGATGGGGTGATGAGAGGGATGCTGCCACCGCCACCGCCTGATGCACCGGATTAGGTGTGAGGCCTGTGCGCGACGAGTAGGGGCTGTGTTTTTTGGGGGTTAGTTAGCCGACACTTATGATGGGAGATTGTGCACATGTGATGTAGAGGGTCGAGGATCCTTTTTGAGGTTTTAGGCTGGACATGGCAGAGTCCTAGCCTTTCCTTGTTATGTATTGACCCAAAAGGAGTCCCATCTTGAAAGAATATGTAAATAAAGTGTCGTCGCTTGTTTAGAAAATCATGATCATTAATGGTGTGTATTTGTATCATGGTTGGTAGGGGAGAGATGGTGATGATTTGCTTCCGCTAATAAGCCACGCTGGGACCGCGTTTTAAAAAAAAAAAAAAAAATTGCCGTGTGAATAACGACCCTTCTTCTAAGGGTCCGTTCGTTTCGCGGAAAATATCATGTTTCCGGAAAACATTTTCGGAAGTGGAAAATGACTCTATTTTCCGGTGTTTGGCCAAAATCTAAAATTTGAGTGGAAAATATTTTCCACCATTCGTTAGCTCATTTAATTGTTTGGGAAAAATTATCAAAAATTAAATTTTAATATTTTTAATTGACCACAAAATTTATTTTATTTATTTATATTTTTTTAAAATGATTTTTTAAATATTTATATTTTTAAAAATCGAAATTTTTATTATTTATTATTTTTTTCTTTTTCTTTTCCTTCCTCCTTCCTCCTTCCTCCTCCTTCTTCCTCCTCCTTCCTCCACCGTCGCCTCCTTCCTCCTCCTTTCACCGCCGCCACCTCCTTCTGCCCGACGATGGCCGGGCCGCCCCGGATCGACCAAGACCTAGTGGCCAAATCCGGCGAGCTCGAGGCTCGGCCGATCTCTCCGAGCTCGTCGGATGCGCGACGAGCTCGAGCTCGCCTAGATCGGGAGCCCGAGCTTTGCCGCTAGATTCGGCGAGCCGCGAGCTCCGCCGCGCATCCGGCGAGCCACGAGCTCCGCCGCCGGGTCGGCGAGCTCGAGGCTCGCCGATCTCACCCAAGCTCGCCGGATCTGGTGATAGAGCTCGAGCTCGCCCGGATCGGAGCCCGAGCTCGCCGCTAGATTTGGCGAGCCGCGAGCTCCGCCGCCGGATCGACGAGCTCACGGCTCGCCACCGCACGACGAGCGGCCGGGACGGCGGGCTCCCGCGAGCCTCCGGCGCGGTGCTCCCTCTTGAGCCGGATCCTCCCGAGCGGCTTCGAGCCGCCTGGGAAGCGGAGCGCGGCGGCGCGGCGCGCCTCGGCCGGAGCGGGCGGGCGGGCGGAGCGGCCGGGGAGGGCGGAGGCGATCCGGAGAAGGACGTCGTCGAAGCCATTGCGGCGGGGAGAGCAAGAGAGAGAGAGAGAGAGAGAGAGAGAGAACGAGAACTAAATGAAGGAAAAAGCAGCGCGAGAGCTCGTGCGAGAGGCCGGGAAAATGATTTCCTCTTTCCACGATGTCAAGAAGGATTTTCCGTTGACCAGAAAATGTTTTCCTTGACCGTGTATTTTCTGCCCACCCGAACGCCGGAAATTTCGGAAAATATTTTCCTGGAAGTTGTTTTCCGCGAAACGAACGGAGCATAAGTATAGGATGAAAGGGTAATAAGGTGTAACATTGGTGCTTGTGGCGACCGCCGAAGAGTTCAGGGTGCTACAGGGGTCACGGGCCATGGCCGGGGCGGCGAGGCCGGGGCCGGCCGTGAGGGCCCACGAGCCCTCGCCCAAATGCAGGGGCGAGGGTCGTGGCCCTCGCCGTGATCCGGCGACCCCAGCCGACCCTCCCCCTCCGTCGCAGGCCCTTCCCGGCGACGGCGGGGAGGCGCGGCGGCGAGGGCTCGGCCTTCGGCCGCCTCGTTCGACCCCTTTTTTTAATTTTTCTTATTTTTAAAAAATTTTAAAATTTTCTTAATTTTTAAAACTTTTCTTAATTTTTAAATAAAATTAATTTTAAATCTAATTTAATTAATTTTGATATTATTATTTACACGTAGACACGAAACGGCGTCATTTTTGTATTTTCTCCGCCACGTCGGCGTGCAAAACGACGCCATTTTGGACCAAACTCGCCTTAAAAATTGCCACGTCAGTCATTTGGCCGGATTTTCGCCGAAGTGGCACTTAAGTGTACCATTTTAAAGTTCTGGTACTTAAGTGTCCCTCCGTGCCAAGTTATGGCACTCCAAGTGTCCCAACCTCCAATACTCCCCTTATACCTCCCACCCTGTAAGAACATTTAACACCTTAAATGTTAGGGACGTATCTGGGATCTTCGCTACCAAACAAAAACATTTAAAAAAAAATTGGAGAAAATTAGCCTAAGTCCATTAAGAGTTTTAGCTCAAATCCCCAGCGGAGTCGCCAAGCTATCGCAACCTAAATTTCAGGTGCACCACCTAAAATTAGGTTAATGGACTACTAAATCTAACTTAGCTCGAGCTCTCCCAAGCCCATACCAATTCATGACTTAGGTTCAAATATCTAGCATGCAAAAGATTTTCAATTAGGAGTCGCTTCTAATCAGTTTATGGTAGATCGATTAGATACCTAAGTAAAATAATGGTTTCTTCTACAAACCAGAGATTTTGGATATGGGGACTTAATTACGTTAGATTTCTCTAACGTCCTTTCGGTACCTTTCTCTTTTGTTTTGAAAAATGTTTGGCAAGCAACTTGAATTGATTTTAATCTACTTTCCTAACATGTGATGTGATTACACAGGTACGCAAACCACCAATTTAACATCCAAAAAAACAAATAAATAAAATGCGGGACTTACCTTATAACAACGAAAGCATCTACGTTGTTAAATCAAAATTCATATAAGCAATCTTAAATATGATTTCTAATTAACAAGCAATCAC
This sequence comes from Eucalyptus decipiens, assembly GCA_014182575.1. Classification (NCBI taxonomy): domain Eukaryota; kingdom Viridiplantae; phylum Streptophyta; class Magnoliopsida; order Myrtales; family Myrtaceae; genus Eucalyptus; species Eucalyptus decipiens. The sequence continues at coordinate 20,828,638 of CM024619.1, forward strand.
TCAATTTTTTGTTTTCACTTGTTTTACAAGAATATAGTCCATATGCAATGCAATGATTCTAATCTAATATGAAATAATATGACATGGCAATATGTCCTAAACTATATGAATGAGTAAAAAAAAAACTAATGATTTATTAATGAACATGCAATAATTAAATATGCAATCTAAATTAACCAAAATGACCTAATTCAAATGACAAGCAATTTCTAATTAAATGAACCTAATAACAATCACTAAAATGACATGCATTTCAGGGGCCTAATTCTATATGACGTGCACATGATTTTTCTATTCTAAAAAAAATGCAATCTATCCTAGAAATTGCAACTAATTTATCCTAAGGCAAATTTTATGAAATTCGAAATTAAGAAAAATGCAAAACATAACTATCTAGATTAAGATTCTATCTAGCTTATATTAAGGATTAGGTCAGACTAAATCCTAAATCCTAATTTAAACTAAGATATTATCTTAACCTAGCAAGCGCTAAACTTAAAATAAAACATGTAATTTATTCTAATATGCCATGGCATGCAAAGAATGCCCTAATTCTATTTTTCTTTCTTTCTTTTATGAAATTCGTAATTAAAATTAAACATGCAATTCAAATAAAATAAAAAAACTAACATCCTAAATGAATGCACTTTCTTTTCGTTTTCTTTTTCATGATTCAAAATAAAATTCCTATTCTAAATATGCAAGATAATATTAAAAAAAAAAAAACAAACAAACCTAATCCAAATTCAAACTTTTTTTTTTATTTTTTCTTTTTACGAAAATAAAATTAATTCAACAAATACCACGGAAAATCAGACAGGATATGATTGATATCCAAAAATTGACGAACCATATCTCGAGCATGAGATAGACCAATTTTAAAATTAAATCGCGAATCGAATCCCGGGCATGAGATTGGATTGTCGATTTTTGCAAGAGATTGTGAGTCGGATTTCGGGCGCGAAAATCGGACTGTCAATCTCTAACTTGAGGGGCTATTTCATGTTGGCATCTCAAACATATATTAAGGAACAATTCCACTAAAACAGAATATTAAAAAAAAAATAAAATAAAAACTACCTAATCCGATTTTCCTTTTTCTTTTTTTTTTTTTTTTGGTTTTCTTTTCCTTCGAGCACGGCTTGCTCGCTGGTCTCCAAGGGCAGCCGGTCGTCGATCCGATGAAGGTATCCAGCAAGGGTGGTGGATCGAGGTCCGGCAGGGAAAATTCCGACAAAGAAGAGTGGCGATCACGGGACGCGGGGCTGGCGAGCAGCCAAGGCGAGGCGGTGGCAGCTGCGGTGGCACCTGGTCATCGCGGGTCAGTGCAGGCTGAACAGGGGCGCGGGCTGACGGAGGCTCGGCGTTCGGCGAGGCAGCAGCAGCTCAGATCACAGGCGGAGGGCATTTGGATCTCGCGGGATGCTCCAGCAGGGGCTCGGTGAGTGTGGCAGACGGGAGGTTCGGCGTCCGGCGGCAGCAGGGAGAGGCGGATGCGCGGCAGAGCTTCGTGGGTCGTCGGGTGGAGCGGCAACGGTGACTCGTGCGGCTATAGATGCGGGGTCGTCGGCAGCAAACGGAAGGCGGAATCAGGTCCGGCAGATGGAGGACAAAGCGGAGCCGGCGAGTGTGAGGGAGACGATGAACAGTAAACATCCCCTCACCTCTGCCATTTTACTTTTTTACCTTTTGCCCTCTCTCTCTCTCTCTCTCTCTCTCTCTCTCTCTCTCTCTCTCCCTAGGGCCCGAATACTTTTTTTTTTTTCGAAATCCCTCAAAAACCAAAAGAACCCTTTCAACTTCTCACGCATACTTCGACCAAAAAAAAAAAAAAAAAAAACTTCTCATGCATACGGCCTTTTATAGAGTAGGGAAATAGGATTTCAATTTCCCCTTCGAATTTTTATCTGCAATATTTTTCACCAACTTGTCACAAATTGATAAGGATCCAAGATTACGATAGAATTTTTCTCTAAATCCAAATTTTGCAAAGATGAATCGCAATATTCTTTCACACATCTGCCCTATTTAAAAAAAATCATATCCCAGAAAAATTTCAAAATTTCTATTTTCCCATAAGATAATTTTCGATCATTAAAAAAAAGGGGCTCGGGCTAACTTGCTTGCTTCGTGGGCTTAGTCCGGCTTGCCAAGTTAAAGTTCAGAACCACTAATTCGAACCCATTTATTACCAATCCAATAAATAAATGTAGAAAATGCAAATTAAAAATACACCTAAATTTATATGCTATGCAATTAATATTTTTTCGGAGATAAAATTAACCCCTAATTTTCTATGCAATAAATAAATAACTGGATCGTCAAAATTTAGGTGTCAACAGATTCTTTGGATATCCTTTTGGATTTAAAGGGTCAGCAATACGCTTTTGAGTTTGAGATGAAGAATATGATGACAGTTCTAAAGGCAACTTCGGACTCTCTACAACAACAACTACAAACCCTGAAGCTTCAAGTGCAAGAAAATGCCAAGGGTGAGGATATTCGACAGCTGAAGGAGTCTCTGCAGAAGTTGGAAGACACTGTCAAGTCCATGAGGGAATTCCAGCTCATCTGAATCCCCAAGCAACCATGATTTATTTTACCCCACTCTTTCTTTACTATTCTCCACTTTTTGCTATTGACAAAAAATGGGAGAATTTGTGCAGATTTGACCTAACTTATCTTTTTTAGCATAGCATCTCTTTTATTTTGGTTTGACTTTGATAACTTTTTGTTTTGGTTTGTTTAGACTTTTGTATTTTTGGACTGATATGCTTTAGACTTTTGACTGTTTTTGAATCCTTTTGACGTTTGTAGTTACTAAGCTTGTGATATCGATTGTGGTTGAATAGTTATCCTATCTTGCAAGATTAACATGTTTCCTGTGATTGCAGAATTGATATTGTCCAAGTCCTAATCATCTTATTTTTAAAGATATCATGTATTGCTTAATTGTTGTTTTGCAGGTCAAAAGTTTTCAAATCTGCAAGAAAGTTTTGTCACAAAAAAAAAATGAGAGATTGTTGAAGAAAACTCCTTTATTATTTTGAAGTTGACAAAACATTTCAAAAAGTATAGTCTAAAGACTTCTAGACTCAAGTGGTACAATCTAAAAGAATTCCAGACTCTATTGTCAAAGTTTGAAGACCGCCAAACATAAGTTTCAAAGTCTACCTTCACTGATAGTTTCCAAATCAAAGAATAAAGACCTATCCAGATGCTGGATTATCTTCAAGGATTTGATTAGTATGGTTTTGGAAGACCTTATGGCTGGATATAGCATCTAATCGTTTAGTTTTTCTTATTAGAATTTACTCCGATACGAAGATCTTTTTGAAAGGCGAGTAAACTTGGAAAATTCTACTTATGAAAACCAAGATCCTGATTGTATGAGTGAACATGATTAACGGGCTTTCATTACAAATCATTCAACGACTCGAGATCACCTTAATTGATTATGTCCAACGGGTAGATTGGAAGAATTCCTTTAGAAAGTGCCAATGGTCATGAAGGCATGAATGAGTATTTAAAGATGACTTTCCAATTGTTTGAGTGTGTGCGTGAAAGTGAATTTCAAAGTTCGAATCTCCATAGTTCCTTGTTCTTTAATTCATCGAGCTCAAAAGTTGTACACAAAAGAGAGAAATACATAGTGAGACTTTTGGAGAGATCAGTAGAAACTCTTCACTGAGAAAGTCGAGATTACGAGCTGTAAAATCTCTTTTAATTCATAGTGAATTCTAGCTAGTGGGCTATTAGCACGAGAGAGTGGACGTAAGCTTGATCTAAGCCGAACCACTATAAACCTTGTGTTCCAATTCTCTCTCCTTAACTTCTTAGTTTTATTCATTGTCTTATATAATTGTTTAAAGTTGTTTATGTCCCTTGTTAATCATTTTCAAGAAGCAAAGTATTACTTCTAACTCTTGCGAGAAAATTTTATTTACACCTATTCACCCCCTCTAGGTGTTGCACTAGCCCTTTACATACGTTTCGACTCATATTATTTATATCCTAAAAATCATATTCTGTCTACCTAATATGATAACTTTCCCGCATTTGATGCATTTGCCGGTTGAATGGAGATCTTCAACCTAGCCTGCACTTACTCTCATTGGTGTCCGAATCAACTCTCAGCTACATTAATGCATGTACTGATATGTTCACAGTGCAATGTGTAAGACTTTCATGGAAATATGATGTAGATGTGAAAGATTGACATTTCTTTTGAACACGATAAAACATCTGTGTGGAAAGTTTTCTATCACAAAAAGAAAAGAGGGACATCGAAAATTCAAAGAAGCTCATTAGCATAAATTCCACATTCTAGATTATGAACGCAAAAGCAAATTGCCAAATCATGGAGGTTGGGTCCTCAGTGTCGGCATGAATGAATAATTGTCTCGGGAGACTCCCATAGTCAATGCATGCGTGTGTGTTTCTCTTCGTAGAAATTGTCCCCTTGTTGCATGGTTGACTGGGCAATCCTTGTTGAGTTCAAAAATCACAGTGCCAATAGTAATAAAAAGGTGCAATTAAAAGGTTTTCGAGCAAAAAAAACATTAATCAAAAGGTCAAAAATCGAATCACCTTTAGGGAAGTGACGTGTCTACTAATAATGTTTTAGGCGGCTAGGCAAGTAAACTGACTAGGTTCTACTTTTGAGGAGTTTATTTTTTTTCATCCAAGTTGAGAATTATAATGACTAGAAGATGTAATATTATGTATAACATCAAATAAAGAATGCACGAGCTTATTTATAGGCTTTATATAATAACTATCTAAAGTAACAAATCAAGACCAATCAAAGCAAATATATAAAACCATATTATAATAATATATAAAATCATAGAATATTTAAAATATATCTCTAATAGTCCAGTTTACTAATTAAGGCTTGAGAAATCTCTTATCTTTAATTAGAAGCTCGAAATGAGAGGTGATTGAGATTTGACTATTTTCTTATTTGTCTAATTGAGAGATTTACTCCAACCCCATTAGAAGTACAAAACCGTAATAAAGTAATGGCAAATAAAAACTGTTATAAATTGATGACGGTTAAAAATTGTTAAAAAAATAATAGCTTTCAAAATTTCAAGACTATTGAAACATACAATGGAAAATTATTCCAATCTACATGGTTTCTTGTAGTCAAGGAAGACTTCAAGGTAAGTGACGAGATTCTGCGCTTAGAATCCATTACTTAAAGTTAATTTGGAATTTTCAAAACTCTGAAACTTGCGTGTTGAATATAACTGCGTTGATTGATGGTATTAAAACAATCCTCAACGACTTGACATTAATCTGATTACACATGCATAGAAGATTACGTTTTGCTTAGGTCTTGCGCATGACGTGATCCGTGGAACCATTATTATTTGGTCTAAATCTAAACTTTTGTTGTACGTGCCTTGACTTTTCTGTTGTTGGTGTCCACGTTTATAACATGGAACGGAGATAAAAAGAGGCCATGTTAGGCCAAAGAAAAGTCAATGTACAAAACCCCTCCTTGCTACGATTCCATAACTCGTCCTGTAATTGAAAATTTCAGCCTCTTTCAACGGTTACTATTTAAACAGTTAAAAGTTTCTTTAAATATTTACGCACATAATTTGGACTTTTAAAAAAAATTATAAGCACTCGAAACCTTTCATTTGCCACAATAGTTCTCATATAATCTTTTTATAATTTTTCAAATATTTGAGTTTAAAAATTATTGGACTTCTCTAGAAGCCAAAAACAAAGACAGTCGTGTGTGTGTGCGTCGTATATATATTAATTTTTCTGGTAGTAAATTGTTGAAGTATGTGGACAAGTCTATGAGCAGCTCAAGAAAGATGGGAACTTTATTTTTAAAAAAATTATAAATTATTGCATTAGTGTCAATTTAATCATAAACTTTTTAACTATATCAATTGAGTCCTAAATATTTTCAAATTTTGCCAATTAAATTCACTAGCCAATTTTGATAGGAAATTGTTGATACAGATACTGGTCGTGCCCATTGGCCATCCTACGTGGCACAGTTGGTGCTCACGTAAATAATTTTTGCAATTTGAAAAAATCCACGTTTTTTAATTTTTAATTTTCTTTTCTTTCATTTTCTTTTTCCTTCTTCCTCTATTGGTAACCATGGCCAACTAGAGGCGAGAGCTGGATGGATTATGTTGGCAATTATCAAAAAGTTTAGGACTGAATTGGTATAATTGAAAAATTTACGACTTAATTGATACAAATACAATCGGTTTAGAACTTGCTTTTGGTAATTTTATCTAAAAACGAGCGTTATATAGTTGACTTGGATTAATCTATATCGAATAATTCCATGTCGAATGGGTGAAAACCTGTCAACGTCAATAGATACTTAGATATGCTAATGTACAAGCACCCATTAATGAACGGGATAGACCATGGTGCCAAATATTTCAGTTTCCACGGCTATACAATTCAATTATTGTCCCGAAAAGTCTTAGGATATTATTATTCTGTCCATTGACATTAGATCTCAAACTCAACATATATGATATATATTTCCATTATTTATGTTCAACATATATGATACCACCAATGGCGCGCAAACTACATCAAGTCAGGGACCGGAGAATTGGAATTAACCAATTTGTAGGACTTGCAGGTAGGGGTGTCAATGGGTCAGGTCGGGTCGGGTTTTGTTGTTACCCGACCTGACCCGAATCACAAGGGTCACACACTATGACCCAACCCGAACCGACCCAAAACAGATTAAACCTGCATCAAAAATTCGGGTCGATTCTGGTCGGGTTGGGTTGTTGGGTTTCCCACTCTTCTCTTCTTCTTTTTTTTGTTTTTGTTTTTTTTTTTTTTACACCTTTCTTTTCTCTAGGGTTTAGGTTGGGATGGAAACTATGTATTGTTTTTCTTATTGACTCTGAGTAAATAAAGAAATTATTTATTGCCGAGGGGTCCAATTAATGAAAAAAATTATCCATCAATTCCCCCCTTGACATGACATGTGTTCTTAACGCTACGAAGTATTGAGAGAAGGTGTAAGACCAATTCTGCATTCAATAGCAGACAATTTTTACATCACATTTGTGTCCAAACTTGAATTATAGAATAGTTACTCATTTGCACGATTTTGGTGACACCGGAGAGTAATAAATCAAACTAGAAAGCCTAATTAATGCACTAATGTCAAACAAGGTGGACAACATCATGCTGCATTGGCAGCACGGGCATGGAATGAACTAATTAAGCTCCTCTTCAGGCAAATCGTGAAGATTAGAGAAGCTTTGATATAATGATGTCGTCTCATCATGTGGTTGCAATTGAGAATGAGTTGAATTCAATTCATCACTTCTCATATTACTCCCACTTGGACGAACTCCACTAAGATCATTATCTTGATCTAAGGTTTCAAATAGGGAACAATCTTCCCCTATTTCGCCCTTCTTAGGAAATTCATCATCTAAGAATGTGACATCTCGTGATTCAAACTCAGTTATACTCTCACTTTCCTTCTCACCTATGAACACATACCATTTTGAGTGTTCCGAGTACCTTATAAAAATACTCTTCTTTCCTCTGGGACCCAATTTCCCAAACTTGTGAGAGGACTCATGTGTGTAGGCAGCACAACCCCATGGCTTAAGAAAACTTAAGTCCGGTTTTCTACCTGTCCACAACTCATATGGAGTGGAAGCAAGCGATTTGGAAGGCACACGGTTAAGTATATAGGCGGCGAGTTAACAATGCATCACTCCAAAAGGTGATAGGTAAGTTAGCATGCGCCATCATGGACCTAACCATTTCCGGTAGGGTTTTGTTTCTTCTCTCCGCAACACCATTTTGTTGAGGAGTATATGGAATAGACAACTGTCTTTCTATTCCTTTTTCATCACATAATTTTTGATCTCATCGATAAATATTCTCGACCTCGATCGGATCTCAATGCTTTTATTTTCTTGTCTAATTGATTTTCTACCAGGTTCATAAACCTTTTGAAACAACTTATTGCTTCGATTTGTGAGAAATCAAATAGACATATCCGAATCGAGTATAATCATCAATAAATGTGATGAAATAAACAGCCTCATGCCTTCCTCTCACATTCATTGGACCACAGACATCAGAATGGATTAAATGCAGAGGAAACTCAGCTCTTTTCCCTTTCCCAAATGGTTTTCGTGTTGTTTTCCCTTCTAGGCAATGCTTACATATAGGCAAATCGACTTTTTCAATGTTGCCCAACAAGCCCTCTTTGGTTAGTCTATTCATACGTTGTTGGCCAATGTGACCAAGTCTAGCATGCCACACAATCACATCATTATCATATGTATTATGAGACGTGATAAGGGAATAACAAACATTTGCATTAACATGAAGTCCAAAAGGCATTTGACGCAGCCCTGAGAAGTACTGGGTTCTGATAGATCTTGAAAAGAACAGACATTGACTATAATGCTTCCTCCAAGTACTTGTCCAGTTCTGATTTTTCATCCAAATATTGTTGTCCGGTTTGGCTAAACAAGATAATTGCTCCAATAATAAGATGCCGACTGCCATATTTGAAGGAGAAAGATACATAATGGAACAAAAAACAAGATAATTGCTCCAATAATAAGAATTTCTGTTAATTCTCATAGTTCACATGGAAACCCATTTCAGTGGGAACACAAAAGTTCAATTGAAGCGATGAGTGGAAAGACATTCTTACACATGAACCAGAATGTAAAGTTTTTTTTCCAACAAATAACTTATAAAAAGACAGCACAAGAGGTTCGAAGATCAGCCATATTAACATCTAAATCGGTGGTGAAAGAATATGGCTTTGTGGGAATGACCATCTTTTCATGGGAAGGTTTTCAGTTTCCGCACCACCATGCAAATTATAGAATTGGAAACTTAAAAAGCATATCTGGAAGAACTTTCAAGACTAGTGTGATTAAAAAAATTACAATGGACAATTTGTTTATGATGGATGGAGTCCTTTCAAGATACAGAGCAGTGTATCAACACCAACAGCTCTCCCTCACAGAGTAAATTCGAAGTGTCCTCAACCCTGTTTGCAACTTGTGCACTAAGATATCTACATCATAGAACCTCGGGTTTCATCCACCACTCAATATAGCAAGTCTTCCCAACATCTCTAAGATCATATGGGTTTAACTGCTACTACCCCCATCATCAGCAAAGGCTAGCCCACATGCTAAGAACAACACCGAAACACGGCTAGACCGCATAAACTCCCGAATTCCTACATCACTACCTCAGCTCAGCCTAGAGTCCCAAGATTTCCTTCCAAACAGAAGCCAAAAGAAAAAGACGGATTAACCCATCCGCCGCAAGAATTGAACTGCTTTAAAAGACGGTGCATTGTTTCTCGACGTTCTTTCGAAAACTCAAACCCCACGCGACGCGACTCCAGACGTGTAGTAAGGACCAATCCAATCCCCCCACCCTCCCAGCACAGCCTACCACAAGAGCCAATTCTCCACAGAAAGAGACCGAATCGCTCCCAAGGAAAACAATTCGAGCCCGCGCAGCTAAAAAAGAAGCAAGCTTGAACGAAGAGAGCGACCTCAAACAGATCCCTAAAAGAGCACCCGCCTCCTCCTTCACCACCACCATAGCCAATCGAATTCGGAAAAAAATCAATAGGAAAATTCAACGAAGAATAAGGACGCCGAAGCTCCTTGTGGATCAAGAAATCGATGGAAGCACGGACCTCACGGGTTTTCGGTGACGGACGGCGACGATCGACTGATTTGGCGGCGGCTAGGGTTCCGGCATTGAGACAAGGGGTGGCGACGGCGACGGCGACGGGGAGGCGAAGGCGCGTCGATCGGAGGAGAGGCCGAACTGGCAGTCGTGAGCGAAGGCACAGTCGTTGGAGAAGAACGCGGAGCCGAGAAGGAGAAGGTATGTGTTACTGTGTTTGACTATTTGGCGGCTAAACCTTGGTTAATGTGTTCCGAGGTCAAACAATGTTCCAACTTGACCCGAGCCGAAACATATTTCTTTACTTATATATGTTACTTGAAAACCCAAAACATGTATATACTTATTTCATGTTCAGGTCGGGTTGATTCAGGGTTTTTTTTTTACACCCCTACTTACAAGGCATTCCATTGGCCTCCACATAACCGGGCCTTGGTGGTCGTAGCCCTTGACTATTTTTAAAAGGAACAGTAATTTGTTACATTTGAAATCAAAAGAAAGAGGGGAAAAAAGATTTGTCCCAAAAAAAAGTGAATCTAATTATTTTTCAGTCAACTTCACGAGTTGCTGAAGTTTCTAAGAATTGTGGAATTTGGACTCCACCTTCAATAAACTGTATAACAATCTAAATCTGAGATGTGGTCATAGCAAACTTAGAGCAACAAAAAGACTATCATCACTAAAAGAATAAATATTAGGTAAGAAGAGTTGGACAAAAGCTTTACTACTTTATTCTAAATGGAATATCTCTACATTCGAGGAAGATTTGAGGTTGTCTCTCTCTCTATCTCTCACTTTCAGACATCACTCTCTGTCTCTCACTCACTCTCATTCTCGCTCTTACATGAAGAGTTGGACAAAAGCTTTACTACTCCATTCTAGATGATTTTTTCTCTTTTCTTTTTTTGCTTTATTTTTGGGTTTTTGGATCCAAGGCCAGCAAGGGTTGCTGACCAACTCTCGCTAGTCACAGGCATGGTTGCAAAAAAAAAAAAACCATAGAATACTTCAAAATATTATTAAAAAAGTACCACGTCAGCATTGGCTATTTATGTTAGTAATTTCCGGCCAAAATTGGTCGGATGGTTTAATTGGCAAAAAATGAGAATTAGTAAGAAGTGAAAATATTTATAACTTAATTTGCAAAATTAAAAGATATAGGATTAAATTGACAAAAGTATAATAAATTTAGAATTTTTTGAACAATTTTCCCATGCAAAAGCAAATTGGTCGGATTCTCAGTGTCGTCGAGGAACGAATAATTGTCTCCAAAGACTCCCATAGTCAATGCATGCATTCGTGTTTCTCGTCGTAGAAATTATCCCCCCTGTTGCATGGTTGATTGGGCAGTCCTTGTCGAGTTCAAAAATCACTGTGCCAATAGATATGTTGAAGAAAGAGATAGTGAAAGAGATGGCGAAAGTGATGGAAAGAGTACTAAATGAGGTTAAGAGGATAATGATAGAGAGTTTATGGTAGTATAACCTCAATTAGGATCATATGATATACAAATTCATAAGGTTGATTAAATACCGTTAGAATACAGATATAACAACAGAAAGATCAATATATATATATCACAAATTAATAAGAAATCCCCCCGTGGCATAACTTTGTATCGGCCAAGGAAAGACTTTATGGGCTCAGGCCATCATTGGGCTCGAGCCCAATTGAATCGAATAGGCGATTCCTCCTTTGACAGCCACGAGACGGGGTGGTTTGTGGTTGCGTGTCTTTGGTCTTGGAGGGTTTTGGGTTCCTCCCTCCTCCCCTTCATCTTCTCTCCTTAGTCAAGTCCCTCGCAACACGATGGCGGAAACTGAGAAGCCGACTGACCTGAACAAGCTCCTGGAGCAGTTTCGCCAGCGAGCCTCCGAGGCCGAGGTCAGCCCATGATGTTTTTTAACTCCACTTGCGATCTGGGGTTTCTCTAGGCGCATTTATGTCCGCGTGCCCGTGCCGTGTAGATCAGCGCATGCGATTGTCTTCCTTGTACAGATTTTAGTGTTCGACGTTTCTGTCGTCGGTACTTTTACGGTCGACATTGTCGTTAGTTCTGCATTGATCTGGGCATAGTTGATGGGGATACGCGAGGAGATGTACCCATTAGCGGATGATTCTGTAGGTGTTCTTTTCTGCGACTTCACGCGCTACCCGTGAGTGCCTGCATGTATGTTGATATGGGCGGTAGCGTGGGCGCGTGCTGGGTTTAGATATTTGTATTTGTGCAGTTGCATGTGCGTGCCAGGGGCTTGCTTGCGTGTCTGCGTGAGCGGGCACGGGCTTTTTGTGCGGGCACGGGCTTTGTGTGCAAGCTCAAGCTTGTTAGATTCGATATGCTGCAGTGGTTATTGATTTTGCTTCTTGGATCTTCAATTGATGTCAATTGATTGCATTAGAGGTGCTTCATTTGGCTCTGCTTACAGATGACTGGTCATTTGCTAATTGTGGTAGTTGAATTTCCATATGTTCTTGGTTATCGAGGTTTAATTTGCTTTGCAATCACCTGATCGTCATCATGGTGCATTTGGTTTCTCTATGACTATAATTCTTTAAACTGTCCGGTAACTCTGGTTTAGCAAGAGAAAACTCATCTGTTTAAAGAAGAGGTGCAGGATTTGTGACAGTGATGGCTTAAACATCAAGTCTAGGTTTTGGTCTGGGACATTTTTTTTTCCTTCGCAATTACTTTTTCTTTAGCCAACAAAATCGATTCCTTTAACTTCAACCATTATGAAACAAGAATTGGGATTAGATGTCTTATATATTCCCTGAAACTGACATGCTGCTGGTGCATGCATTTTGCTTGAAAGGATCGCTTGTCCAGACTCGAAGCTGCCGTTACAAAAGAGAAAAAGGGTAGGTCATGAGGCTGTCCATCGAAGTTCTGTTTGTTATGCTCTAGTACTTCCATTGTCTTATTCATCGAATTAAATTTGCTTGCTCATGTAGATGCTTATGAGGAGGAATACTCGAAAAAGATTAGCAAACTGGAATCAGAGCTCGAACGTTCAAAGTCAGAGTTAGCTGCCGAACATAAAAAGGTAGCATGAGTGCCTAATCATTGCATGTCTTGTCTCGTTTGGGGGAATCATGGATTATTACAATATCTCTGTTGCATGAATTGCAGGCAGGGGAGCTTGCTGCGGAGAACGCAAAACTCAAATATCGCGTGACTCATCTTGTTCAAGCAGTGAAGGAAGCCGATCTAAAGGCAGAAGGCAAGGGAGCCTGAGTAAATATCTGTGCGATTCTCCTTATCAGAATATGAATAGGTGACATACAAAAGCAAAATTAAGATTGAATGACAAGATACCTTCGAATTACTTCCAAACTCTAGAATGTATTGCAAACCTTTTTCTGTCTTGACACTGGTGACTTGAATGTTATGGATCACAGTAATCTTATTGCTCTTAATTAGTTTACTATTATGAGAAAGGTTATATTTAATTGTCATTACAATAGTATGAGTTTTTTCGGTCATTATGCTCCGTTTGACCGTTTCTTGGGTTTACCCAATGGGGTTTAATCCCAGTCTAACAACTCTTGTTTCTTCGCTTGAAAGATAGGAACTTTAGCCCTACTGAAATGATAGCCTCTCTTGGAAGTGCTCTTTGGAACTGTTTTTGCTATTCTGATTTTGGGATTTAATGGCCTTTTAAGTAAGAAGCATTGAACTGATACATTAACTTTTTCCTCTTAAAAATATTTGTGGCGAGTTTACCTGCTATGGCCATTCAATATCAACTGTAGACAGTTATGAAGTGTAGACAATCAACTGCCATTTACAAAGCAAATCTGGCTTTGAGGGTGAAGCGGGACTTGTTTTGTTTTCGTTTTAATGCTCTAAGGATTACTGTGTGTGCCATTTGGTTGTCTTAAACTTTCTTTTTTTCAAGGATGTATCCTCTACCTTTTAGAGTTTCATCATTTATCATCAGTTGATATCATTTGCACACGGGCCACGCGGTTGCCTAATCTCGGCCGAAAGCCAGCAAAGGTCGACCGACGACTCTTGTGGGCCACATATGTTGGACCAGCAACGGCAAGCGATGCCTTCTATGCATTACGACTACTCCCCACCCTCTTTTCCCTTCTTCTAGCTAGTTTAGCAACCCACGTTCAGGCGCCGTGCAGATCGCCAGAACCTCCCTAGGGTCTGCAAGGGTTATTAAACCCTCATTTGGGAGGCTGGGCTGTCGCGTTTTGTCCTAACTCTCTCTATCTCTCGTTTCTTTTTAATTGCTGATGTGAAGCCAAACCAAGGTTGCATTCTCAAATTTCGTCTCACTAATAGGGTTGTTGTGTGGTTGATGACAGAAAGAATCAGTTGCACAAGTTGCAAGAGAGAGGGACTGCATTAGAACAAAAAGAAAAGTGTTAGAAGGTCCAAATAACATAAGCAATGATAGTTGAAGGACAAAACCCAATAATTGCAAAAGTGTCGGCAAGCAAATCGTTACGACAACTGCCCAGCCACCGCACAATTCAACAAAATTTAAACTATGTAGCGCGGCACCTTCCTTCCCAAATGACAAAGAAACTCGCATTATGTAGATAAGCTGGTGGCCTAAATATGATATTATTTCATTAGGTCATATGGCAATTCGCATTTGGGTCATGCGCCAATCCACATGCATAAATGCATCTATTCAATGCCGTGAAATCTAATCTTGACACTTCCATCCAACTTAAAGTGGTAACTTGTATAGGACTTAAAAGTGCAACATAAGTTCAGGGAAAGAAATTGCCCCCCTGACTATCTTGGAATCGATAAGCATTTGGACGCTAAATTCTTTTCATTTCTTCTTAGAGAGTTAATTCATATTTTATTGGGTGCTGAACTAGGGATTGTAGATTTATGACATGAAATTTTTACATTCGGCTTTTATATATATATAAATCATTTTTTTGGCAAGTCCATCCCGGTTACAGCTAAATTTACATGAAGGGGTGAACACCTTTTTTTTTCCCTGGAGGTTTGTGGTAAAGATTGAAATTGGTTCTCTGCATAGGATGTCAATTTTAAACAGTTGAGAGTATTGCGTATGGAACTATAAAAATAAAGGGCTCTTGGTATATCACATAACCTGTCCCCTGATTAGTAAATGTATGTAAGTATCAACTATGATCTGTCCCTCAAGTCTAGCATGAAGTAGAAGTTAGGACAGTGGACAGTTTCGTAAATTCAAAGAATCTTCCCATCTTCCTTGATCACGGATCATTGCCTGGCATGTGACTCATTCGAGTACTTCCAAAAATAAAGAATTTCCATACTTCATGTGTGTTTAGCATCCCCTGGTCTTAATTTATTGTGTTACATGGGTAACACCTAAGTCTATGTCGGAGCCAGAGGTAACCCATTGTTTAATCACGCGATTATTTACAACTAGCAAATTAGAGTTCTCTAATATTCTAGCAAGACCATAATGAACACAATTTTGCCATGTAATCACGTAATTGGTAAAACTAACTTGTAATCTCTAGTTGGTTGAATAGTTGGCATTGAGATTTTAGTATCTCAAGCTACATTTACCTACAATTAATTATTGCCTAACAGAATTTTCAAAGCGGCATGCCTTATCCAAATCTACCCTCCCTTAGCATTCTATTTAATACTCCTTGTCGGTGAAATCTTTTATTACAGCTGTCTGCAAGGTGCATTGACATGTACGCAATTTAATAAGATATTAGACAGAATGCTAACGGATCTTGGAATCTCATATATATATAAGTCTTTAGAGTCCTAGCTTTTTATCATCTTTCAATTTGAGTCGGGTAATTTTTGTGAGATGAAAACTAGTTCAGAGTAAATATGTCATAAAATAGTAACTTGAAATTCTTAATAGTATTAATTTAGAAGAGTCATATCGAACCGAGTAAATTCTTAAAAGGCTTAAGAGAGAGAAAACAAGAGAAATAACTTATGAGGATTGAGACTCCCTGATGTCGCCTCTCGTATTCCCACCTTATTGGGAATAAAAAATTGATGCGGAATTGATCGGGTAATTTTTGTAAGATGAAAACTATTTTGGAGTAAATACGTGATAAGATACCCGATTCGGAATAGGATACCTGACTTGGAATTCTCAATTGTTTTAATTCAAAAGAGTCATATATTCCCAAAGTAGAATCTCAAAGAAATTAAAAAAAAGGAGTTGAAAGAAGAGAATGTCACGCCAAAACAATCGCTGCAAACTGACACTTCCCCATTTACTTAAAGCCGTTTTTAGGGGCGAAGCAAGAACGAGAGGAGGCAAGTGGGGAAACGACACTCCCTCTTCCACATGTGCCCTCCTCTTCCTTATTTTCTCCAAAACAAAAAAAAAAAAAAAAAGTAAAAAAATTTACTAATATAAGACGAATCGAAATGCAGCAGACATTGCTTCTCCTTCTCCTTTCTCCTTCTCCTTCTTCTTCCTCCCTTCTCCTTCCACCTGCACTGATCCCAACCCAAATTCCACGCACCGATCGCTTTCGCATCACCTCAGCCCCCCCCAGCTTTGCCGACCCGCCAATCCCGCCGCCCCCAAAGAGGTTCTTCCGCCGCCGCAAGCGACGGAGCATGCCCAAAGGTCCCGCCTTTACCCCATCCCGACCCGCATAAGATCTGCCCGCGAATCCCACCGGAACGCCGCGCGATCCCCCCAATGTCGTCCCCCAAGAAGCAAGCCCTCTTCATCGCTTCCCTCATCACGCTCTGGTACTCCTCCAACATCGGCGTCATCCTCCTCAACAAGTTCCTGCTCTCCAACTATGGCTTCCGGTACCCCATCTTCCTCACAATGTGCCACATGTCCGCCTGCGCCGCCTTCAGCTACGTCTCCATAGTCTTCCTGAAGCTCGTCCCGCTCCAGCTGATCAAATCCAGGCCCCAGTTCATCAAGATTGCGACCCTGAGCGTGGTGTTCTGCGCGTCGGTGGTGGGCGGCAACGTGTCGCTCCGGTACCTCCCCGTGTCGTTCAATCAGGCGGTGGGTGCGACCACGCCGTTCTTCACGGCGGTGTTCGCGTACCTGGTGACGTTCAAGAGGGAGGCTTGGATCACTTATGGCGCCCTCGTCCCGGTCGTCACCGGCGTCATAATTGCCAGTGGGGTATGGCTTTGCATGTGTGAATTGAATCGCTTAAATTTAGTATCTGCCGTTTTGGTTGCATTCTGTTTTTGGGAATGATTTGAGGGTTGATCTGCGTTGTTGGAGGATTTGATATAATCCGATTGATAATGATCCAGATCTGCATTCTTGTTGCTAAAGTTGATGTTTTTGTTGCTCTGTGAAGGTTACTTCAGATGATTTTTGTTGTCCTGTTGGAGCAATTATAGATTTAGGCACCTTTTCTTTCTGAATTGGGTTATTCATGTGGAGATTTCCTCAAACTGCAATAATGCATTCACTATAGGTTTGAATATAGGTAATCGATAGTTAGCTTCTCAAGCTTGAACTTGAGATAACCACCACTACTTTCATAGCTAAGTTTTTCAGCTTATTTGCCAACTTTTTAGCGTGGAAGCTATCGTGGGTCTTAATTAATTGTGAGACAGGTCTGAAAATAAACCGAAAAAAGTTGCCTTTAAAGATATCGTTGCAATAAGATTTGTGATAGAAGGGATGCATCAATTTTTTTTCCAAGAATGGAAGGTGAATTTGTTCTCTCGTGATGAGAGATGCATCTTTCCAATCTGGAAGATCTCCGGAAACAAGATTGTATTATGTAATGTGGACCACCTTGATCTCTCTTGCCTACTTACTCATTTATCTAAAGAACTCCATCATTTTGGAGACTTTTGTCATCTAGCCAAGTTTATTTTACTCCGTCAGCTATGGGTCTTATGGCAGCAGAATACCAGAATACATGAGATGATTTTCTTTTACTACTTCCTTGACTGGTGCCCCTGCCAAGTTGAAGTATTTCAGTTACCTTATGCATCCACTGGTGTCTTCAGAGTGACTTGAAAAGGAAAGATGCGTGGCATGGTCATTCTATTCCATGAGTTATTGTCTAAATTAGAGCCTTGCAAGCTTTACATTAGAGTTGTCAATTGGTCAAAGATGCTAAAGAAAACAGATAATGTTTAGAGTGCCAAAAATGTTTTCTTGATAGATGAATGAATTCTTTTAACTAGCTGAGAATGCTGCTCTCCTGGAAGCTTATGAAATAAGTTATTCATCTCCTTGTCCCACACGAACCTCTATTTCTCTGGCATGATAAATTTTCCTTGTTGGTGGCAGGGGGAACCAAGTTTTCACTTGTTTGGATTCATCATGTGCATCAGTGCAACTGCTGCAAGGGCATTTAAGTCTGTACTTCAGGGTGTCCTACTTTCTTCCGAAGGGTAAATGCTTTCTAAAATATCTCTTATGATAACCCTGTCTAAGAGTTCCTTAACAACTTTTATGCAGTTTAATTGCTCAGTGGCATCTAAGTCCCATGTGACAGTTTAAATTAGCCCATCTATATTGTATATTGGCCTCTTTTCCTCATTATGCAAGGGTATGCCAGATGGAAGAAGGAATAAATAGGTTGATCACAAATAGAAACTTTTAATAGGCAAATGGTTCTACTGTATTTTTTACTATCTCCATCTGGATAATAGAAACTTTTCTTCCCTAAACAATTGAATCCTATTTCCAAAATTCGCATGATGAGATCCAATGGCATACCATGAATGTTCATGAAGTACAGGTACTTGGTCTATACAAATGAAATGCTATGAAAAAATTTATTAGATTATTTCCAGTCTATGATAGTGGCCGTTGAATTCAAAGGTTTTGCTCCCCTATCTCCTGAGAAATTACACTACCCTTGAATTACGACTTGGCAATTGACATTCAATTACAATACAGGGAAAAACTGAATTCGATGAACTTGCTGCTGTACATGTCACCAATTGCAGTATTAGTCTTGCTACCATCGACACTCATAATGGAGCCAAATGTCTTAGAAGCCACGTTATCGCTTGCACGAGAACACAAATTCCTGTGGCTGCTTCTTTTTCTTAATTCAGCCACTGCCTACGCAGCCAACTTAACTAATTTTCTGGTCACCAAACATACGAGTGCCCTCACACTTCAGGTTTGACATGCTATATCGTTGTTCAGTCTTCTATCATGATCCTGATTCTCATATTAGTTCGTAGCTTGCTTAATTATGTTGAAGCAACTGACGGGATCACTGTTGTACTTGTTGAGAAGAACATAAGTTATAGACTGTTATTCGATTAGACAATTTTTTTTTTATAGGAAATTTTCACAGTGAAAGAGCAGTCGCAGGGATTGTAAATGATTATTGATTAGACTGCTTTGAAAAAAAGTCTATTTTAGACTAGTGGTTGTCAACTCATATTTTGATGTTATAGCCTCTTAATCTGTAGTTTCTTCTAGGGGAAGTAAGAACCTTTGCTGCATGTTGATGAACATTTTTATTGGTTAAATAAATGAGGCCCCTCAAAAATTTTGTGGAGACAAGGACGATAATAGTTGGTTAAGTTTATCCAAGTTTTTTTTCTTTTTTTTCACAAACAGTTTTTCATGATTCTTTACTGTGGCAGTGGGATATTCGTTCTTTGCGACTTTCATAATGGAGTTACCAGCAACACCAGAGAGAACCTTAAGAATTACTTGCTAAAAACACTTTCTGCATTAATCGTGTCGACATCACAAAAAAGTTGGTCGAACTATGTTGATTTGATTTTAACTTTTTTTGTACCTTATGTATTGATCAGGTGCTTGGAAATGCAAAAGGTGCTGTCGCTGTTGTGATCTCTATAATCTTGTTCAGAAATCCCGTAACAGTGATGGGCATCGGCGGATACGTGATAACAGTCTTGGGGGTTGTTGCATATGGGGAAGCAAAACGGAGATTCAAGTAAATGCAGCGGACTTGCCTATGGGTCACTTACATGACCCAATTTCTCGTAATATTTCCGGGTGATACATCGCCTGATTAGGTAGAGGTGGTATTTTTTGTTCTAGTATATGATTATTCTTGCTATTAGGAACGAAATCGAGGAGGGAACAGAGCAAGATTTCTCATCCATTCTACAGAGGAATTCTTCATTTAGCACCCCGTCATCGTATACCTTACTTCAGAGGTGGCATGAGATTCTTCCTAGCATATCCGATCTCATCACACCTGTTAAATAGTCGGCGTTATCGCTTAGAAGTCATTTGGCCTGGAGCATTACTTAAATATATTCAGGAATTATCCTTCTTACAAATACAGATTGCGAGGAATCTGCCCTTTCTTCTTGTCAAATTTAGGCCTTAAATCTGCAAATCATCTTGTTTCTTCAAGTGGCTACATTGATGCGCATCTCTGGATGAAGTAAGGTTGGAGGAAGATTCTCTGATTGTTGAGTCGCACGTTATGAACCTCATCCACATGCAAATTTAGCGAAATTTGTACTTACGCGATGCTTTGGCATCTATCAACCGGAAAAGTGGTTGGAGAAAGTTTTCTTTCGATCAGAGATGGGGCTGTTTTAAGTCCCAGGCTGATCTAAAAGCTAGATCAATTCAAAACCGCTTCAATTTTAAGGCAAAAGCGATCAGATTCTGAAGAGGCACACATGATACCCTCCTTGTTTGTAGGTGGGGAAAGAAAACGTGTTACACTGTTAATTGGGTTAGGCATTGATTTATCTGAAAAGCTTGGGAATTGTATTGCTTTTGCCCTTTTCCGAATCTTTTACTTTAAAGGCTTTTTTCAATTCAGGTGAGTGAAATTATTTGGGATAAGTGTAGAAACAGGATTTGAGGTTTTGGCTATTGGTCGATGATTTAAAGTATTAGTTTGGTCAATCTCGGACTTATGGTTAAACTAACCTAAATCAGACCTTGAGTCCGCCATCAGTGGAAGTTAGGCATTTAGAATTGGACGTGTCTTCCACGACGAATATTGGGTCATCGGCTACGTGCCATGTCCAATGCCTGAACACCACACCATTGATGACGACCTGGAGACTTAATCCTGTGTTTTCAAAATTTCAAGTCATCAATTGACTAAAATACCACTCATAACGAATCAGTGATTTGATTATGGCGTTCTCAAAACTCAAGTCCTCAAGTAGGCAAATCAAACTTTTGGCGTTTTCAATTGGTCAATGACCAAACTTTAAATTAGGTTTCCACACTTATCACAAGTTGGTTTTAATTAGGTAATGCACCAAACTTTTGACTAAATGTTGACGCAGTGCTCATGAGGCAATAATCCGATGTTTGGACAGGAAGGTTCCAAGTATGCCGCATTAGCAATTTGTCGAAAAAAATCGGTTTTGGACTCTCATCAAAGTGCACTAATTGCAAATGTATCGAGGGATTGAAATCCGAAGTCAATGATTCAACTTTAATCACCATGAATGGGAATTTGCGTTCCGGAAATTCATGTGCCAAACCCCACATTCCCTGCACGCCCATTCCTAATTCCTCAACCAATTGACCCATGAACTCGCAAAAATTCTTCGACCAAAAAATAGAAAAAACGAACTGACAAAAATTCACTTATATTTGTTCAACGTTTTGATCATGCAAAGCCCATTTGGCTTTTGGGAGTTCAAATCTTGTTTTAAGGAACTCGAAAAAATAATGCAAATGGTCATTGAATTTTGATTCAATAAGCAATGTCATCCTTAGACATTTAATATGTTCAATGTGATTCCTGAACTAATAGTAAATGATTTTAATTCATAAACTATATGAAAATATTCATTGCTATCTTTTTGTTAATTCAAATTAACGTACTCGATGATATTACTTCCAACCCATTTAATTAGAATAGTGAACAATACATATAAGTTACATGTGCAGTACCAAGTAAGATATTAATCTCAAATCATGATATGATAATCAATATCATTAGATAATAATGAAGAAGTTAACGCCCAATTCTTTTTCCTTTTCTAAAGTAGATGAATAAAAAAATGAACATGTTGACTTGTCGTTTTTAAAAATTCAACTCAGCATTTAATAATTGACATCATCAAATAATGTCTAATATTTTGTTTGAGCAAACGGAAAAACTATATTGGACATTTACCAATAACTCATGGACTATATTGAACAAATCAAAAGCTCAAAGACAACATTGCATATTAGGTCAAAGTTTGAGAATCACTTGTATCAGTTTCCCTATTAAGTTTTAACTTAGATTTTAGTGAGAGGAGTCATGGCAATGAATTGCTGTGTCAATTCTCTTCTAGATAGTTAATTTCAGTCATGTGCTCAAGTTATCAGAACATAAATATATGGCACCCACATAGCTTATCAAGGGCAGAAAGGATTAATAGTATTAAAAGTACTTGAACCATTAGTAGCCACAGAACACGGTGCACCCAACCTAAATAGAGGAAATAGAAGGGGTAACGCTCAGCGAAATACAGGAAGTCTTCCGACAAATGCTTCCCAACCGAGCAAAGGCAAACCCAACTTGGTTAGCTTCACGGTAAGCATCATGCTTGATGAAAAGCCGTTCGAGCTCCACCATTAAGCCCCAGCGTTCCATCGCAACAACTTCAATTAGGGGCTTTGAGGACGAACAGTCGCTGACAAAGGCACTTACAGCAATGCTAGCATCTAACTCTATAACTCGTTTGGGCATGCATGTTTAGTTATCGTGTCGATGAAAGCTGTCAGAGAAGGCCCAAAATTCAGCCATCGCATTGCTAGTTATCCCAATGTTCCTGGAGAAGTCGGAAACAGCGGCCCTAGGGAGTCTCGGATTAAACGTCCCACACCTGCTCATCCTGGAGCGTCAGAGACTAGACTTGTCAAAGGGGGTCGGTTAGGTTATAAATAATCTGATAGAAATCAACCCATTTGACTCGTTATGACCCATTTATCATAGTGCAAAAATTTTGATCCATGCCCGACCCAACCCGACCTAACCCATTCTCAACGAATACCCAACCTGTTTAACCAAATCTAAGAAGGCTTATTTATTTATTTATTTATTAAAAATATATTGCTAAGACAATTTTATGCAATACAAATCTAGTGGACAATTTATATATATAGACACACACACACACACACACACACACACACACACATATATTTAAAATAAGCCTTCATTTGTTTGTTGGAAAATATTTTCCAAGAAGTATTTTTAGGAAAATTATAATATTTTGTGGTTTTTGCCTAAAATCTGAAAATAAATTAGAAAATATTTTCCACTATTTGGTATGAAAAATATGGTTAAATTTTCCAAAGATGACTCCTTTTAATATTTTTTTTTAAATCGATTTTTTTAGTTATTTTTTCTTTTCTTTTTTAAAAAATATAATTTTGAATAATTTATTATTTTTTTCTTTTTTTTTCTTTTTGCTTCTTCTTCAGCCGCTAGCCACAACGACGATCACTTGGTTACAAACGAGCTCGAGTCTTGCTAGATCGGCGAGGTTAAGCCTCACCAAACATCGGATAGGCCTTTGCCTTGCTAGATCGACGAGCTCAAGCTTGTCTAATGCCGACAAGCTCGAGTCTCGCCAATCATCGGTGGCAGCAAACTCCGGCTTTGCGGCCGGTACCACGGGTGTCGCCATGTCGACCGCTAGTTGAGAAAGATGGAAGAAGAAAGGAAAGAAAAAGAAAAATCAAAAGAAAAAAAGAAAAAGGAAATATAAATAATAATTATAATTTTGATTTTTATAGAAAATATTTTTATAAGGCTAAAAGGAAAAGAGAAAGTGTGATTCTTAGGTTGAAAATGGGTTTTAAGTTCAACCCATATATTTTAGGCTTTCAATTTTTAAACCCACTTAAGTTGTCTTTGTTGGTGACTAACGATACAACCTAAAGGGAGGTGAATAGGTCTGTTTTGAACTTTGATGACTTTTTGTGGAAATTAGCTAATCACTAAATAAAGATCAGCTTAACCTAATGTTTACGAAAACATTAACTAGCTGTATACCAACATATATAAATGGAATATAAATAGTGGGACACAGAGTCATAATGGTTCGGTTTTATCCGAAAGCCTGCGTCCACTCTTCAAACTAATAACCTTAAGACAAATTGGATTCCACTAACAATATGCTTGGAAAGTTAAAAACGGCTACATTGATCCTTTACAAAATAGATACCACTATCTAGATTTAGTTGTTGCTCTCATACTTGTAAACTTAATATCTTACACAATTGTCAAACGGCATGAATATCAAAACAATATAATAGAGAGCTTATAGCTAAGAACAACAGGAGGTAAACTTTTTGATCTTATGTGTTGCACTCTTTTACAGTTCTTTGTGGTCTTCTCTTTTATATTCTTTTTCAATCTATCCATTGAAGATGAATGAGAGAAGTAGATAGTCGTTAGGGAGTCTCAGTTGAGTTGCTGTCTAAGGAAGGCACTGCCCATACAGTTTCTATCCTTAAACCTTTGCAAACTAACAAAAAATGGCAGTTACTGCTGTCTTCTCACTACAATCTCTTACTAACCTGTCAGACGATCTAGCTACTTAGTTACATACTTTATCTAGATTATGTTGCTATACGAATCCTAGTCTTTCAACGGCTACTTAGTTGACTCAATGAACATCATCAGATATACTCGGTTGTTACATCACCATCGATCTGATCTTTATAGATTCGACGAAAAACATCATCAACAACTAATCTTTTAGGATGACTGATATTGTTTATCATAATAGAATATTTGCCAACTTCTTTCCAACGAATCACACCATGGATGTGCACAGTCATTTGGTCCAAACATTTGCATACATTATAGTAAATAATATACCAATGATAGTTTGGACATCATTAAAATCACTTGAAGATGTTTTTTCCAACAATCTCTACCTTTCTTATGATAACAAAATTATTCTGTAGATGTGAAAGAGTGACAGATATTGTTTGAAAGAATTTGCATAATTTAAAATAGGATTTGCTTAGGATGTTTGGTAGTATTGGTTTAGAGATGTGAACTCAAGTGATCTTTAGCGAGATAGAGCATGGTTGCATGAAAGATCTTCTACCTAGAGTGGGCCATCAAGTATTGTTGGGATTCATAGTATAATAGTTGAACGCTCTCCCAGTTTTGATGATACACTCGCATACTCCCCCTGTTTTGATGAGTTGTTCAATTCCAGATGACTATAGTATATATGCAAACATTACGAGAAGATATCAATAAATTTGCAAACATTGTTAGGAGCAAATTTTATGAGCATATAAGCAATTTGCAAACATTATCAGTAGCAAATATTAGTAGCAAATGTGATGATCATATAAGCAATTTGCAAATATCGTCAGTAGCAAATGTTAGTAGCAACTGTTATGAGCATGTTTCACATCAAGTAACTCTCCCCTTTTTTGTCATCAAGTGAAAAGATCGAAAGATCAGCGTCGTTGATGGCAAAAGATAGATATAAGAAAATAGAACTAAGCAGTAAACGATGAGAATTGAAATAGCAAGAGCAAAACATGAGCACATAAAGTTTTGAGCATGTTTAGGTCCAAGGGCATTTGCGCTGTTGAGATGACGTGGGTGGTTCAAGATCGGCAGTCTCTGAGTTTAGGCATATTGGGTTATAGCAATCCAAGCTAAGAAGAGTACGCTTAATCTTCACCATGTATCGAGTTAGAGACAGAAGGGTAGTTTTGATTTCTTTGAAATCTACTTGAAGTTGATTAAGGCTAGTAGGAGAGGCAGGTATGCCCATAGTAGGTGAAGGTTATTTTTCTGGTCTAGTTGGACGAGGGGCCTTGGAAGGTGACGGTGCCTTAACAAGCTTGCGCTTTTCTAGTTCAAAGAGTTCAACGAGTCTTTCTTGAAGGTTTGCTATAGTTCTGTCATGGTCTCCATGACCAATGGGGACGATTTCTCTTCGATGATGGACCCATCCTTATGGTGTCATTTTAAGCATCATTTTGTCTAGGATTTTCTTCTCGATTTCCACATTTGACATGACAATTGGTGGTACTTTAGAGTAGTCAATCTTGAAATACTTGAAGATGCGTGTGACCAAAGCACCACAAGATAGTTTTCCTATCTTTCTCTTGGCCATGTGATACATGTGGATAAAGATCTTGTGGGGGAAGGAAAACTCATCAAACTCATTGAGATAGGCCTAGATGACTCTTACCTTGTAACAAGAGACGTCGTTCGTAGAAGATTTTTTTGGACTGAGGCATTGAGTGAGGATTTTTAATGAAATTCATTTTGAGAGGGAGAAGGCTCAACAGTATAATTTTCCTGGGACTGCGAGAGAAGTTTGGAGTTTCTAAAATAAGGCTGTAAGCCTTATCAGGCTCTACTGAAATGCGTTTGAAAAGTTGTATTCAATTTGGATGACTCGGTCAATTCATTGTCACAATGTAATTCTGACCTCGAAATGTGAAAACAAAAGAGTCTGTTTGGAAAGTGTGGGTTTGAGTAAAACATTGCCACTAAGGTTGGGTGAACCTCCTCTTTCATTAAGTAGAACGATTTGAGTCAAAGTGCCTTGAAAAACTCAGAGAGAAAAATTCCATCATTGCCTGGAAACACAAAATCATAAAAGTGGTGGGGAATAATTCCTTGATCGTAGAAAGAATGGTTTGTAAGTTCATGTTCTAGCGATAGAAAGAAATCTGATTTAAAATGTTTGTCTTTTTCAAAACTCATAGTAGGTTTGAAGTTTTGAAATACCCAGTCGTTGTCATCATCTTGACACTTGTCTCCTGTGACTTTTAAGTTTCCTTCATAGCTTCACTTCTTTCAGGTTGTGAGATGATCGGTTTAGGAATGACTATAGGTTCTTTAATGACTTGTTCGCCTTTGTCCTTAGCAATGATGTGTTCAGAGGGCCCTTCTTCTTTGGTTGAAGATTTTTGAGGTAAGGGTTGAGAGAGCTGAGAGATCTGAGCAGTTGAATGTGATGGTTCAACAGCTGGTCTTTCTTGAGCTGTTAATGCTTGTTCAATTTGCATGGCTTGCGAGCCTGTGGCTTTGAACTTTGGTAGCTTCTTTAGTTTTGATCCATGGGATTCCATGAGAGCGGCTAAACCTTTCAACAAGTCTCTTGGAAGAGATTGAGTAAGAGCTGATGGTGATGGAGTAGCTGTGACTAGTGGTGCCATAGGTGGTATAGTGCCTATATCTTTTTTTATTGGTATTCATGATTCTAGTGTTTTCCCTATAGGCATTCTTTTGTCTGTTGTTGTGGGTAATATGGTGCTAACAGTAGTTGATCCACCAGCTTGAGCCACTCTTTGACTTTGACTGCTTCAAGTGATCCTTCTTGCTGGGTGGCTTCCTCTTTAAAAGTTTTGAATGTTCAGCCGGTGGTATGGGAGGATTTCCTTATGACCTTAGAAGTAGGGCAAGCTTTGGGTGTCATGGTTTTGAGTGTAGAGAGAATGTGTAAAGGAGCAAGAGTTTTGGGTAGATAGTGTAGAAGAGAATACGAGAGAGTATGAGCTGTGTGAGTAAGAATGTGAATACTATCTCTCTATAAATTGAAGTAGAATTTTATGGAGAGAAAGTTAGCCGTTGTCTTTCAATAGTAACTTTCTTATTCTAATCACTTTTTACTCAATTTTAATCATTTAAACATGTAGTAAAATTATGCTTATATATTATGTCAAAACAATCATAGCAATCCTAAATATATTGTGTAGGTAGTCAAAATGATATCAATGTAATACTGTAATGGTAACCTTTTTGAAATAAGATAGTAGGTGCAAACCTGTAGCTTTTAGCATATCCGATATTTTTGATAGAAATGAAATATTACGCGGACGCATTGCATATTTCTAGTTCACCACAAATGTATTCGAAGGTTGGCTTGTCCAGTGGCTTTGTGAAAATGTCTGCTAGCTGCTGTTTTAATTCTACAAATTGTAAGCAGATATCACTATTGTTAACAAGATCCCTAATGCAGTGATGTATTATCTTGATATGCTTCTCTCTTGAGTGTAGGATTGGGTTCTTGGTGAGATTTATAACACTATTGTTGTCACACATAATAGGAATACATTCCCCGTCTTGTCTGAAATCACTGAGTTGTTGATTCATCCAAATAAGTTGTGCACAACAACTTTCAAGAGCAATGTGATATAGCTAGTATAAGCACCTAGAGGGGGGGTGAATAGGTATATAATTATTTTTCTCGTCAATTACATAATATTGGACAGTTAATAGAATTGAGACATGCAGCGATCAAAGTAAGACTGAAATAAGGGAAGAGAAGATTGAACACAAGGTTTATAGTGGTTCGGCTTATTCTAAGCCTACGTCCACTCTCCCGCACTGACAACCAATTGGCTGGATTCCACTATGAACAAAAGAGGAGTTACACCACAGTTCTTCCTTGATTCCACAACGTAGATGGTCTACTACACTTCCTCAAGGTCTCTTACGAATATAGACTCTCTTTTGAAAACAATGATTGGCTCAAAGAGTTTGTCTAAACAACATGAAGCTTTTTAGACTTTGGAATTTTTCTATCGCGCACTTCTTCAACAACTAATACGTCTTCTTTATATACTCCTTCATGCCATCATACCCGTTGGCACTTACCAAAGGAATTCCTCCAATCTACCCGTTGGATGGAATCAATCAAGAAGATTAATTAAGCTATTAAAGGAACGTGTCGATAGCCCATCAATCCTGCTCGCCCATACAATCAGGATCTCGGTTTCCATAAGTAAAACCTTCCAAGAATATCTAGACAATCATCAGATCTTCAATCATCAAGTCAATCTCGATCAATCAAGGATTCCGTTATGTCTTCTCCAGCCACGAGGTCTTCTCCAGTTGATAAGGTCATCCTCTTAATGAATCATCCAGATCTGGATAACCATCTTTCAACGGATTAGAGACTGTCAATGAGGATAGACTTTGAGTCTTGAGTCCAGCTGTCCGGAGGTCTTCAGACTTTAAATGGAAGAGTCTGCAAAACCTTCAGACTAGACTGACAGAAACATTTTGTCAACTTCAAAACACTTCAAGAAGATTTCTTCAACAATCTCCCCCTTTTTTATGGTGACAAAACTTTCCTGCAGATTTGGACAACATTGACCTGCAAAACATATCTCAAACATATGTGCATATCTTATAGAGATAAATGGCTAACTCTAAAATCTGCAACCACAGAAAATAGGTTAGTCTCATATATGAATATGATAAACTATCCATAAGATATTAATGGCAGTCAATATCAATAACCCAAACCCAAATTCAAATCCAAATCCAGAAAGAAACACACAAAGTTAAAAACCAAATCAAACAAACCAAAATAAGATGTTCAAAAGTAAAAGATGAAGTAAAAGATGTTGTTCAAGATGTTGTTCAAATCTCTTGCATCTCTCCCCCTTTTTGTCAGCATTGAAAGAGTTGAGATGAAAATGGAATGAAGTCAAGATTTCTTGGGAACACGAACAAGCTGGAGATCTTCCATTGATGAACCATCCCTTCCGGCCTTTTCAAGTCTTCCTTGGTTGAGCAATCTCCTCACCCTTGGCATTAGCCTGAATCTGAACAGAGAGAGCTTGGATCTGATCTTGTAATGACTCTGAAGAAACCTGACCAGCATTCTGCAAATTTTGAACCTCGCATCCCAAGGCATAAATCTGACCGCGCATCTCCAAAAGAATATCGAGAATTCTGCGAAAGTCGGCTGATTGATCGTCCGCATACTAGCTTCAGCATGTTCTGCAGATGATGGCATGTCTGAATAATCTCGCAAATTTGGCATTGAAACTTCATGAGCTTCTTCTGGAAATTGAGAGGCATAAACATCCTCTGGGTCTGCAGGAGATCGACTGATTCCTTCACTCATGACAGGTTGTGAGGACTTCTCTCCTTTCTCTTGATCTCCCCCTGTTTTCATGCCTACAGGTGGAGAGGATTGATCCTCACGTTCTCCTTCTTCTCTTCTTTCATTTCCAGATTTTTCTGCCTCTGCTTCCCCAACTTCTCTTTCTTCTTCTTCATCTCATTTTTCTTCTTCTTCTCTCGTTGCTTCTCCTTCTCTTACTTCTTCTTCTTTCTCCCTGTCTTCTTCTCTTGCTTCTTCTTCTTTCTCTTCTTCTTCAACATCTCTTTTCTCTTAGCCTTCTCTTTCTCTTCCTTCTGTCTCACCTTGTTCTGTGGATTCTGGAACAGAACGATGTAGCCTTTTCAAAGCTATTGCCGAAATGGTACGATCATCATCTTCTTCTTCATCTACAATAAGAGCTCTTCTTTTTGCTTTGAAGCAATCAAGGGCTCCTTTCCTTTTCTTTTGAAGAAGAGATTGGATGAGATCTCGACCGGAGTCTTCTCCTTGAATTTCTCCAACTCCTTGTTCGGTTCCTTGGACGCATTTTGGTTACCATCTTCAGTCCTATCACCATATGATCGCACGATCGAACACAGAAAATTTGCAGAGGCTGATTATTAAAATGTCTGAACAACTTTGTGACAAGGCTTGGATAAGGTAGTTACCCTCTGTCCTTCATCATCGCTCTATACATGTGAAACATGACTGTGTGAGGAAGAGAAAACCTTTTTCCAGTCAGGATGGCATACATCAATTTTGCTTCTGAACTTGAAACATCAGTCTTCGAGGTTGATTTCGATTGGAGGCAATTGATCACGATCTTGTGAAGAAGGATGTTGAATGCATTCATCCTTAGATAGGTGATTTTCTCATTTGTTCTCCTATCCTTCACAAGTTCCAGAGTAGCCCGAGCGATGGAAACCTTGATCGGCTGATATCTTCCTCTTTCAACTCCTAACACATCTGCCAGCTCATTCATATCCACAACATAGTCTTGATCCTTGACATTGAAAGAAAATCTATCCGCATCCAAAAAGCTAAGATTCGAATAGAAATAGGCAGTCAGTTCAGGATAGTCCTCGGTATATCGAACGAGAATGTCTCAAGTTGAAGGTAACTTAGTTTCTCCCTCAAGTTCACCTTCACCGCATCCAGAAAATCAAAGTCCACACTTCTAGGGTTTATAACCCCACGCTTCAGCAATTTTGATTACAAATCCTCTTGTTCCTTCGATCGAAACACTTCTCCCCTTTTTCCTTTACTATTAGCCGCCACACCCATTTTTGGTTGGAATTGACTGTACAATTTATCGTCATCATTTCCATCTACAGATTCGGTCCCCGATCCACGAGGATCACTTGGAATATTCGCAAGGGTTTCCTCGGCCACCCCTTGTCGAGCAATTCCCAATCTTTCCATTCTTTTCAAAAGATATATTCGTTCCCATATCCTTTATCTTTAAGAAAAGCATCGACATAGTTCAAGGGAGTATGTGTTCCTTTCAAAGCACGATACAACTTATAGATAAAGGCAGGCGTTTGGATTCTTACAGGATCTGCATTCTCAATGATTTCTTCCTCTTGTTGATGAACAACGCCTTGAGGACTAGTTGGATGACGCTGCGAGAATGTTGTGGGCTCGGTTGTTGTTCCGGGAGAAACTTCTTCTTCGTAAGATCGAAGTGCGTAGGCCCCTCAGGCATTCTCCGTGGTCCCCTGTTAGCGATTCTAGATGACTTTCTCGAGGACAACATTCTTCTCAGTTTTTGGAAGATTCCTTGCTTGACTTTTCTCAAGAAAGATAAAAACTTTTTCAAGGATTAAACAAAGGAAAAAAAATGGAGAATGGAGGATTGATGCTTTCTAGGGTTTTCGAGAGTAAAGAGAAGAGGAACAGACAGAGCACTGTCGAATAAAAGGAGAGATAGACGAACCGTCACAAAGGAAGGTAAAAAGATGCATTTTGAAAATAACTACCCATTTTTTTTCGTGAAGATAAAAAATAACTTCTTTTTCAGAAAGGAAACGATGCTATAATTGCGTTGATTGAAGATAGCAATAAAACACGGTTGGCAATCGTACCTTTTCAAGATAAAATTCAAGAGAGAGAGAGAGAGAAAGATTAACTTACAGTCTGACGATCGTACCAAGACTAACTTACAGTTAAGGTCTTGCATTCCTGAGTCTGATAGACTTTAGACTTTGATCTCCTCAAATCTTAAAATGTTGAGTCTGGAGCGTATCAATTCAAATTGATTTTTCTCTAGAGGCTTCGTGAATATATCTACCAGCTGATTTTTTGTATCAACATATTGTATTGAAACATCTCCATTCTGAACGTGATCTCTGATGAAGTGATGTCGAATCTCTATATGCTTTGCTCTTGAGTGAATAATTGGATTTTTGGTAAGATTGATAGCACTTGTGTTGTCGCAGTTTATTTCAATGCATGAATCTTCAATTCCAAAGTCTCTTAATTGTTGCTTTATCCATACAATTTGAGAACATCAACTTCCAAGAGCTACATACTCTGCTTCTGCTGTAGAGAGAGCCACTGTACTTTGTTTTCTTGAAAACCAAGACACCGTCTTGCCTCCAAGTAGTTGACAGGTACCCGAGGTGCTCTTTCTATCAACTCTGTAGCCAGCTAAATCTGCGTTTGAGTATCCAAGAAGAGTAAAGTCTCACTCTTTATGATACCATAGGCCGATGCTTGAGGTTGAAGCAATGTATTTGAGAATACGCTTTGCAGCATTTAAATGAGATTCTTTAGGATCCGCTTGAAATCTAGCACAAATGCAAACACTAAACAAAATGTCGGTCTAGAAAAGTAAGATAAAGAAGTGAGCCAATGATACTCCTGTATAGCTTTTGGTCAACTTTCTTTCCTTCTTCATCTTTGTCTATCTTCAAGGCACTTGACATTGGTATGTCAGTCTTTTTGCAATTGTCCAGTCCAAACTTTTTGACAAGATCATTAGCATATTTTTCTTGACGAATAAAGGTTCCTTCCTTTAGTTGTTTCACTTGAAGTCCAAGAAAGAAGGTTAACTCACCCATTATGCTCATTTCAAATTCTTCCTGCATAGTCTTAGAGAATTTCTTACAAAGACTTTCATTAGGAGATCCGAATATGATATCATCAACATATATTTGAACTAGAATAAAGCTTTTGCTTTCCTTTTTGATAAATAGAGTAGTGTCTACTTTACCTTTTACAAAATTGTTTTGAATTAAGAACTTACTCAGCCTGTCATACCAAGCTCGAGGTGCTTGTTTCAAGCCATATAAGGCCTTTTTGAGTCTGAATACTGAGTCTGGTTTCTTTGGATCTTCAAACCCAGGTGGCTGTTCCACATAAACTTCTTCATGGATGAATCCATTTAGAAAAGCACTTTTGACGTCCATTTGGAATAACCTGAAATTTTTGTAACAAGCAAATGCAAGTAATAAACGAATTGCTTCTAACCTTGCTACAGGAGCGTAAGTCTCGTCATAGTCGATTCCTTCTTCTTGCGTGTAACCCTTGGCCACCAGTCTTGCTTTGTTTCTCAAGATTTTTCCTTTTTCGTCCATCTTGTTTCTGAAAACCCATTTTGCTCCAATAACAGATTTACCTTTAGGTTTAGGAGATAATTCCCATACATCATTGATGCTGAATTGTCTGAGTTCTTCTTGCATAGCTTCAATCTAGCTTTCATCAGATAAAGCTTCTTCTATGCTTTTGGGTTCTATTTCAAAATTAAGAGCCATAGTATTAGATTCTTCACGCCGTTTTGATCTTGTACGAATTCCTTCATTGATATTGCCAATGATAAGATCTTTGGGATGACTAGACTTATGCTTCCGTTCTTTGAATAGTTTGTCAGATTGATGATCACTTTCTTCGCTTGATTCTTCAACAATCTCTTACTGCTGATCCTTCAAGGTCTGAGCTGCTTCTTGAGATTTAGACTTTGTAGAGTCTGGAGCAGATTCAGATTCCTCAATATGACTCTGTGTAGATTCATTTTGAATGGAATCTTGGAATTTAACATTCATTGATTATTCCACTTTCAGAGACTTCTTGTTGTAGACTCTGAATGCTTTGCTAAAGGTTGAATATCCAAGAAAGATGCCTTCATCTGACTTTTCTTCAAACTTACCAACTCGATCATTTGTATTTTTCAGTATGAAACATTTGCATCCAAATACATGGAAATATGAAACAATAGGCTTCTTTTCTTTAAAAAGCTCATAGGGGTTTTTCTAGAATAGGTCTTAGAAAAATTCTATTGATAATATAACATGATGTTGAAACGACTTCAGCCCAAAATTGTAAAGAGATATTACTTTCAATTAAAAGAGTTCTAGCCATTTCTTGAAGAGATCTATTCTTCCTTTCCACAACTCCGTTTTGTTTGGAGTATATGGAGAAGAGAATAAATGCTGAAAACCAGATTCTTCACAAAATTTGGCAAAATCTTGATTTTCAAATTCTCCTCCATGATCTGTTTTTATTCTTGAAATAACATTTCCCTTTTCATTTTGAACCATCTTAGCGAATTTTTCAAAATATGAGAAAGTTTCAAATTTACTTGCTAAGAAATATACCCAAGTATATCGTGAGTAATCATCCACAATTACTAGGCGATATTTCTTACCTCAAATGCTCTGAGTTCTTGTTGGTCCAAAGAGATCCATATGCAAGAGCTGCAGTACACAGTTAGTAGAAACTTGATTTATTGGTTTGTAATAATTTCTTACCTGTTTTCCCAATATGCATGGTGTACATAGATCAGACTTTTGGTATGATAAATTTGGTAGACCACGAACAAGCTTCTTGGCTGAGATCTTGGCTATCCGCTTCATGTTAACATGCCCAAGCTTTACGTGCCACAAACTTGCTTCGTCTTGGATTGAGATTAAGCATTGTGACTCATCTGGTTTTAAGTCCAAGAGGTAGATATTTCCATGTCTTCGACCCATAAATGATGAATAGAGTCTTTTGGTTCTGAACAAATACCCTCTTGAAAGCTGATCTTAAAACCAGCATCATACAGTTGACTGACACTGAGCAGATTGTAATTGAGCCCTTCAACTAAAGAAACATTGCTTATTGTGAGGTTCCCAATCTTCACAATTCCAAAGGCTACTATTTTTCCTTTCTTTGTTTCCACCAAATGAAACTTTTCCACCATTCACTTGATTGAGCTTTATGAAGCAATTTGAATCTCTGTCATGTGTCTCGAGCATCCACTATCCGGTACCATTTCACCTTTTTCTTGATAGTGACTGCATATAAGAAGAGACTCAAGCTTTCTTTGGTACCCATATTTTCTTGGGTCCTTTTGAGTTAGTTTGATATACGGTTTTGCCCAGGACCTTTTTACAGGTCTCCATATCATAGGACATTCTTTCTCAAAATGATCTCGCACTATTGCATTTTGAACATTTAAGAGCATTGCGACCTCACGGTTTTACAAAGTTCCTATCAAAATGATTTTTGTAAGCATTTCTTGAAGGTCTTTGTTTGATTCTTTCTTTTACTTTAGGAAAATCGATTAAAGAAATAGTTTCGGAGCCATTCCTAAACCAGATTTATTGAAATAAGGTCTTTGAACAAAAAGTATTTTTTCAAGTTTTTCATATCCCAGAGAAAATCTTTTTAAAATATTTGAAATGTCATTTTTCAAAAATGCATTCTCTTTTAAAAGATTATCTTTGCTTTCATTGATAGAAGAAACATTATGGTCTAAGCATTTCACTTTTTCTTCCAAAACATACTTTTGATGTTTTAAAGTAGAATTTTCCTTTTTAATTTCGGAAATTCTTTTAAGAGAAGTCTTAAGACTAAAACATAATTCATCAATGTATTTTGAAACTTTAACAGGGATTTTGAAGTTACTTACCTCGAATTCACTTTTTGAATCTGAATCGGAGTTTGATTCTGAATCTGATTGTGCCATCAGACATATGTTGGCATAATCATCATCACTTTCTTCACATTCTGTATCACCTCCGGTCTGCTTTAAGAGCCTTTCGATACTTTTCAGTTTTTCCTTTCTTCTTTCTCAAAAGAGGACGGTTGGTCCGATGTGTCCTTTTTCTTGCATTCGAAGCAAACAACATCTTTGTTTGTTTCATCATCCTCAACGAGACTTAGCCTGTTGCTTGAAAACCTTATTTCCTTGGATTGAATCTTCTTCCTTTTCTGTTCAGCTTTCTGAATCTTCTAATCATGAGAGCAAGCTCCTCATCGTCCATATCGCCTTCAGAATCTGCAACATCAGAATCGTCATTGGATTTTTAATGAAATGGATTTCTTACCTTTAGGATCTTCGTCTTCATTGATTCGTTTTACTTCATAAGACTAAAGAGTTCCAACCAACTCATCAACAGATAATGGCATGATTCTTTGAGTTTCTCTGATTGATGTCTTTATGTGATTCCAATCCTTGGAGAGTCCTCGTAGTAGCTTATTTACTTTCATGGAATCAGAAACTGGTTGTCCTTGATTCTCCAGACCATTTACGATATCTGTAAAACGACTAAACTTGTCAGTTATAGATTCTCCCATTTTCATCCCGAAGGCTTCGTATTGACCGAGGAGTATATTGACTCGGGTCTCTTTCACACGATCTGTTCCTTCATAAGTAATGTGTAATCTATCCCGGACTTCTTTGGTCGTATCACAAGAAGATATTTGTTATATTCAATAGGTGATAAAGCACAATATAAAGAATATATTGCTTTTGCATCAAGAGTTTGTCTCTTGATTTTCTCTTCCCGACTCATGTCGCTTGTCTCAACAGAGTTTCCTTTCCTCTTCGAAACAGATGCGGCTTTAGGAATGATTCCTTTTTCTACAACGTCCCATTCCGAGAGGATCCTTTAATCTAAGAAACGCCTTCATCTTGTTCTTCCATATGTTGTAGTCCTTTCCATCAAAGTAAGGCGGTCTCGTGTTGCTTTGCCCTTCTACTTGCCCTGGAGCCAACATACTAGCCATGGATCTTTTACTCTGAAGTAAAACACTACAAACAAAGTGAGCACACAAGCTCTGATACCAATTGATATAGCTAGTATAAGCACCTAGAGGGGGGTGAATAGGTATATAATTATTTTTCTCGTCAATTACACAATATTGGACAGTTAATAGAATTGAGACATGCAGCGATCAAAGTAAGACTGAGATGAGGGAAGAGAAGATTGAACACAAGGTTTATAGTGGTTCGACTTATTCTAAGCCTACGTCCACTTTTCTGCACTGACAGCCAATTGGCTGGATTCCACTATGAACAAAAGAGGAGTTACACCACAGTTCTTCCTTGATTCCACATCGTAGATGGTCTACTACACTTCCTTAAGATCTCTTATGAATATAGACTTTCTTTTGAAAACAATGATTCGCTCAAAGAGTTTGTCTAAACAACAGGAAGCTTTTTAGACTTTGGAATTTTTCTATCGCGCACTTCTTCAACAACTAATACGTCTTCTTTATATACTCCTTCATGCCATAATACCCGTTGGCACTTACCAAAGGAATTCCTCCAATCTACCCGTTGGACGGAATCAATCAAGAAGATTAATTAAACTATTAAAGGAACGTGTCGATAGCCCATCAATCTTGCTCGCCCATACAATCAGGATCTTGGTTTCCATAAGTAAAACCTTCCAAGAATATCCAGACAATCATCAGATCTTCAATCATCAAGTCAATCTCGATCAATCAAGGAATCCGTTATGTCTTCTCCAGCCACGAGGTCTTCTCTAGTTGATAAGGTCATCCTCTTAATGAATCATCCAGATCTGGATAACCATCTTTCAACGGATTAGAGACTGTCAATGAGGATAGACTTTGAGTCTTGAGTCTGGCTGTCCGGAGGTCTTCAGACTTTAAATGGAAGAGTCTGCAAAACCTTAAGACTAGACTGACATAAACATTTTGTCAACTTCAAAACACTTCAAGAAGATTTCTTCAACACAATGTATTCAGCCTTTGTAGTTGAAAGAGTGATTGAGTTTTCCTTCTTTGAGAATCAAGAGACCAACATATTGCCTAGTAGTTGGCAAATACTTGACATACTCTTTCTATCTACCTTACAACCTGCAAATTCAGCATTCGAGTATCCAAACAATATAAAATCTGTATTTTTAAGATACCAAATCTCTAATTTTGGAGATGATCCGATGTATCGAATAATTCGCTTAACAATGAATAAGGGAGATTCTTTTGGATCAGATTGAAAGTTAGCACACAAATAAGTACTAAATAAAATATCATGTCTAGAAGTTGTTAGGTGTAGTAATGACCCTTTCATACTTCTATATAGCTTGGAATCAACGGACTTACATTTCTCGTCTTGATCTAACTTGATGGAACATGATATGAGTGTCTCAATTTTCTTGCATCCTTTCATACCAAACTTTTTTGCAATTTCCTTTGCATATTTCTTGATATATGAAGGTGCTTTCAGGAGTTTGCTTGATTTCAAGTCCTAGAAAGAAGTTTAGTTCTTTGATTGAGCTCTCTCACAATTATATCATCAACATATATTTGAACAATAAGCAAGTCTTTGCCTTTCCTTTTGATGAAAAGAATGTCTACCTTACCTTTTTCAAATTCATGATCTGTCAAGAAGTTAGTTAATCTTTCATATCATGCTCTAGGTGCTTGTTTCAGTTCATAGAGCACCTTATTGAGACGATAAACATCACTAGATTTTTTTATTCCTCAAAATTTGGAGGTTGCTCAACATATACTTTTTCTTTGATATAGCCATTTAGAAATGCACTTTTGACATCTATTTCATATAGTATAAAATTATGAGAACATGCATAAACCAATAATAGACGTATAGTTTCTAGTTTAGCAACAAGAGCATACGTTTCATTAAAATCAATACATTCTTCTTGTGGATATCCTTTAGCAACTAATCTTACTTTGTTGCAGATGACATTACCTACTTCATCAAGTTTGTTTCGGAATACTTGTTATCCTATTATTATATGATTTTTGAGTCTCACAATTAATTTCTATACATCGTTGACTTTAAATTGATGTAATCTCTATTGCATAGCTTCAATCCATTTCCCATCCTTGAAATCATCTTCCGCTTCTTTAGGCTCAAATTAGGATATGAGAGCTAAGGAATTTAACATGCTTTTGAGAGATGACTAATTTTGATTCATTCATCCACCTTTCCTATAATTTGTTCCTTAAAATGTTCAGACTTGAATCTTCAATCCTTGGAAGATTATCCTTGATTTGAAAGATCGACTGATGGTTATGGTTGCTGCTGTTTATAAGTGACTAGTGTAGATATTTATATGATATTTTCGCAATCATCAATTCTTTTTAATCATCCTTGAACTTCTCATTTATGGATTCTTCTACTACATTTGAATCTTTGTTGAAAACTCAATAGGCTTTACTCATAATTGAGTAACCAAGAAAAATACCTTCACTAGCTTGTGCATCAGACTTCTGAATGTTATCATTTGTATTATTGAGAATGAAACATTTGCATTTGAATATATGGAAGAAATGTAGAGTAGGCTTTGTTCCTTTGAAGATTTCAGATGGAGTCTTTTCTACCATAGGTCTCAACAGTACTCTATTGAGTGTGTAGCATGCGGTGACAATAGGTTCGCACGTAAGTAAGTAGGTACACCATTTTCGATCATCATGGCTTTGGCCTTTGTCACGACCCGATCTCTCTGACACCCGGCCCTCAGAAAGAGGAAAAGGGGGGAAGGTCGAATTTAGGGTACTTAACCACCGGAGTTCCCTCACGGTTCTCATCCACGAAGGCGTCATCACCTCGGCTTTTGGGTGACCCTCTTGTGAGTTCTCTCACACATGATCGCGAGCTCTCCAAACTTGTACCCCGCATGATAGTGAAGTGTCACAATCCACACCCACACGGGCGACACACCTCAAGAGAGGAGGTCGGATGTGGATATGGATTTCGGGGTATCTTTACCATGATAGCCCTCTCAATAGTACGCTTTGCCCATGAGGATGACATCACTTCATCTTTGGGATACTGTCACGTTGAGTCGTTGAGTATGCTAAATTGTGGTGAGCCATATCAAAAGCCATACCCCTCGTGATGGGTTCAATTATTCAGTCTAGTTTTTAGACAACCTAGAAACAAGACTAGAGTCGGCACTAACCTTTTCTTTTCTTTTTTTCTCTTTTTTTTTGGGTGAGCTAGAAAATACAATCCGAGAGTTGGGAGTAATCTCTTGATTCCTACGCAACCAAATATCTAGGTTCGAGAACTTAGATTACACTAATATTTCTATTAACGCTCTTTTGGTCTCTAACAATGTTGTGTTACCTAAGGTGTCCATGCATTTCTTTTTTACTTTTTTGGGATCATTTTACCCTAAGTTAGGCGATCATGTGTGGATAGTCATTTTCATGCCCTTTCTATTTCGAGGAAAGATAGAAGAAAGCAATCAATTGAATTGAAAGTATGAAACAATAAGTAAACAATCAAGAAAAGCTGTAAATCTCTTATGCAATCCTAAGAAATATTAAAAATAAAAAAGATAAGTGAAGAAGAAAAACCCATAACTCATCAGGTATTTATATGAATAGGAAGAACTTGAGATATATGTTAGGGATGAATTGTACAAAATAATAGTCGAAATGGACATCAACCCTCCACCATCATTATGCCCTATCCATCTTCGAGATCCTAATCTAAACCTAGTCCAAAAATTATGACTAGAGGACATACAATAGAAAGAAACAAACACACACATCAAGACAACCAAAAGCATAACAAAGATCAATATCACATGATCGAGCAAAACAAGTTTTAAGATAAATCAAATTTAGGCCTCAGGGTCGGCCTTTGCCATTCATGCATAGGTCCTTTTAGATGCCTACCAAATACATTTTTTCATGACTTATAGCTATTATTGACTGTTTGTGTTCTTGCACGACCAATAAT
This sequence comes from Eucalyptus decipiens, assembly GCA_014182575.1. Lineage (NCBI taxonomy): Eukaryota > Viridiplantae > Streptophyta > Magnoliopsida > Myrtales > Myrtaceae > Eucalyptus > Eucalyptus decipiens. The sequence goes on from CM024619.1 coordinate 20,869,029, forward strand.
GCTTGTAAATATCTAAGATGGTGTTTTATGTGATCCTCAAGATTTTCCCTCGGTATCATGCATTGCCCCTAACATACATCTAGAATTCACATGCGCTGCGGGAATTAAACATGTATGCAGGCAATTTGTGTCTTATTTCCCAATCAATCAACCAAAATGAGTGAACCATTAGCAGTTTATTCATTACTAAGGCACACGCCAGTCACAAATACAAACATTTCTAACAAATGGTGTAATTATGTGCATGAGGGGTACATGTGATGTTTCAAAAAATGATTTTGAAATCATCGAGAAAGTTTTTTTGAGACAAGGTGATGTCTTGGCTATGGAACGTATTCAATTGCCAAGGCTAGTCCGATACTCACATAAATATACTCTCAGGTATGGTAGACATTTTGAATAAGGTCTAAACCGTGACTTCCACAATGTCAAATCAAGTATTGAAAAGAATTTAAACACATTTTAGACTAGGCAAAATCTAGGTTATGAAAAGCATTCAATTGTTAAAGCTAGCCTGGGGCTCGCATAAATGCACTCACAGACATCACAGACATTTTGAATATGGTCTAAACTGTGATTGTGCTAAGTCAAATCAATTATTGAGAAGAATGTTCAGAAGATTCACTTTTGGAAACATTACATGTACCAAAGTAGTTTCTAGATGCTATTTGGAAAATCCATTTATTGAAAATCATTTGACAATGAATCTCAAAGGATTTGAAATCAACTTTCATGAAGATAATATGCATTAATATCATGCACAAACTAATCTAAAAGATTTAACTAAACAATCACAAGAAGAAGTTCATATTAGGAAATTTCAGACCAAGTACAACATGTTAGCAAAATTGGGTAATACTTACTAGTGATTTGGCTATGAGAAAATTACCTAATATTCACAACATAATATAGACTAACTTTTTTGAATATTTTTTAAAAAAAAATAATTAAGCATGATTTTATAAAAATTAGACAATAAGTAATGATGCATCAGGAAATTGTCAAAACAACAAAACACTCAGTCATCACTATCAAGATTTAAACTACCAAATGAAGTCTAAAAATCATGAAATTTTGTCACAACATAGCCAACATGGTAACAAACTAAATTTATGAAGGAAAAACTCGAGAATCCCTATTGAAAAATTGGTACAAAAATGGTAAAGGTCTGCCTAAATATGGGTAAAAACAGGGGTCCAAATTTAACCATAAGTCTACATTCTAGTCTAGACAATAAAATATGGAAAATAGCCCTAACGACGAGTAATTTGCATGAAATCAATGGCATTTGAAAGTTCTAGATGTGCTTTACAACTTCCTAGAGGAGCTCGGGTCTAATTAAGGTCAACTTGGTGCTCTAAGACCGAGGTTTCTAAAAGTGTGCATATCAGCCATTAAAAATCAGAACTTAGACACGCATTATTGAACCAAAAAATCATTTATGCAATGCACAAAGGCATGAAAAATCACACATGATCAGATGTGACAAGCAATTAGGGTAATAATCTAATCCTAAGTCAGCATGCGAAAATGCCATACGATTTAATGCCAACATAAGATGATTTATGATTTATAATGACATGCTTGGAAGTTTTTTTTGGTAAAGATGACATGCTTGGAAGTTCCTAAGTGCAACAAGCATTATTGTGACATGAGTTTCATATACAAAATGACATTCAATTATGGTGAACAACATATGCACACAAAGTTTTCTATGTGTAGTTCTAATGTCAAGAAGGCACTAATGTGAAGTTTGGTCTCTAAGAGACCCAAATAAGCATGTAAAAGTATGCATATGATAAGGTCCTAATCCTATAATGATAGTTGAGAGTGTGTCTAAATCCAACAAAAAATGTATCATATAGAATGAAGGACGACAATCATTTTTTTAATGATTCAAAACCTAATTGTAATCATACAGATGATGAAAATGACAATACAGATGCGCATTCTTATCTTTCCTAATTGCAGCAACACCCATGCACATTTACACATACAATTGACATACTGAATGATATCAAAATCATGCAAATCTTACATCAATAGAAAGCATATGACATGTATTTCAATCTTCATGGAGGGTTAAGGTCAAACAAACTCAATTTCATACTTAAATATGTCTAAGTTTGCCTCAGATCAATGCAGGGGCGGACAGACACATGTTAAGATCTAAGAGGTTTTGACCCATCTAAACATGTCCAATTTATATATATATATATATATAATAACAGGACATTCCCAAGACAATGAGTAACAAGTTTCATGAAGAGAACTTCATCAAAAAATCATCATAGAAAACAGGGAAAAAAAAACAAAAAAACTAAGGCATGCTAAGGACTGCACCTAAAGAGCACCAAGAATCTGTAGAAATCGAGCGGATTGTAACATGTTTTCGGGGGGCAAATATCCATTGTTCGGGCCATGCAACCTATCGATTTGAAACTCTCGGAGTCTATCTCGGAGTCTATTTTTCATGTCTAGAAGGGCTCAAGCTGAAATAAGGCCATCTAAGGCCTTGTTTAAACCAAAACAATGAGAATACCACAGAAACATGAAATTTGCGGATTTACACTAATCGTGTTCAAACAAACTCAAGTTCGTCTTCGATGAACAATCAATAATAGTAGATCATTCACTATCATTATCTATATTAGATTTAAGCATATTTCATAGATTTAGGTTTGAATCCTAACCCTGATCGGTTAAGCTGATCTCGCCTCATCGGATTCGAGATCAAAGAGGTTTACTTTTGTGTTTTTTCATCAAATCTAGACGCAATTAGACGAAATGGACTTCGCCGGAAGGTGATCGGAGCTCTAAGGATGTTGATCGGATCACCTGAGGGCCGGCTTGGCACGGTTGGACCGCTGTTTTAGCTTGCAATAGAAATGAGAACCGGTCCATGCTTGGACGAGTTGTAAGACTGTTGAGGCTAAATCAAACCACCGGCACTCCCCCGGTGATAGATATGCCGAGCTTCAACCACGATCTAGTTGAGGATGGGCCTAGAAATAGATCGGAAGTGGCTGATTTACTTCTAGACGGCAGCTGGTCGTCGATTTGGAGCTGCAGTAGAACCGGTCCCACCTGGACTAGTTAAGGATCGCTGATTAGTTGAGGACTGCCGATTGAAGACCTGTTGAAGACCTGGTCATCGGAGGAGTTTTGGTGGCTTTTCTGCCAATCCTCGACCATAGCAAGGTTGGGGGCTCCTTCAAAGGTTGATCAGCAGTAATCAGGACCTCTTGGAACCACTGATAATCATTGGTTTAGCTGCTGGACAAGATCAGTCCAAACCGAATCGGTTTCTAGACCGCCGGTGAAGATCAAGCCGTCAATGGACCTCTAGTTGCTGTTCTGCTAGGCATTGTCCACTAGGATGCTGAGGATAGACTAAGGAAGGTGATGGACCTTGGTACTCGACCGGCAAGGGCTCGGCTGAGGGATGGTAAGGCGGTTTTAGTGGGGGGGGGGGGGGGAGAGAGAGAGAGAGAGAGAGAGAGAGAGAGAGTTTTCTAGTTTTTGATATGTGGATTTACACAAATGAGCCGCCTTTTGCATTTCGGAGGGAAAATTGTATTTGTATCATCTTCAAATTGATCGATCTCGATCGTCAGTTCGATCCAATGGTTGAACTCCTAATCTCATGGACAAAACATGGTTTTGAAAGTTAAATTATTATCTAGAGGTGTCAGGAATCAATCAGATGGGCTCGATTTGCGAAAATTTGAGCCAAAAATCAAGAATTATACTAAATGGCCTAATTACAGTCAAATTGCAAATTTACGAAATTTAAAAGCCAATTTGCAAAATCTTGGGAAATTAAGGGTGTGGAAGTAAAATTGGCACAATGAGGATCCTAGAACTGATCATCGGAGGTCCAGAATTGGCCAGTAAGGGGCCAAACTGGCCAACCCTACCAACGGCTAGTTGGATTAGTCAGATCGATTCGCATCGGTTTAACTAGTTCTTGACCGGTTCTGGCTAGTACACGTACTTGTGGCCCTTATGGGTTCAAAATTTATGCAATTTGATCCCTCAAAGACTAAATTGAAGAGAAAACTTATTCGATTTGAGAAGAAATTACCCAATTTCAATTCAATCAAGTCAATTAAACTTCATAAATATGATCTATGGATCATCTATTGACTTAATTAAGCAATTATTGTGAAAAATAATGGACCAAAACCATGGATACTTAAGATTGAGGTTAAAGGGTTAAAATAAGCAATTTGGCAATTCATAAGCCAAGATTACAAATTAATTGAAATTAAGCCCAATTAATATTGCAATTGCCCTATCTAACTAATTACCCATATATATAAGATTACCTATTGTATTCAAATTGACTTTGAATTGGAGTGCCGAAACTTAGGCAAAAAATGAATCGGGTCTAATATTAAAATTGGATCTAAATTCATATGATTGAACCTTAGTCTTGAATGGGTCAACTCAATTTTTTTTCAATTGAAGCTCAATAGCTCCATTTTCTTACCTTCAAGAAAATGCAATTCCACTAATTGGGAAGTTCTAATGCAAATTTCTCGAAATAGATGATAGATTTGGACTTATCTTAAGAAAATGAATGGAAAACAATAATCCATTCGTAAGTCATGAAAGATCTATTTTGACACCCTAATTAGGAGTTAAAATGACAATTTGTCTTATAATATGGTAATTCGCGAAATTGAGAGTTCCTAAATCAAATTTTGAATAATGAACTACACCTAATTATAGCTAAAACAAAAGAAATTTTATTTTTGGTCGATTTAGAACCTAAAACTAAAAAATTTGAAAAACAAGTTTTTTAATCGAATTTTACGCAATTTTCAGCATACAAGTTAAATTGACATTAAAGAAATGTTTTTGTGGGTTTTTGATTTTTTCTATTTTTTTGTTAAAGGTTTGACCAAAAGTCAATTCTTCAGTTGACTTTTTCTAAAAGGTTAATTTTTACACCAAAATTTGGATTTTAAAGAAATTGATTTAAGAAAAATGAAATTAAAGTTAAATTGTATCTTTTTGGGTGAAAAGCAAATTTTTAACCCGTAGTTGAGTTTTGCTCAAAATATTGCACAAAAATTCAATCCAAAAGTCAATCATTTGACTTTTCACATTTTTCTTGAAAACGAGCTGTAAATTGCTTAAAAACAATAATGCAAAAAAAAAAAAAAGAAATGAAAAATGACATTTTTAGCTGAGAAACGGGCTCTATCGCAATCATAATCCTAAATCTCCATTTTTTTAACCTTTTCGACATATCAACGAAAAATCAGGTGTTAGTAGCCATTTCTTAAAGTAATCGCTTTCTTCTTTCTACTACCTGATTCTGTTGAGGAATATAGGCAATGGAGAAGTTGTGTTCTACTCTATTTTCATACAAAACTCAGCAAAACTTTGATTGTTAAATTCTCCTTCATAATAAGTTCTGATGTCAATGATGTTGTATCCTTTTTCATTTTGAACTTGTTGAACAAATTTTTCAAAAGAATGAAATGCCTCATTATTATGTGATAAGAACATTACCCATGTAAATCTTCAGAAATCATCAACTCCTACAAGACAATATTTCCTTCCTCTTAGATTGGTTGTTCAAGTTGGTCCGAATAGGTCTATGGGCAACAGCTGCAAGGATATGTTAGTTGCAATAACTTTTATAGATTTGAGGGAGTTTCTTACCTATTTTCCCAATGTGCTTGGATTATAGGAATCACATTTGTTGTAATTGATCTTTGGTAAACCACGAACAATATCTTTAGAGGATATTTTATGAATCTGCTCTACATTGATATGACCTAGTTTCTTGTGCCACAGATCACACTCTTCCTTGATGGATATTAGATAGTATGATTCTTCAAACTTGATATCAAGTAAATAGATCATTACCATACCTATTCCCGTTGAATGTTTGCAATTTATTCTTATTGATGCCAATACACTTACCTTTTTCAAATTTTATTTTGTACCCTTTGTTACAGAGTTGGCTAATGCTTGGAAGATTTTTCTTTAACCCTTGGACAAGTGAGACATCTTCAATAACTAGATTTCCCAACATGATGTTTACTTTCTCGATGATTCTTCCTTTGTCTTTCCTTCCGAATGTGACTGTGCCTCCATGTTGTGTGTTACAAATTTGCTATTGTTTCCAGTCATGAGTCTACATCACTCGTTGTCCAAGTACTAGTTGTTTTTCTTCAAGATCATTTGAAATCAAAGAAAATCTCACCTTTTTTTTAGTAACCACATAAAGTATGGTCCTTTGTGGTTAGGTCTCAATTTAAGGTCAAGAGGCCAGTTAATCTTCCTGAATCTCTTTTGCTATTTTGAACAATTCATTTTGAAATGATCATATCCTTCACAGTTTGAGCATTTGGGAAATTTCTTACTAGTGGCTCTAGCGAAATGTTTATCAAAATGATACTTGTAAAAGTTTACAAGAGATCTATGCTTTAATCTATCTTTTGTGTTTGGAAAAAGGATTCTTCTCTTCTTCATTTCCATCACATCTTAGACCATTTTTGTTGTGGTGGGGAATTTGAATCAAGAGAATGTGCTGTAACATTTTTGGACCAAGAGAAATTTGGTGCTAATTTTTGAAATCTCATCCTTAACATCCTCCTTTTCAACCTGCAGAAACTTTACCTCATTTATTTGAAAGTCAATCTCTAACTTTAGCTTGAGAGTTTTGCCAATGATATTTTCAGTAGTAAGATCATGAACCTCTTTTTTTTTTTTTTTAAAGCCTTTTGATGTTCCTCCAACATCTCTCTTAGGAAATCTTATAATTCATCATAAGATAGTTAAAAATCTTTTACGTGATCTTCTTTTCGTTTTGAGTCAACCATAAGACAAAGATTTTGTCACGCCTGACCTTCCGAGCACGTGCCCATCCCTCCTTGGTTGATATAATTGCGATGTCCTAGGACGCATCGCCAACCCATTCATTATAATATACGCATGCGGAAGCAGATATAAATCCCCAGACAATAAAACAATGGGATAGAAAAGTACGGCCAACTTTTTCAAATCAAAACAAACCTTTTATAACAAATAGGTTTATTTCCAACATTAGGTCGCTTACAAAAATATCGGTTTAACCAAAAAGGAACTGTCTTACGACTAACTAGCTAGATAGGTTTGCCAATTCTGTTTCTTCCACCTTCCCAAACTTCGGACTTCCGGCTCTCCATGATTGTCACCTAGGGACCTGAAAATGTGATTCCATAATAGGGTGAGACTACGTCTCAGCGAGTTCTACTCCCTAATACCCAATTAGAAAGAAAATTGCGCCTTAAGGGTTGCCTAAATACAATCAAGCGTCAGAGGACTTACCTTGGCCTCAATTCCTTCGTGCAAGTCAGTTCAAATAATACATATTGACAATTATATCACTCAATCAAATTAGATCAAATCATCGATTAATCGACCCAGTCGATTATATGTCATCACTACCATCTCCTGGTCGGCCCATTCAATACTATCTATGAATCCGATCAAAATCCAGGATTCCTCAATCAAAGTGAAATATAGACAGTACTATCCTATCTCCATATGACATTTAGGCTCCGTTCGTTTCACGGAAAATAACTTCCAGGAAAATATTTTCCGAATTTTCCGGTGTTCGGATGGCGGAAAATACACGGTCAACGGAAAATATTTTCCGTTGACCGGAAAATCCTTCTTGAAATCACGGAAAATGATTTCCTCTTTTGAAAAGAGGAAATCATTTTCCGCACCTCTCGCGCGCTCCCGCTGCTCTCTCCTTCCTTCATCAGTTCACGTTCTCTCTCTCTCTCTCTCTTTCTTGCTCTCCTTGCTGCAATGGCTTCAACAACATCCTTCTCCGGGATCAGCCTCCGCCCTCCCCGGCCGCTCCTGCCCGCCTGCTCCGGCCGAGGCGCCGCCACCGCCGCCGCGCTCCGCTTCCCCGGCGGCTCGAAGCCGCTTGGGAGGATCCAGCTCAAGAGGAAGCACCGCGGCGGCGCCGGGAGGCTCGCGGGGAGCCCGCCGTCCAGGCCGCTCGTCGTGCGGCCGCGAGCCGTGAGCTCGTCGGATCTGGCGGCGGAGCTCGCGGCTCGCCAGATCTAGCGGTAGAGCTCGGGCTCCCGATCCGGGCGAGCTCGAGCTCTGTCGCCAGATCCGGCACGCTCGGGTGAGATCCGACGAGCCTCGAGCTCATTTGGATCTGGCGACGGAGCTCGCGACTCGCCGGATCTGGCGGCGGAGCTCGGGCTCCCAATCCGAGCAAGCTCGAGCTCCGTCGCCAGATCCGGCGAGCTCGGGTGAGATCGGCCGAGCCTCGAGCTTGCCGGATCTGGCCACCGTGTCTTGGTCGGCGTGGCCGCCGGCCATTGTCAAGCGAGGAAGGAGGCGGCGGGCGGCGGGGAAGGAGGAGGAAGAAGGAGGAGGAAGGAGGAAGGAAAAAAAAAAAGAAATAATAAATAATAAAAATTTCTATTTTAAAAATATAAATAATTAAAAAATCATTTTTAAAAATATATAAATAAATAAAATAAAATTTTTGTTCAATTAAAAATATTAAAATTCAATTTTTGATAATTTTTTTTCAGGAAAATGTTTGAGCTAACGAACAGTGGAAAATATTTTCCACTCAAATTTTAGATTTTGCCGAATACCGGAAAATAGAGTCATTTTCCTGGAAAATAACTTCCGGGAAAATGTTTTCGGGGAAACATGATATTTTCCGTGAAACGAACGGAGCCTTAGAGCCATTGAGCGGGTATGCATAACGTTCTATCTCTGAAATGACATATAGAGTCATCGAGCCATTATAACATAACTGTGCTTAACATTCTATCTCCAAGACGATATATAGAGTCATCGAGCCGTTATAACACATCGTTCTTTCTCAAGATGATATATAGGGTCATCGAGCTGTTAAATCATACTGTCCTATCTCCAAGATGACAGATAGAGTCACCGAGCCGGTATATAAGCAATTCCCTCTCAAGATGACATATAGAGTCACCGAGCTAATAAGTCATACCGTCCTATCTCCAAGATGACATATGGAGTCATCGAGCCGGTATACAAGCAATTTCTTCTCAAGATGACAGGAGATTCATTGAGCTATAATAGTATAACGTTCATTCTCCAAGATGATATACAAATCATTAAGCCGTTATAGTATTTTGTTCCGAAGATACAATCAATTTTACCCTTTTTATCATACTTAATAAAAATACACATGTGTAGGTATACGGTCGGCCTTAGCCAAAATATAAGGTTTTCACTTTTGAACCTCCCACTATTTTCAGTAGTCCAAAAATAGATTTTTGACGTTGTAGACCGACACCTAGTAATTTTCCACTTAATTACCTAAATTATCCATTTTTAGAAATTAAAATCCACAAACACCAATCATAAGTAAATTGGCACGATCGAGTACTTAGTTAAATAAACAGAGAGCACCACGGTTTAAAGCAAAGACCGTTTCACCGCGACGACGGTGCAACGGTGGCCGAAATCTGAATTTTCGGCGGCGTCGACGGACACTCAAACCAGACCCAAAGGCCTTTCAAGCCCACAAAAAATTTTGGGCTTAGATTTCGGGCTTGTGCTTGGCTGTAGGTTGGGCTTGCTTTGCGGGCCCAAGATGGGCTGACTTCAAGACTGAAAATGGACAAAGCTGAAGCGAGCTTCAAAAACTGGGCTGTCAGACTTGAACATCCACGTGGGCTGAACTTTGAAGATGGGCTGGTTCCTTGGGCTCAAAGGAGCTGCTTGAATTGGTGTCAGGCCGGACCAAATTGCTGGAGCGAAAATGGGAGCTGCTGGGGAAGCTGCTTTGCTGGCAATGGAGGAGAGGGCAAGCTGGTTGCTTGCTGGGTTGAAGACACAAAGAGACAGACGGAGATGGCGGCTGGATGAAGAAATCGTGGCTTCAGTGGGCTTGGTTCGTGGAGATGGGCTGTCTTCGGTCAACAGTTGGGATTTTGCTCGAGGAAGGTGGACTCCGCTGGGGACACCTAGCGGCAGCAAAGCAAAAGCTACTTCGGTGGAGGCTTCAGTCAACAAACCGAAGTTTGTTGCTGGGAATTGACCACGGAGGGGGGACAAAACGTGGTGGATGAGCAGGCCGCACGAAGGAGAAATATGCGAGGACGAAATGAAAGCGGGACAGAGGAGAAATTGCTCGAGTGAAGAAGAAGATGCGAAGAGGATGGGGTTGCGGGGGACCGTGCGCGAGAAGCTAAAGAAAGAAAAGGGAAGAAAGGTCAAGGAAAATCATCCAAACATTAATTGTTTGGTCCCCCCCCCCCCAAAGTCTTCAAGCTTATCACCTTGTCCCCTAATTGTGACGGCTCAAGCGCGGGGGTGCATCTCTTGTCCCATATCACTTAGGGGGAGTCCTGGGGCTAGTTTATAAGGCTTAGGTCCCTCTAATTTGTGTGACACGTTTCATGTATGCTTCTGATGTGCTAAAAACAAACCCGTGAGGAGGAGGTTGCTGCGTGCATGCCTCCAAAGTTGACAATATTGGGTTGGGGGAAGGTGGCTGAGGGCTGAGGCCTTTATCCCAGACGACGCGTTTTAAAGCCGTGAGGACTTAGTGTCCAAAGCAAAGCGAAAAATATTATATAGTGGGGCCTAGGTCGTTATGAATGGTATCAGAGCTGACTCCCGACCGTATGTGGGGCCACAGTGACGACGCTGTGCTCCCAAGGGGGGGGGAGAATGTGATGGCCCAAGCGCGGGGATGCGTCTCCTATCCCACATCGCTTAGGGGGGAGTCCTGGGGCTAATTTATAAATTTCACGTACGCTCCCGCTGCGCTAAAAAGGAACCCGTAAGAAGGAGGTTGCTGCATGCATGCCACCGAAGCGGACAATAGTGGGTTGGGGGAAGGTGGCCGAGGGTCGAGGCCTTTACCTTAGATGATGCGTTTTAAAGCCGTGAGGGCTCAGTATCCAAAGCGGACAATATTACACAGTGAGGCCCGGGTTGTTATACTAATACTTTCTTGATTGGATAATGCCACAATTTATCCATATTGATACCAAAATACAGCCCTTAGTCCAAGCTCCGAATTCCCTCAACTTTGGGTTCAATTTCTTCACTTAATTCCCCAAATTAAGGTTTAATTTCGATGAAGAAAAATCCCGTACAATTTCCTATAAGTCCCCAACACTCAAAGGCTTGGCTTGAAAGTCCAAATTTCCTTTAATTTGGCCCATCCGAATTTCCGCTATTTTTTCATAACGTTCAAATCGATTTTCCGTAAAATTCTCAAAATCTCCGAAAATTCTTTAGAGAATGAGTCAACATTCCTAAAATAGATCGTGACATGACAGAACTTTCAATTTCTGAAATCGAGTTCAAATTCACGGTTAATTTCAATTCGACGCGTTTTTAGCGTAACCTAGGCTATCGAGTAGCTTTCAGAACTTTTTAGTGCAAATGATCCGTTGTCAATTTTCTTCGAGCCACAATGAACCTCTTCGGCACATTGGCGTCTCTCGGTTGTCGTGAAAATCTTAAGATTTCAAATACGGACACGGGGTACCAAAACGATAAAAAAAAAAAATCAAACTAGTGTCGATCGATGAGAATTTTGCAATTTAGTGGGATCACTCATGTTTAACCACTCATCTTAGTCGAACCGACCTATCTCTGATCTCTAATCAATTTACATCTGTGCCGTAATGATCTCGGTAGATGAACACGGTCGAATAGCTGATTCTTGGTTGAATCCTCAAGTCTATTTGCCTTAAAATCCTTAATGACTTCTCTAGATAGTCTAGTTATCTCACGAGTGATCAACTGTGAGAATAGCACTATAGGCGCGTCGATGAAATGCCCGATTTATTCAATTGAAAGCAGAACCAAAAATCTAGGATGTCACAGATTTGCTTCTTTTTCATCACTTGACTTACAATCGGTGTCACTCTATATTTCAACTTTGAGTGCCTTTTTCTTCTTTTCGAACTTTCCTTTCTTTTTTTTTTATAGGTGGACACTCTAGTTTTATATGCCCTAGTTTTCTGCATTTACAACACATGATGTCCTTACCTTTGGATTCTTCTTTTTTCTTGTAAGACTTTTTGTTGCCAGGATATCTAGATGATCTTTTCCCTTTATAGTTTCCTTCTTTCCTCATGAAGTTTTAAAACTTATTCGTTAATAATCCCCTATCTTCATCACTTTCTTCTTCATTAAAGGATATTTCTCCACTTGTATCATCATGATTAGTTTTAAACACAATGACTTTCTTACCTTTTGAGCTACTTTCCTCATTTTGGAATTCAACTTCATAGAACATGAATGTTCCTATAAGTTCATCCATTGTGATTGGTTGAATCCTCATGGTTTCTCATAATGAGCTCTTCATGGTACTCTATTCTTTGGGCAAGGCTCTTAATAGCTTGTTCACTTTCTCAGCATTGGTATAAATCTTCTCTTGAAGAGCAAGATCGTTCACTATTTCAATGAATCGTGTGAACATCCGTGTTACTATTTCATCAGAATTCATTTTTAACAGCTTATAGTTTCCGAGGAGGATGTTCAGCTTTGTTTCTTTGACTTTTTCTGTTCCTTCAAATGTCAGCATAATGCGGCCCAAGATTTCCTTTGCTGTGTCACAAAAAAATTTATGTTAAATTTAGATGGTGATAGTGCATAATATAGGAGATATTTAGCTTTGGCATTAATAGTAGCTTTTTTTCAAGCTTCTTTTATATTGTTGACGGTTGCTACTTTTGTATTGTTACCAGCTTCTTTTGCTTCTAATAGCCATAGTTGCTTCTGTCAAAGTACAGTGGCTTGTTAGGAGCTTGAGCATTGTTGGTAAAGAAACTGCCAAGGTTAGCCATAATAAAGGATCTTTATACTCAAAACAAATACGCTTTTGATAGCGAGCAACAAAACTCCGATACTAATTGTTGGTGACTAATAATACAACCTAGATGGGGATGAATAGATTAGTTTCGAACTTTGATGATCTTTTGTGGAAATTAGCTAATCTCTAAATAAAGATTAGCTCAACCTAATGTTTACGAAAATATTAATTAATTGTATGCAAATGTATGTAAATGAAATGTAAATAGTGGGACATAGAGAGTTATAGTGGTTTGGCTTTATCCACAAGCTTATGTCTACTCTTTAGACTAATAGCCTCAAGATGGGCTGGATTTCACTAACAATATACTTGAAAAGTTACAAATAGCTAGCACTGATTCTTTACACGATAGATACCACTATCTAGACCCAACTGCTACTCTTACACTTGTACACTTAATCCCTTGCACAATTGTCGAACAACATGAATATCAAAACAGTATAACAAAGAGCTTACAGCTAAGAACAACAGGAGGTGAACTTCTTGATCTTATGTGTTGCACTCTCTTATGATTCTTTATGGTCTTATCTTTTATATTCTTCTTCAAATGAATTAGGGAAACAAATAGACGTTGGGGAGTTTTCGTTGAGCTATTGTCCTGGGAAGGTACTACCTATACAGCTTCTATCCTTTAACCTCCGCAGACAAACCAAAAATGACAATTGTTACTGTCTTCTCACTACTATCTCCGATTGACCTGTTAGACGACCTAGCTACTTTACTACATGCTTTATCTAGATTTTTCTGTTGTGCAAATCCAAGTCTTTCAATAGTTTCTTAGCTGACCTAATAAACATCATTAGATGTACTTGGTTGTTACATCACTGTCAATCTGATCTTTATAGTTTCGACATAAACATCATCAACAACTGATCTTTTAGGTTGACTGGTGCTCTTTGTCATAACAGGATATTTACGAACTTCTTTCCAATGAATCACACCATGGATGTTACGTAGTCCTTTGGTCCAAATATCTGCATTTTCATAGTAAGTAATATATTAATGATAGTTTGGATATTATCAAAATCACTTGAAAATATTTTCTCCAGCAGTCTTTTGAAGATGTAAGTGACTCATATATAATCCATTTACATGACCTATTTATATTTTAAATGGGTCATATATAGGTTTAAGGCTCATTTTGACCGGTCTATCGGAGTTGACTTGTAGGGGTCCTATTTAGACCGCTCATTAGGGTGCTCTAACCCGAAGAACACAAGCACTAGTTGTCATCAAATGAAGACCTCCTTTCTCTTCCTGTGAGGGCAACGAATTTGGCAGGTAAAGCTGGAACAAAGATCAACTTGTGCACCCAGTGTTGAATCACAAAAAGAAGATCACTAGATCAGGGTCCTTGACTTCGTCAATAAATAAAAAATAAAGATGCGGAATGGGAACCTCTTATGTTGGAATCTCTTATCTTCACAAATCAAATTGTTTCTTGACGACTCGGATGGGATATGACTCACTTTATTATGGCCAAGGACAGCTTCAAAGAAGTGTCGGTGGCCGCTAGTGGCTTTTTTAATTCACGGCCTCCTTAGCTTTGGAGTTTAGGCAACGATACAACTCAAGAAAGCATTAACTTACATATTTTAGTTCCACACAGATATCATCTTCTTGCATTTTCAGAGACATTTCCTGGGACTTATTTAAGTTAATGGTATACAATGTATGCTCATTATTGTTATCTTCAAAAGACATTTCATTTAATTCGCGTCAAAAGACAACCTCAGATGTCAGTGTTTTAATCATTTACTATTTAGCTCTTGGGTGGATTCGCATCTGGGATGGCCCTACTTCTTGCATAAAAGAAGCTTAATACTTGTCTGCTTTTGATATAGTGCGTCTCACATGTGCTCTTCAATCAAGAAATGTAGGATTCCATTCAGTTTTTGTGAAAAGGTTAAGCCTTAAATGGTGGAGCTCTTGTATGACGCGAGCATCATGACGTGAGACTCCAGAGGCCACGGCGTCAAGAAAGAAAACTAACAGCGTTAAAGAGCTAGGAATAAGTTTATAAAAGCGACCCAATAACTCTTGACCAGCACGACCTCTCCAAACACAAACCGGAAAGAAGAAAAGACATGGCGAGATCAGTGCTCTACGGCATCACCGAGAGGGTCCTGCAGAAGCTGGGCTCTCTTACCCTTCAAGAAGATGCCTTGGTTGATGATGGCACTGAAGCCAAGCTGAGGAAGCTTCAATACGCTCTGGCTTCCATTAAGGGGGTGCTCTTGGATGCTGAAGAGAAACAGGGGAACAACTACAAGCTCAGAGCGTGGTTAGAGCAGCTTAAAGATGTCTTGTATGATGTCGAGGACTTGCTTGATGATGTCCGTTGTGAAGCCTTGAGGAAGAAACTGAATGGTCAACAACGAAAACATGGCAAGGTACGCCACTTCTTTTCTTGTTCCAATCCCTTCACATTCCATGTGAAAATGGGCAAAAAGATTTGTGAGATAGAAGGAAGATTGAAGCAGATGGTTGGTGAGATTGAGGGCTTCGGTCTCAGCAAGCGAGCCTGTGATGGCAGTGTAGTAGGAGCGAGAGTGAGAGAGATGAAACCCAACTTGGTGGGGGGCTTCGATCCCATCATTGGGAGGGATGCTGATAAAGATAAGATAATTGAGCTGTTGATGCCGCAAGATCCGCCTAGAGATGGCGCAAATCTTTCCGTGATTCCCATTATTGGAATCGGAGGTTTGGGCAAGACTGCACTTGCTAGATTGGTATCCGAAGATGTTAGAGTGCGAGAACACTTCGCTTTCACAACTTGGGTGAGCATGCCTGGTGATTTTAATGTGAGGCTGATCATGAAAAGGATCATCCAGAGTAAACTTGGCCAAAGTTTGAACAACTTGGACTTTCCCCAGTTGCAGACTCTTCTGAGGGGCGTTATAAGTCGCTGCAGGTTCTTACTGGTCCTAGATGATGTGCGGAAAATGAATTGGGCTGATTGGGATTATTTGAGGTCTCAGTTGGCCGAAGCTGCCAATGGAACCAAGGTTATTATGACCACGCGAGATAAGAAAGTACGTATCATCACGAATTCTCTACTGGTGTACAACTTGCAGGGCCTTTCACATGAAGACTCTATGTCCTTGTTCAAGACATGGGCATTCGACCAAAACGAATGGGAAATAAGCCCGCATCTCCTCCAGATCGGGGATGAGATTGTAGGAAAATGCAGGGGAGTCCCTTTGGCTTTGAAGATGTTGGGTGGCCTATTGTACTCAAAGAATGACGAACAATTTTGGGAGCTGGTGAGAGCCGACGATATGTGTACATCCATAAAGACAGAGGAGGACATTTTATGCACCCTAAAACTGTGTTTCATCTATTTGCCATCCCACTTAAAACGATGTTTTGCCCTGTGTTCAGTTTTTCGTAGAGGCAACATCATGAGCAATCTATATATGGCTTATTTCTGGACTGCATGTGGGCTCGTTCCCCCATCAAATGAAAACAGAACTCCTGAAGACGCCTGTGACAAGTACTTGAAAGAGTTGTGGTCCAGATCCTTCTTCCAAGTAGCCTGGCAGAGTGGTTCATCTCTCGCTTTTAACATGCATGATTTACTTTATGATCTAGCATTATCAGTGTCAACGGAACAAATCAATTGCGCCATGCTTAGTCATAGTTCCCAGACAATTCCAGAGAGAACTCGACATGTTTCGTTACTGCAAACTGTTTCGTCAGGGCAATTGAAAGAGAACGAATCCCCCCCACTCTTGAGCAGGTTAAAGTCGAACAGAGTGCGGATGATTAACTGTGTGTCCCAGGACAAATGCAATACAAGAGATCTTGACAGCATGTCTAAGTGCGAGTACTTGAGGTTTTTGCACTTGTCCTTTTCCTGCTTTGAAGAGCTACCGAGTTCCATAGGCAAGTTAAAGCATCTCACAGTGCTTAGCCTTGGGGGTAACTTCCGCATGAAGAAACTGCCGGATGCTATGTGTGAGCTGCATAGTTTGCTGTTTTTATCCGTCTCCAGATGCTCAGGACTAGAGGAATTGCCTCGAGACATGGATAGGATGATCAACCTTCGATGTCTGTGGTTGACTACGAAGCAGAAAAGTCTCCTCGAGAGTGGAATTCATCGCATGAAGTCTTTGAGGTACTTGGAGATCCATAATTGTCGAAATCTAGAAGTGTTGTTTGGAGGCACAGTATACCTGGACAACCTTCTATCTTTGACAATAGACAACTGTCCACGACTAATGTCTCTGCCGCTGAGTGAACTGACTGCATTGGAGTCATTGAGGATCACAGGTTGTGACAAGCTCATGTTGACTCAGCTCAAGGATAACAAGTCAGACCTCTTCCTGAAGCTACGTTTCTTCACGGTCTCAGCTTCGCCGCGATTGGTGCACTTGCCGCAGTGGCTTCTGGCCTCTGCTGACACCTTAGAGGAGTTGTACATTATTGACTGCAGAAACTTGATGGCTCTACCGGAGTGGCTGCAAGATCTTACACAACTCAAAAAGTTTCATATCTTTGGGTGTCCTCAATTATCAATGATGCAAGGAGTGGATTTGCTCACTGCACTCCAAGAGTTGTGCATTGCAGGCTGCCCTGAACTGAGTAAAAAATGTCAGGTGGAAGATGGTGAGCTTTGGCCTGAGGTTTCTCATGTGCCCTTCATTAAGGTCAACTCGAAAGTGGTTCAATCAAATGCTCATTAGGTATGCGTGGCTCGTATCCTCTATATCGTCTCTTCTTCTTCTCACTTAGTTAAGTGTCGGTCTTTTTCAATACCCATAGCTTGTTTAGTGGGTGTTCCATCTACAAGTCTAATTCTAGTGAAGTTCAATCACCGACGATTTGGGATGAATGCAATCAATGTATAAGATATCACGATTTAGTTCTGAATTGAATGGCTACTTAGGACGCTGTTGTCTGACAATAATACAACAAAGTCAACAGTCCTTTGCCTTGTGAATTTTGACAATAACCGGATGTTATTCGTAAACTAAGTCTATTGGTCCATTTGTTGTGCTCTTGTTAGAGTTAGCAGATGTTGGACGAGTAGACATAACTAGATCGTATGCAGTGGCCTTCCCACATTTTGGTAGCTCTGTCGGTTCACATTCGCAATCGAATTTTTTTTTTTTGGGTTTGATTGCAGGTTATGTGGATTGTCTGCTTAAAAGCACCTGGAGAGAGACTGCTCTCTATAACTCTATTTCCGGGAGTTCATATGTCTGCTGAACCTTCCCAAGCCCGCAGGCCAAGTGTGTCAGCATTTTCTGCATTGATGTATCTTGTGTTCAGGTAGAAGACCAACGCTGCTTCTTCTTTAAGTAGACCGAGACTCATTCTGCTGTAGTTTGAGTGCGTTTCAACGCTTGTAATTTCTTTAGAGACGAAGACAAAGCTACATATTATTAGTCTGCCCTCTTGAGGAATGTCTTTATGCGTTCTGGCTTTTGGAAACTATGCATTGCTCTTTGACATTAGACAACTTTTTATCTCAATGCAAAATTAACTTTGTCTGAATGATCTTTGGAATATGGATTCAAAGGCATTATGTGTTATTCGTTATCTAGCACCTAGTGACACGCACACGTCTATGCAAAGTGTTACGTGTAACGATAGTTGCATGATCAAGCGACCAAATGGTCTTACAATTCAATTTGCAAATTTATATGAAATTGTATGGGGGCCCAAGATTTTGATAATTGATACAAGTAGACCCTTAAAGAAAGACTTGGGATATATCCAATTTATATGAAATTACTGAGGCCTAAGGTGGCAAACAAAGTAAAGTGGTGCATGAATTGTTATTTGGGTAAAATTGTTAGTCGGTTTTTTGTCCCTGATTAGTTTAAGTTCATTATATGTTTGTTTATTATTAATCATTAATTAGTTAAAACTAAGTTAAGGGCCCTCTAAACCTTTCTTCTTCCTCAATTTGGCTGTTTATTTGGCTAGTGGGGAGAGAGAGAGAACACCGCCAAACATTTTTATTTTGTGTTTAAATGGAGATCCTTGATTCTCTAATCCACGTCATACCTAAAAAGTGATGATTTTTATGGTGTCCTTTTCTCTGAAGATGGAAAAACGAACGTCAGAGTCAATATTTAACCACTCAAAAACTTGGCTGGGTTCGGATGTGATGGCCATAATAATTGCACAAACCAAACGTACATGTCTGCTCTGCTTTTGATGTAGTGTCGGTGCAGGCAATCAAGAAAAGCATAGTACAAACTGCGTCTCACATGGTTTTTCACTAAAAATTGTGACATTCCATTTAGCTTTTAATAAGATAAAGTTCTAAACGGTGGCTCTTGTCTGACGCAAGCGCGTAATGCTCCGAGCGCCCTGCCATGAAGAAGAAAACTAACAATGTTTTAGAGCTGGAGGAGTTTTGATTAAAGTATTTTGGTCCTTAAAGAGTACTCAATTGGAGCTGAATTATGTTTCGTTTTTAAAGTTACTGAGTGGCTCTAGTTTAGCATAACCCCTCCAACTCCAACACAAACCAGGGAATGGCAGTGCTTTATGGCTTCAGTAAGAGCGTCCTGTAGAAGCTGCCGTCTCTTGCCCTCCAAGAAGATGCCCTGGTTGATGATGACATTGAAGCCAAGCTGAGGAAGCTTCAATGTGCATTGACTGTCATTGAAGGAGTGGTCTTTGGATGCTGAAGAGAAACAGGCATGCAACCAAAAGCTCATAGTGTGGTTAGAGCAGCTTAAGGGTGTCTTGTGTGATGATGACGACTTGTTTGATGATGTCCATTGTGAAATTGAAGTCCTGAGAAACAAATTGAACAGTCAACTACCCAAAACTCGGGAAGTTCATGCCACTTCTTTTCTTGTTCTAATCCCTTCATATTCCACCACAAAATAAGCAAAAAAATTAGTGAGATAGGAGGAAAATTGAAGCAGATGGTTGCTGAGGTTGAGGAGTTCGAGACTCAGCAAGCATGCTTGTGATGGAGGAGTAGCAGGAGTGAAAGTGAGAGAGATAAAACCAAACTTGATGAGAGGGTTTCATCCCGTCATTGGGAGGGTGGCTGATAGAGATAAGATCATTGAGCTCCTAATGCGGTAAGATCTGCCTACAGATGGAAACCTTTTGGTGAGTCCCATTGTAGGAATCGGAGGTTTGGGCAAGAACGCACTTGCTGAATCGGTGTTCAATGACAATAAAGTGAGGGAGCACTTTGCTTTGCTTATTTGGGTCAGTACGCCATGATTTTAGCATGCGGCTAATAATGGAAAGAGTCATGCAATGTGCACTTAAGCAGAGTTTGAACAACATGGACTATCGGCGGCTGCAAACTCTTCTAAAAGATGTGATAAGTCGCAGAAAGCTTACTCCTTTTAGATGGCATGGGTATAAAAACCGGGATGAATCGGATGATCTGAGGGATGAGTTGGCACAAGCTGCTAATAGAATAAGGTGATTGTGACCACGCGCGACTCAACAGCTCCTATCGGAATGGAATGGGTTTTGTATTGGTGGACAACCTACATATGTCATTGTACAAAACATAGGCGTTTGAGAAACGCGAACGGGAAATAAGCCCCTGTCTCTTCCAGATTGGAAATGAAATCGTGGAAAGATGCACGGGCGTTCCTCTGGCATTGAAGATGTTGGCAGCCTACTGTACTCGAAGGACGACAAATGATTTTGCGAGCTGGTGAGAGACGACAACCTGTGTGGCTCCAGTCAGGCAGAGGACGATATATCTATCACGTATCCTGAAATAGTGTTACAATCATTTGCCATCTCACTTGAAACAATGTTTTGCCCTGTTTTCATTTTTTCGTAGAGGCGCTATTATCACCAATTTACTACATCATCAGATGGAAAGCGAGCTCCTGAAGTCGCCTGTAGTAAGTGCTTCAAAGAGTTGTGGTTCAGATCCCTATGCCAAACAGCCCAGCAACCCAGCCCATATCTCGTTTTCAGAATGCACGATTTACTGTATGATCTTGCATTATCAGTAACGTTGTGAGTTAATCTCTCTCGCTATGTAGAGTTCATCTCTCTCGCTATGCAGAGTACTTTTCTACCTTTGGGTAGTATAATTTCACCAAACCGCTTTCCGCCATTACTCGTCCCAACCCTTGTTCTTCACAGTTTCTCTCTCTAATTTCCTTGAGTGCGCGATCGTCTACCTCTGGCAGCGCTGATCCTTGATGGCGGGGCTGGAATTCAAGCGGAAGACTTCCTACAGCTGCTTCGTTCTTTGCATGTCCCTTATCCTCACTGAATCTGTTTTCTCGGTGAGCTTATCTCGCTTTCAGCCTATTTAGTGGTGCAATTGGATTGTTCCTTTTCTTTTTTTGCTCTTTCCTTGCCTTCTACTGTGAGCTGGTGCTCCTGTTCTGGGATGGAATTTGGTGAGCACGATGAATCTGCTCGTTTGGCCTCTCTGTGTGCTAGACTGGGTTGTCTTAATACTGAACAACAGGTTGAAGTATGGACTGATGCTCCTTCCCCTGAAACATTGGAAGAGTGTAGACTTACTTTAGTAGGGAAGATCCTGTCCAACCCATCTATAAATTTTCCTGCATTTCAAAGTACCTTAAAGAAGGCTTGGCGGACTGAACAAGGTGACATATCGCAGCGAGAAACAGGACTATATGTGGCAAAATTCAAATCCCTTACCGATAAACAGAGGGTCCAGGAAGGAGGTCCTTGGCAGTTTTCAAACCACCTTCTGATTTTTAAGCCGTGGCAACCAAATACCCCCTTACACTGTTATGACTTCTCAACATGTGCATTTTGGGTTCAGATAATTGGCCTACCTTTAGAATGGAGTACAGAAAAAATGATCACGAAAGCGGTGCAGGACATGGGGCGGGTCATAGGAGTTCGCATTGACACTAAAGAAGGGACTACCTTACGGGCTGGTCGTACTAGAGTGGAGTTAAACCTGCAAGCACCTTTAAAATTAGGGAAGTTGATTAGTCTAGATGGAAAAATTATTTGGATTGAATTCCGATATGAACGTCTATCCCACTTTTGCTACTCTTGTGGCAAACTGGGACATTATGCTATGTATTGCAAAGACATTCCATATGATGATGCACAATTTGAGGGACGGGATACAATGACATATGGTCCATGGCTCAAGGCAGAAGTAAAGGAATATAGTCCTTACTGGTATGCTTTTTATTCACCCCAACATTCATCAGAATAGTTTGTAGATAGCGTACCTGAAACTCCTCCATCGCAAGTGAAGAATATACCCCTTCTGCCCCCTCCAAGCCACACCGAAGCAATGACATCTACAAATCCAGCACCTCTGGCTGCTCTCCCAATATTGGTCCCTGACCAGCGACAAGAATCAAAGATAGTTATGCCTGCCGCTTCCCTTCATACTGCTCTTATTCCAGCGTTAGCAAAGTTGAAGGGTATCCAGACCCTTCCTACAGATATACAACTCAATAAGAAGCAACGATATACCATATTGACACCGAAAGTTGGTGTCACCAAGAAACAGAAAAGACATATTCCAAACAACAATGCAGGCTTAATATTGGAGAACTTAGACGATTCTCACCTTACTGAGACACCTGTGTTTGCAGCGGGTGAAGCAGGACAATGGGCTTCGGTGGCTAGCCCTCAACAGCCACCTCCTCATCAATGAAGCTGATCTGCTGGAACTGTCAGGGACTGGGCAACTCCCTGACAGTTCAAGCTCTAAAGGCCATGACGGCCAAGGAAAAGCCCAATATGATTTTTTTGATGGAAACCAAAAACTCTGAGGAGAAACTTCAATGTCTACAGCACAACTTGCATTTCAGTAATTCCTATATGATCAATCCTACTGGTCTAGCGGGGGGAATGGCGATATTTTGGAACAATCAGGTAGATTTAACTGTGCTTACCTCAACTCAGTCGTACTTTGATATGCTCTACAAAGAATACCAAGATGGTCGGACTATGCCTCTTACTTGTATTCATGCTCCCTTTACGTATAACAACCGACAACAACTGTGGAATGAACTTTGAGAGATCAGTATGGCTAATACATATCCATGGCTATGCCTTGGGGATTTCAATGAAATACTATATCCATGGGAAAAAAACAGGCAAGCGCCAAGCAGAACAATATAGGATGTTATCATTTCGAGCCGTTATCAATGATTGTTCTCTTATGGAATTACCGAGTAAAGGATGTAAGTTTACCTGGATGAACAACCGTGAGGGAGATGAGTTAGTGAAGGAACGTCTCGATCGGGTGATGTGCACTATGAACTGGCTTTTATTATTTCCTACAGCTGAGGTCTCCGTGCTGCCGGCTGTTGGGTTGGATCATAGTCCATTGATTGTCAACTCTTCAACATCTTATAAGGCACGAAGAAAATCTTTCACCTTTGAGGCTTTCTGGAATGAAGATGCAGAATGCTCAGACATTATATCAACAATATGGAATTCAGTAAGAGGTCGAAATGCTGGATTCACCATTAAGTTGCAACGTGTCTCTGCTGCACTGATGAATTGGAGCCGATCCAAATTTTCCAGAGGTGATCTTAAAGCAGCTTCTTTACAGCAACAGCTCCGGCAGATAACAAACCAGCAGCATGGCTCCTATAACAGAGAAGAAGTTTTTCAAATCCGTGAGGAATTAAAACGCACTTGGCAACGTGAAGAGCAATTTTGGGCTATACGGTCTAGAATCCAATGGTTAAACTGGGGTGATAAAAACATGAAATTCTTTCATGCAACTACCCTTCAGAGACGGCAAAGAAATAGAATCAGCATGCTTCAAAGCGAGCAAAATGAATGGATTCGTGACCCTCATGCTTTACAGGTTATGGCTTGCAATTTTTTTTCAAAGTTATATACAACGGTTGGCCATCGGGATTACACTCCTATTCTTCAACAATGCCCACATGTGGTTACCAATGAAATAAACAACCATCTGCTGGAAGTGGTCACTTTAGAGGAGGTTCGTCGGGCTACCTTTCAACTGGGATCTACAAAGGCTCCTGGCCCTTATGGTTTTAATGGGCTTTTCTATCACTCTCACTGGGATATTATCAAAGACGATCTTTTTCTTCTTGTGCAGACTTTTTTTCAAACAGGATGGATGCCAGCCAATTTGAATTGCACTATCATTACCTTGATTCCCAAAACTCCTCAACCAGAGCGACTAGACCAATACAGACCAATCAGCCTCTATAACTTTGCTTATAAAGTCATTTCCAAGGTACTAGCCAATCGCTTAAAACCCTGGTTACTTGATTTAGTTTCTATGGAACATACTGCTTTTGTTAGTGGAAGACAGATCCAAGATAATATTGTAATCTTTCAAGAAGTTCTCCACCATTTTAAAACCCGAAAGCGGACCACCAAATTCAATGCGATTCTTAAGATTGACATGAAAAAAGCATATGACAGAGTTGAATGGGATTTCCTTAGGGATTATCTACTCCAACTGGGCTTTCATCAGCTGTGGGTACAATGGGTTATGCAATGCATTACCACTACATCTTACAGCATCCATTTTAATGGAGAACTGCTTCCATTTATCTATCTAACTCGTGGCCTCAGACAAGGTGACTCTTTATCCCCTTATATCTTTATTCTTTTAGCAAATGTACTCTCAACTTTGATCAATCAAGCGGTTGCTATAGGACATTTAAAGGGTCTTAGATTGAATAGATGGTGTCCCACTCTTTCACACCTCTTTTTTGCCGATGATGCAATTTTTTTCCTAGACGGCAGCATACGGGAAAGTCAGAATATTGCTGATATCTTAAATCAGTATTGTCTAGCTACGGGGCAATCCTTGAATAGGAACAAATCAGGACTTATTTTCAGTAAAAACTGCCCTATTAGACTTCAGCACAATATGTCTTCTGAGCTTAGAATACCTGTGCTTCAGAGGTATGAAAATTATCTAGGAATCCCATCGGACTGGGGGCGATCTAAATGGGTCATGTTTTCTTGGATCCTGGCGCGAGTTCATTCTAAATTAGAAGGTTGGAAAGAAAAGTTTATCTCAAAAGGGGGAAAGGAAATTCTAATCAAGTCTATTATTCAGGCGATTCCACATTATGCAATGTCGATCTTCAAGCTTCCTTTGTCGCTTTGTCGAAATATAGAACAGAGTATTGCAAGATTTTGGTGGAAAAATAATCTAAATAGAGGAGGTATTCATTGGAAGAAATGGGATATTCTCAAGTGCAGTAAGGAAAAAGGCGGGCTCGGATTTCGTGATTTTTTGGAATTCAATAGGGCCATGCTTGGCAAGCAAGCATGGCGGTTATTACAACATCCTCAAGCTCTATGGAGTCAACTAGTAAAGGGGCTGCATTATCATTCAACAGATTTTCAGTCAACACAAAAAGGAAATCGTTCGTCTTGGGTTTGGCAAAGTATTATCACTGGTAGAGAAGCTATTCTCCCTCATCTTAGATGGTCTGTTGGTAAAGGGACTAACATCAGAACCGTGAGGATCCCTGGCTACCACGAGGAATTCTTGGTGGACCGGCGACTCGAGAGGAACCCCAGATGGTGGCTGATTTAATAGACCTGATCCACAACAACTGGAATACTTCTCTGCTCCAAACTTTTCTGGATGAACAAATTATACGAGAGATTCTAACCATCCCAGTTAGACCCCAATTTACTGACGATAAACTACTTTGGCTAGCAACAAAGGATGGCCAACACTCGGTGAAGAGTAATTATCATTTATTAACAGCCATATCCAGCAACATCAACAATCATGTGCCCTCATCTTCTTATCGGGTTCCTACTTTCCTATGGAAAAAAATCTGGTCTATGCGAACAGTACCAAAAGTAAGAACTTTTATCTGGTCGATCTGTCAAAATGCAATAGCTACTAGGGAGAATTTGTTTCGCAGGAAAATTATTGAAAATCCCTATTGTCAACTCTGTAACCAGAGAACCCCTGAAACTTTAGAGCATATATTCCTACTTTGTTCTTGGACGAGACCAATCTGGGCACACCCTCAGATTACCATCGACATACAGCCACAATCTATCCACAGATTTGAAACATGGTTGGCTACACAAAGTAAATCAACCGACAACTCACCTTCTCTGGAATTGGTAGCCAATGTCTGTTGGTAGATCTGGAAGATGCGGAATGGCTTTATCTTTCGCCATAAACGGCTTGATCCACTCTACGTAGTGACAGCAGCTTTGATAGAGATGTGACTCTCCCAGATCTCGTCTCCTTCCTCGTCGAGACGCAACATCGCAACCCTAATCCCGACGCATCTCTGGCGACCACCTGAGCCAGGTACCTTAAAATGTAATATAGATGCAGCCTATCAACCGGGCAGTACAGAAGGAGCAATGGCTGCAGTATTCAAAGATCATCGAGGTCAGCTTACCGAAATCTACACCAACAAATTTCTGGCCGCCTCAGCTCTGGTTGCGGAGTTCCAAGCCTTCTCTCTAACGATCACGCATTTGCTGCGGCGAGGGCTAAATCAGGCGACTCTACTGATTGAATCCGACTGCAATACCGTAGTTGACGCCGTTACAGATGGTAGATCGCCGCCATGGGAGATCCGCTCCTTGCTTGCGGAAACTGCTACTTCATTAACCCTTTTTCCCCCACTTGACGGTACGGTTGTGTAGGAGAGAAGCAAATGCGGTTGCTGACTGGGCCGCAAAGGCCCAGCGTGTACAGCCTTTGGCCCACAATTGGAATGTCTTCCCTCCCTATCTTTTGATGGATTTACTGTATGCCGATGCCCTTGCGGCTAGCTGTAAAACTTCGTTTATCCGAATATATCGTTTCTTTACAGACAAAAAAAAAAAAAAAAGAACAAAATTATCACTTCCAACTTGATGTTAATTCCTAGAGAATTTGAAGATTAGTGGAATTTAGGCATCTAAAGTGGGACATATTTCCTACGGGAATATTGGGTCATTTGCCACGTGTCAATTCCAATGCCCGAATACCATTGATGACAAGTTGGGGACTTAATCGTGGCGATTTCAAAATCTCAAATCGTCATTGGCTAAAATACCATTAATAATGAGCTGAAGATTGATTTTGGCATTTTCAAAGCTCAAGCACTTAACTGAACAAAATAACTTTTTTGCATTTTTAATTGGTCAATGACCAAAACTTCAAATCAGGTTTCTACGCTTATCACAAATTGTTTTTAATCAGGTAATACACCAAACTTTCAACTTCTTGTTATTGATGCACTTTGACTGAAAATTTAATAAAACGTTTGGCTAAATGTTGAGGTGATGTAAGAGTTTTTCCTGATATAAACTAAATTAATTGATATTGTAATTTACTGTTTTTACGGCTACCGTAAAACAGGGTTAGTCTAAGGTGAGATAGAAGGTTTCTTAATTAGTCTAATATGGGCTGGCTAGTGTGGGCCGAGTTGAGCCTGGCCCGTAATGAGGGGGACTGGCTGGAAACTCTATAAATAGTGCTCAAGTCTCTCCTCTAACCCTAATTCTCACATGTATCCTCACCTAAGGGGCGTTTACCTAACGCTGCACGTGAGGGGGCCGCCTCATTGAGCCAGTGATACGGAGGGCAATAGAGGAGAAGGACTTGATGCATGGATCCCCTTGATATATGTGGGTAATCCTTTTATGCTTCCGCTTTATATTCGATGGATCCCAAAACAGGTGCGTTAATCTTTCTACTCAATTATGCATGTTCTTGTTCTGGTTATGGAGATCTTGGGGTTGCGCAATTTGCGTCCAACATGTGGTATCAGAGCAACCGTAACCCTAGAACTTGAACGCATAAAGTTTTTGCCATAATTTGTGATTTTCGAGATTTTTTATTCAATAAAAATTAAATTAAATCACAAATTCGGACTAGGCTCGACGAGGCGAGCAAGAGGGTAGGCGGCGCGTCGCCAGAGGAGGCCGCACGCGCCCCCACGCGCAGCCACGCGCCGCGCGTGAACTCCACGCGCCGCGCACTTAGGCGGCGCGTGAGGATGCGTGGAGCGTCGGATCGGCGCGTGGCTTGTGGTGTTGGATTCGTATGGCCGTCCTCTACGTCGTGGTATATTTATTTTACATATTTGATAATTTTATGGATGTGAAAATACATACGGAATCCTAAATACGTGAATTTTTAGTGTATTTTTGCGTATTTTTCTTGTATTTTCTGTGATTTTGGAAATACAGGTGATGAGTTACTAGTATGTTATCACATAATAAAAGGTGTGATTCATCAACAAAAATCAAACTTTATTGTTAACTGAAACTGGCTTAATGCGATACAATTCATATGATATTGTATTTGAGTTATGTATTGAGCTGATGAGAAACAATAAAGATTATGAAACTTTTGTTACTCAAGTATACTCCTTTACACACTGGTAATCTTTGAATGATGGACAACTTAAGGACTCGTGACTAAACTGATTGTACCTTGATTAACACATCCGCTGAATGTGGGTAATGCATGTCAATTAAGTTACTGCATATTGTACATGAACTCATCCGGTCACTTGTTAATGTCTATCGAGTTAAATAGTTTTTTATGGTAAGGAGTATGGCAATATTTATGCAAAGCAATAGTATCTATTGTTGAATTTTTAGTATTTGGTTCTCTGATTTGACTCAATTAATAGGCCACTGGTTGATTACAATGATAATTTGTTATTTAAAAGTTAGCTAATAAATCAGTTGTTGGCCTTGGAGTCATGTTTTGCCATATGAAACTCATGAGCAACAAGCTTGTCAATCTGGAGTACCCTGTATTGCTATTTATATTAACTTGTGAGGGATCCTTTGGATCGGCATTCTTTTGATATTGTTATAATAATCATGTAATCGGGTGCACAAAAGATGATAGCTTCTATGTTATGAGAAGTTTCTCGTGTTGCTGTGATCGTTGATCTCATTGGAATCGTCGTCTTTCAGGTTCGTTATATATATAATATTTATTTATCAATATATGTATAAATAAAGATTTTATTAATGAATAAAGCAATGTAATTAGCATGATATGTGATTTTGGTGATATGATGACCCTATCACTAAAGTCAAAATCACATGTATATGGTGTATGTGAGAAGTAAAGTTTATATCCCCGGTATGAGAGAATTTCAATGATTCAATTGAGTAGTGACCGCCAAAGTGGCACGCTTGATTGGGTTTGAGAAATTTCGGTCTCGTATGATGATTGGGATGTCTCCTGATTTAATGCGTGGTCATACTCCCAAAGGAGGTGGTTATGTATTAGTTCATGGAGGGATACATGATAGTGTGGTGGAGGAGTGACCGATCCTAATGGTTCATATGCCCAAAGGTGATGAATTCACGAAGATTGGAATATATTCTCATAACCCTTATCATGTGGGGAGTGTACAATTGCATGTCATGTATTCTGCCCAAAGGTGATTATGTGATTTTGCATGTAACTCTCTGGATGTGTACTTGTACGTCAAGTTACACGGTACTCACATGATGCTAATTATATACATTGCTTGGTTTTCAGTCACATTTTCTGTGATTAATAACTCCACTATTATTGAGGTTTTTACTGCTTCAAATTTTAAGTTGTGGACATATGATTTGTTGTTTGAGAAAAGAGCAATTGAATTTGCTTATGTCCATGAAGCGTTTCATTCGGAACACTTGAAAAGAGGTTTGCTGCGGACTGCTTTGCTATAAGATGATAGAAGCCTTAGTTGCTTGAAATTATATCTTGTCTGATATTGAAATTAGGACATATCTGCAAAGATTGTGTTTAAGTCATAATGACATATACATCTCGTATATGATTAAAATGTTGTTTCTGAAAGTTTTCTATTTAAGGAAAATGGCCATGATAAAGAATAAACTCGTTAAAAATTAGTCTTGAAGGATGTCGGGCTAACGGTGGCCGTGAGTATTTTGGCAAGTATGACAATGCGAAATAGCTTAAAGGGTCATTTGTCAAATACTTGGTAGATTCTGGGGTGGTAATTTAATTATTATACCTGAAAATTCTGACAAAAAGATTTGGGCAAAAGGCATAAATGCACCATATTGAACATGGTGATGAGTATAATTAGTAAGACTAATTTATCTGGTCTTTTGTGGGCTAATATTATGAAAGCAATTTTTTCATATACAAAAGGGATATTGATTTTATGACCCTAAAGAAGGTACAAGAATTATGGAATCACATACTCTAAAATTTATAAAGATTGACGTAATTATAGATGATAGCTGCTCTCAGACTATTAAAGATAATAGTATGATGGATGTTACTGTGTCTTTGTCTTTACCTATATATAAACAATTGTGGTACAAACAATTGTAGAATCTCTTGTACCATAGACTAAACTTGTCGAGGTTCAAGGTACTATTCTTGATATAGTTTATAATGAAATTTCTTAAACCTCTCAAGTGCAGAATGAAGTGGTTACAGCTTTATTAAGGAGATTTGTTAAGGAAAGACGATCAATTATACCATCGACTATATAGTCTATTTGTGAGAGCATGATTACAATATCCACTATATGGTTGATGTAATGACATATTTATAAATGTCGTTTCTTATCCTCAATCAAGTATGTGATTAGATGCCATAAAAGGCGATATACAATCTATGAAACATCATAGTGTTTGGAAACTAATTTACTTGTCTAAAGATCATAAATTCATTAGTTGCAAATTGGCGTACAAAAACTTGTAGCTAACGTTTTCACTCTGAAAGAGGGGTGGATAATTTATAGTAAAGAAATAATTATTTCTTTAAAGATTCTTTCAGAGTGAATGTGGCATCAATAATTTATTTTGATATGGAGTTACGCCAAAGAGATACATAATTTATATAGTGCAACTGGATGATTTTGCAGCAGTTTCAAGTAAACTTGTGTGTAGACTGAAAAGTTCTAATTAATGGTCTTAAGTAAGTTTCCAGACAATATTATTAAAGTTTCATAGTGTTGTTATTTTGTTCAATTATGAACAAAGTAATTCAATATACTGCAAGGTCAGTGGGAGGAAATTTATTTTTTCTCATACTTTATGTACATGATGTTTTGCTTACAAGTTGTGACCTTGAGATATCTTATATCCTTTGTACTGAGATCTGTAAGGATTGTTTTTGCAATATTATATTAGATTTTCTCGGAGGACATTTGCTGATTGTATATTGGAAATATTCAATATACATCATTGCAAGCCAGGAATTGCTCCTGTTGTTAAGGGTGATGGACTAAATCTATCACATTGTCCTTATTTAGATTTTGAGAAAATCTAATTAAATGATGTACATTGTGTTAGTGCACTTAAAAGTATAATATATGCTTTGATTTTGCACTAGATTAAATATCGCATTTGCGATGGGACTTCTAGGCGTAGATATCGGTTAAATCCAGGACATGATCACTGGGTTGCTGCCAAGAAGATTTAAAGGTACTTAAAGAAGATAAGAGATTATATGCTAATTTATAGACATGTTCAATTCTTGCAGTTAGTAGGGTATTTCGATGTAAACTTTGCTGGCTGTTCGATGACATGCAATCAATTACGGAATACATATTTATGTTAGCAGTAAGTGCAGTAAATAAAGTTCTATGTCATCTTCTACTATGTAAGCAGTGTTAGTAACATTCTTTTAGACTGTTACTTGGGCTATTATGCTCCAGAACCTCATGACGGAGTTGATCGTTTTAATTTGATAGATAGACCCATACGGTTGTATTGAGATAACAAATTTGTAGTATTATTTATTTACTACAGAGGTCTCAATGGGTCTAAATATATGGTGGTCAAAATTTTTGAACATAAAGAAACGGTACAGAAAGGTGACTTATAATATAACATATTTTCACAGATGATGTGGTTGCAGATCCACTAACTAAAGGCCTACGCCCATGTGTATTTGAGTGACATGTCATTAGCATGGGGCTAGGAGTATCTTCGGATACTGTTGTTTAGTGGGAGCTATTTTGGCTTTACTCTGATAAAGTTCACATCTGTGGTTCGTTACACTTTGTAACGATTTGATATGTATCAACTTTTGCATTCAATAAAATAATTTTGAATGTGTTGTTATTATGTTGAATACATATTGATAAAGTCTCAAGGGATTGTATAAACCTTGAGTGAAGGCTAGGGGCATCCGGGCATCCGGTTATTAGCCTTGTGCATATGTCTTGTGATACATAAAGAAAGGTTAACCATAAGGACAAGACATATGTGGGTTCATTAGAACCATAAAGCATTCTCTAGTGACACAAGTTTTTGTGACACCTAAGGTAAGAGAATGGTGACTGACAAATGGGATCTCTCTATGAGAGATGTTATCCATTTGACACACTACCATATTGAATCAATATCAATAAAGTTGAGAACATTCGTGACCATGGAAGGCTCTGTGTGTATACATGCAGTTACCGCCATGATTCGGTGTTTAAGACTTTATGGGATAGGATTGACTATTAAGAATTATCTCTGGACCAATGTGCGCACATATTAGATGTACGATTTCAATTAATATAGTCCAAGTGGGAGAATGTAAGAGTTTTTCCTGATATAGACTAAATTAATTGATATTGTAATTTACTGTTTTTACGGCTACCGTAAAACGGGGTTGGTCTAAGGTGAGATAGAAGGTTTCTTAATTAGTCTAATATGGTCTCGGCTAGTGTGGGCCGAGTTGAGCCCGGCCCGTAATGAGGGGGACTGGCTGGAAACTCTATAAATAGTGCTCAAGTCTCTCCTCTAACCCTAATTCTCACATGTATCCTCACCTAAGGGGCGTTTACCTAACGCTGCACGTGAGGGGGCCGCCTCATTGAGCCAGTGATACGGAGGGCAATAGAGGAGAAGGACTTGATGCATGGATCCCCTTGATATATGTGGATAATCATTTTATGCTTCCGCTTTATATTCGATGGATCCCAAAACAGGTGCGTTAATCTTTCTACTCAATTATGCATGTTCTTGTTCTGGTTATGGAGATCTTGGGGTTGCGCAATTTGCGTCCAACAGGCGATACTCACGAGGCAATAACATGACGTTTGGAGAGAGCTTATGAGTATACCATATTAGCAATTTGTCAGAAAATCGGCTTTGGACTCCCATCAATGTGCACCAATAGTATCGAGAGATTGAAATCCAAAGTCTAGTAAGTAAACTTTAATTACCACGAAGGGAATTTGCATTGCCGAAATCCCCCCATCCCCCGCATGCTCATTCCTAAATCCACAACTAATTGACTCGTGAACTCACAAAAATTCACTTCTCTTTGTTCGTAAAATCAAAAGACCAAGCAATGAGTGGATCAATGCCTCGTGGTGTGTGAAAAGTTTCCTACAGCTTTGCTGTTGACCATAGAGACCAGCCATTTTAACTGAGGAGCTGAAATGTAAGAAATGAATCATATAAGGATCCAAATGAGACTCCACACTTTGTTAGGGTAACTTTCTCAAGTCAAATAAGATGAACTTTTGTCGAGGCTTTGCTACATGGATCGAGAATAGAGTCCGAAGACATTCCGATTCCTTCACACGGGAACCTTAATAATTTGCGTGACCTTCGAGGGTGGCTTCCGAGGAGAGAGATTTGGACCACCTTCGGCCCGCGGGCTCATTAGAGTTCAACATTTGATCATGCAAAGGCGATTTAGCTTTCAGGAACCCAACTAGGAAAGAAAGTTTTGGGCTTATTCTTCATCAACTCTTGTTTTAAGAAACTTGGGAAAATAATACAAATGGTCATTGAATTTAAATTTAATATGCAATGTCGTCCCTAAACTTTTAATTTGTTCTATGTATTCTTGAACTAATAATAAATGTTGTTGAGATTACATCTTCGACTAGTTTGTGTGGAAATCATTTGCAGATAATCAAAGGGAAGAAGAAGGAAGAAATTCTGATCAAAGACAAAGGTTTTGAGCTGCAAGCTGTTGCAAAAACTCCAACTGGAAAAAGGGTGTTTACATAAAGAGAGAGCTGCTTAATCATCAGAAGGAAAGGAAAAGAAGTCTTAGAAGAAAACGATGTCGTCTTGTCTAATACACAAATATATTCTCTCGAAGCTTCCAGTAGTACATGTCAGCATTAGGAGAATTGCATTGAGCTGTGAAGGAATTTCTAGATTTTTATTCCTTTATTTTTTGTGTGCTGAGCTGTGATTCAAGTATTGGCTACTCTAGATCTAGACTTTTTGGTCATATAAATTGTAGAAAATGAACACCGAAGAAGACGAGCTCTTAGATGAAAAGTTTCGAGAGAGAATGAAGGAAATGGTTATGGCATCAAGATTTCTTTCTACTCTGCTTTAATTTTTTTCCTTCTTTTATTTAGTATTTGTTGGGAATTATTGATTCTCAAAAACTGGATTCGACACTAAATCGAACCCCTAAAACAAGTACAGAAGACGAGCTTGGGAAAATCACATGTATCACCGATCCTAAGACACATCACAGAATCGAACGTACCTTGTTAGCTATAGATTAAACACCGACGCTGATATGAGGAAGAAAAAATGATCACATTCAATCCGATGACGTCAATTCGTTTTGAAGAGAAGAGAGTGTCGTCTCTTTTGTTACTGTTTTTTCTTATAGAGGGAGAGAGGGAGGAGAAACGTACGTACTATCAAAAGGTACGTTCCTCCCTCTCTTTTTCCCCTTAAATACGTCATCTCCAAAGGACGTGTCCCTTCGGTAAAAGACGTTCTCCCAAAAGTTACAACCCTTCAATATATCCCTCCATCCATGGGCCCTAACTTGTGGGCCAGGCTTTTAGGCCCAACATGGGCGGACGGGCCAACTTAGGCCCATCACATTAATTAATAAATAAAAATCATTAGTATTCTACATGGTATCAAAGCTCAGAAGGGAAAGTCCATACGTCCAACCTACTACAGACCCAGTTAACGGCTGCCAGGTCATGAAACACGAGTTTTGTAGACCTCTCAACCAAGTGAAACATCAAGACACACTATGCAAACTCGGTCCAGGTCAGGGATTGTGAAACCAAATCTCAAGTACGCTTGTTGACTGAATATCATGTGCCTACAAAGCCCAAGACAGTCAAATCCGCATTAACACATAAGGGATGGAATAAAGCTATGAAAGAAGATATGAATGCACTTCATGAAAACCAAACATGGACCATAGTTCCGAGAACAAACCATATGCATGTAATAAGGTGCAAGTGGGTTTTTAAAACCAAATTAGCACATGATGGAAATCTTGAGGAATGTTTTCATGCGTTCTGGCTTTGGAAAGTATTCATTTCTCTTTGACGTTAGACAACTTATCTCATTGCAAAATTAACTTTGTCTGAATGATCTTTGGAATATGAATTCAAAGGAATGTGTGCAATTCAAAATTTTAGCAACTAGTGACACGTACACGCCTATTCGAGCCGTTACATATAATGATAGTTGCGGGATCAAGCGATTAAATGATTTTACGATTAAATTTGCCAATTTATATAAAATTGTACTGGGGCCCATGTTTTTTATAATTGATACAACTAGAACCTTAAAGAAAGACTTGGGATACATCGAACCTAAAGTGGCAAACAAAGTAGAGTGGTGCATGAATTGTTATTTGGGTAAAAATGTTAGTGTTTTGTCCGTGATTAGTGGAAGTTAACTATATGTTTATTTGTTATTAAGCATTAATAACTAATAACTAAGTTAATGGCCCTCTTCACCTTTCTTCTTCCTCAATTTTGCTGTCTATTTGGTTTTTTTTTTTTTTTTTTTTTTTTGGGGGGGGTGTGTGGGCGGGTGGGGGTGGGAAGAGAGAGAGAGACCCTGGTTTTTCTATTAGAGAGAGATGACTGAATCTTCCATGAAACTTTAGCCAAATTTCACATAATTTTTTTCCCTATTTTCAGGTAGTATGTGGAGAGGGCCAATAGATTTTTATTTTATGTTTAAATGGAGAACCTTGGTTCTCTAATGCGTATCATGGTTAAAGAGCAGTGATTCTTATGATGCCCTTATCCTTAAAAAATTGAAAGCGGACCCCAAGTCTATACACTCAAAAACTTGGGTGGGTTGGCATGAGACGACCACAATAATTGTATAAACAAAGCATTCGGTTATGCTCTGCTTTTGATGTGATGTTGGTGCGGGCAATCAAGAAAAGAAGAGTTCAACTTGGGTCTCACATGGTCCTTGATTAAGAAATGTAACATTTCGTTTAGCTTTTAGTAAGGTAAGGTTCTAAATGGTGGCGCTCTTGTGTGACGCAAGCGCTATAATGTACGTAATGCTTCGAGCGCCACCCCGTTATAAAGAAAACTAGCAGTGTTGTAGAGCTGGAGGAATCTTGATTTAGGCACTTCGGCCTTTAAGGAGTACTCAAGGGGGGCTGAATTGTGCTATGTCTTTCAAAGTTACTGAGTGGCTCTAGTTTAGCATAACCCCTCCAACTCCAACACAAACCAGGGATTGGCGAGTTCAGTGCTCTATGGCGTCACAGAGAGGGTCCTGCGGTAGCTGACCTCACTTGCCCTTCAAGAAAATGCCTGGTTGATGATGAGATTGAAGCCAAGCTACAGAAGCTTCACTATGGGGAATATTGTATAAAAAGTCCTAAACTTATTGCATTTTTTGACAATTTATTTCTAAATCTTTTAATTTTGCTAATTGAGTCTTAAGTATTTTCATATTTTATTAATCAAGTCTATTTGGTCAACTTTGACATATTGGCCGTATCACGTAGTACAGTTAGCATTGACATGAATAATTTTTCGATAATATTTTAATTTTTTTATTTACTCCTATTTTTCTTTCTTTTTTTCTCTACTTCTTCCTTCTTAGAGACCTTGCTGGCCTCGAATGAGCCTCGCTTGCCCCTAGCAAGGCTCACCCTCACCATCGCTAGGTGAGATCGGCCTTATCGTGGCTGGGCAAGCTTGACCTCGCTAGGGGCATGTGAGGCTCACCCTCACTAATGACCGATGGGGGCGAGCTTCGCCGAAGGCTAGTGATCTTCCTAGCCCTCACCTCTAGTTGGTCATCAAGACTTGATGACCAACTAGAGGAGGAAGAATGGAAGGAAAATGTTGACACCTAAATTTTGGCGACCCATTTAGACATTTAAAAATTAGGGGTTAATTTTATCCCTGAAAAAAATAAAATCACATGGCATGTAGTTTAGAAGCATTTTATTTTCATTTTGTTTTAGGCTGCCGGTGAAGGGAAGATTTTTCACATATTCCGTTCAAACTTTTCATATTTTTAGGCAATATACACCAAAGGATGTATTTTCAAGCAAAAAGGAAAATTTTGGATAGAATATGTGAAAAATACAAAGGGGAATATTGCGCGAGGTGGGTATATTTCAATGATATATTTAGGGGTATCATGCGCGAACAAAAAGGAAAAAATATATACCGTAGAAATACATTTTTAGACCTATATAATACCTCGCGTGCAATTTGTTTGAGGAGGCCACACATTGAACATATGGCCACAATTGAGAGCATCAAGAGAGAAGAAATCGTGAGGGGACCAGCTAGGATCCACAATTGAGGAAGGGCACATTAAGAGAAAAATCGTGCGGGAAAGAAGAAATCGTGAGAGGTTTTCTTTCTGTTGAATTTTCGTGGGTTCTTTTTGGTGTTTAAATCAACAAAGGGGGAGTCTTCTCTTGGGGATCACTCGGCAGAGGGTGACCTACACGACAAAATTGATAAACGCGCGTGAGAAATCGAGAGGAAAGGGTGGATCGTGAGGAAAAGCCCTACCCTCTTACCTTCGGTAGAGCAATGGGACTCCATCGACGTCAGTGATCTTCACGTGCGCCTGCAGCTCTTTCCGGTGCTGGTATCGTGTCCGTGAAGGGCGCCCCAACATCAATTTGCTGTTCTTGTTGCTCGGCCACGCCAAGTGCTTCACCGTCACCCCCACTGCAAACCTGTTTTCGCTGGCAGTCCCTGAGTGCTTCAAGACGATTTGGGTAGCGTGCGGGCACGACTACAGGTTCTTCGGCCCAGATTAGTCCCAGCCCAACATTGGTGTTGCTCGCCGGTCTTGCTGCATCAACGATATTGCTCAGCCTCACCATTCTGGTCTCAATACCGTGACCGGTTCTCAGCACCGACGATGACTCAGTGACACCGGCAAGCCTCCCGACGGATTATCTAAGCTTTCGATAGTTTTGCAGGTTTCCTGGTGTCCCGTACCATAGACCATCAAACTTATCGTGGCCTTGTCGAGCCACACCGAGTCACCATCACAGCCGCTGCCCTTGCCCCGTCCTTAGCCGCTGAGCTTCCATCGCGATCCACATCACGTTCGGATTATTGAAAAAATTCGAATTTAGGTATAGATCTATTTTATTAGGTAGATTTATTTTATCTTATTTTGGTTTTTTTTTTGAATATTTTGTCTCTTTGTTTGATTTATTTCCCAATGCATGATTGAAATTGCCTGATGTAGCATCCAAATCGCAACCGCACGAGTTTTTATTCTATCTATAAGGCTTTAGATGGAATAATTATTCACGCGGGAATAAAATCGATATCTTGATCTTTAAGGCTTAAGATCAATTTATTGATTTTATTAGCGAGATAGTCAAGTTTGAATTTCAATCTAAATGGTGGATAATATTTTCAAAGATCATGGATGATTTAGTGTTTATCTTTTAATTGTTTTGCTTATCTCGAAAATACAAAAAAAAAAAAAAAAATTGCATTTGCATTCCGTGTAGATTAGAATTGATTGCATGATAGGTTATTTATTATTATTTTTTAAATGCATGTTTAGAAGGCATTTAGAATAGTTAGCATTTCACTTTAGTTAGATTTTTAGTAATTTTAATTACGAATTTTCATAAAAAATACAAAAAATCACGCGCATGTCATGTAGGATTAGGTTCATGAAACGTCCGCCATCTAGTGATTGTTGCTAGGTTTATTTAGTTAGAAATTACTCGTCATTAGAACTAGGTCATTTAGCTAATTTAGATTGCATATTTAATTGTTGCATTTCTTTAATTTCAAATCTCATGGAAAATACAAAAAAAAAAAGTTATTTTTTTAAGAATAAATTCATCTCATGCTTCAAAATAGGCCGCATGCTTATTTATGTCATATACTTTAGGTCACGTCGCCATGTCATATCATTTCATGCTAGATTAGTAGCACGCATTGCATAAAGCATGATTCCCATTAAATAAAGTGAAAACAAAAAAAGAAATTGTGTGGTAATTAGAAATCATATCTTAGGATTGATGATGTGAATTCTAATCTAACAACGCAGATGCTTTCGTTGCTTTGAGGTAAATTCCTGCAATTTATTTATTGCTTTTCTTGGGTGTTAAATTGGTGGTTTGTGTACCCGCATGATCACCTTACATGTTAGGAAAATAGACTTAAAATCAATCCAAACTGCCTGCAAAAACATTTTTTTAAAATAAAAGAATGGTACCGAAAGGACATTAGAGAAATCTAGTGTAACCAAGTCCCCGTACCCATAATCTTTGGTTCGTAGGAGTAAAATAATTCTCCCGTTATTTTACTTGGGTTTCTAATCGACCCACCAAAAATAGATTAGTGGCGACTCCCAATTAAAAAATTTGCATGTTAAGAACTTGAATCTAAAGTCGCGAATTGGTATGGGCTTGGGAGAGTCCGAGTTAAGTCTAGGCTTAACAATCCATTAGCTAAATTCTAGGTGGTTCACACCTGAAAAAATTGGTCGCGACAGCTTGGCGACTCCGTTGGGGACTTGAGTTAAAACTCTTAGTGGACTTAGGCCAAATTTCTTTTCTTTTGAAAATGTTTTTGTTTGGTAGCGAGGATTCTAGGTACGTCCCTAACATTTATGTGTTAAATGTTCTTGCAGCATTGGGAGGTATAAGGGGAGTAGTCTATGCTAACCTTTGTCTTGCAGGTTGGAGTTGGGGATGAATGTCTTAAATTCAAGTTATTGAAGTGTTGTCTGATTTAAAGCGTAGTGCATGCATTGCATTTCTCACTACACTTTGCACACACAACCCGCCGCCGGACTGGGCCGCACTAGGACATTTAGGATGGTATTGAGTTGGATACGACTTCGACCGCGAGGCCGCGTAGTAGAGGTTGCCCAACTCAATCCCGAAAGTTTTTCTTGGTGTTAAGAATGTTTACCTTTGCCCGCGAGGCTGCGTCGCATTGGGGTATCATTCTTGGCGAGCCGGAGTTAAGAGGACTTGGCTTAGTATGCGAGGCTGCAACTAAGTCATCCCACCCTTTTAACTCCACTTTGCTAAGCCTGTCTAGAGTAGAAATCGAGCCTCACATCTCATGTGCATGTCTATGTGATTGCCATTGATTTTCTTTGGTGAAGTAAGTCTTCTATCCCTATACCATGCAATTTATTTTGTCGTATTATTGGGTCGGTCCATGACAATCTAGGTCAATCATTGATCTGATTCATTTGTCAATTGGAAATAAAATGAAAAAATTGCTAGGGAATGATGCATTTGAAAAAAACTATGGAGAATTTCTTTTTACATCATGTCTAGAAAAGTTGGTTTTACTAGGATATCCATTTTTTAGGAAATTCCTTCTTGCATAGACTTTTCATGAATAAATAAAAAATAGAAAAGTTGATAGATCATCGTCATGGATTGATTCGCTATTTGCACCTCATACTTATGCATTTTCATCCATCTGATTTAGGTGGTAACGGATCCTCCACGCTCTCCCATTATCACACGATTAAGAGCAAGAATGGCCGAACAAACCGAAGTGCGTGATCGTGTCTCCGCTATGGAGGGCCAACTCCAACAATTAGCTGCCTCTATGGAGCTTATAACAGCTCGCTTCAATCCCTCCAAGTGAATCCGGCTCTTGTGCCCACTCTCCCTGAGATAGTCGTCCCGAAGCCGGCAAACAAGGTCCAAGTGGGTGAGGATGACATGCCCGGGCTGGAAGATGATCCATTCCCAATCAATGTGGAAAAGGTTAAGCTTGTCAACATCCCTAAGACGGAACAGGATGAACGCTTTGCAAAATTAGAAGAAAAGTTGAAACAATTACAGGAGTCACAGAGTTCACTCCCGTTCGACTTGTCCGTGTACGAGAAAGTCAATATGCCAAAGAAATTCAAAATGCCGGATTTTGAGAAATACGATGGTACTTCCTGCCCAAAAGCTCATTTGCAGATGTACCACGTGCGCATGGCCCAATATGTCAAGAACGAGCCTCTCATGATCCAATCATTCCATGCAAGTTTGACGGGGCTGCACCGAATTGGTATGTCATGAAGAATGTGAACCTTCTCAACACACTGGA
Source organism: Eucalyptus decipiens (assembly GCA_014182575.1). Classification (NCBI taxonomy): domain Eukaryota; kingdom Viridiplantae; phylum Streptophyta; class Magnoliopsida; order Myrtales; family Myrtaceae; genus Eucalyptus; species Eucalyptus decipiens. The sequence continues at coordinate 20,910,072 of CM024619.1, forward strand.
ATGAAGTGGCTGATGCATTTCTCAAGCAATACAAGTTTAACATGGACATCGCGCCTTCCCGAGAAGACTTGGAGAGGATGGAAAAGAAAAGGGGCGAGTCATTTAAAGAGTATGCTGTGAGATGGAGAAATCTGGCGGCCCAAATTACTCCTGAGCCTACCAACAAGGAGTTGATGAAGTTGTTCGTGAAAACCCTTCCATCTGAGTTCCGTAACCGAATGGCCAGTACGTACGTTGAGAGCTTCAATCAGCTTATTCCTGTGGGGGAACAAATCGAGATGGGGATAAGAGAAGGATGGTTTACTGAGCCATCTAACAAAAAGTTTTCTACCAAGAAGGAGAAGGACCTTGAAGCTGAGATTAATATGACATATTCTCAACCGAATCATGGTCGCACTCCAGTAATTAAGATTTCTACTGAGCAACAAGGTGGAGAACATCAGCTCTCTAATCGACGACGTAATGTTAGAAGACAGTTCACACCTCTTCCTGGGCCCCTATCCAAAGTTTTGCCTGTCCTCCAAAAGAAGGGATTACTTTCTTCGGAGCCAAAGCGACCAAATCCGAGCAATATCCTGCATATAATCCCTCCGAAAAGTGTGACTATCACACGGGGAGGTTGGTCACTTCAGCGATGATTGCTATGTTTTGAAGCATAAGGTCCAAGATCTCTTGGATACGAAGGCATTCTCTTTCAGCAGTAATTAGAAAAATCCTCTACCCAACCATGATGAAGGCGCAAATGCTGTCACTACGTGAAGAAGTTCTTATCTTCAAGGATTTCAAGTTTTGTTTAGGAGTCTCTACTTTTTGAAATTTCAATTATCACTTTCGCTTTTAGGGTTTGGCTTGTTTGCATTTTCCATTCCAATAATGTAATTCATTCTATTCAATGAAATTACAATTTTATTTTCAATTTTGAGGACATGATGGAGTATACCAAACCAGCCCTGTGACGATATCCAACAATGAAAAGAAAATATCATCCAAGGAGAATTCTGAGGACTGGGCTTCTTCATGCTTCCTCATCCAAAAAAGAATAAAAAAAAAATCATTTTTAAGCCATTTCCAAAAGCATGCATTAGGTTACCTTTGTTTGTTTTTCTAACTCATTTACTTCATGTTTCAGAGCATAACAAAGAGGCGTTTGAAAATAACGCGTCAATTTCCAGTGATAGCAGGCCCATTGATTTGGGAACATACATCCGAAGGAAAAAGGCGTGGGGCAAGGGATCATTTCCTAACTGATCTTGATGACATCTCCAAAGAATGAAGAAGACATTTCCTCTTACTTGTCCCGAACGATTTCCTTGTACATCAATAAGAAACCGATGGCAAGTCAAAGGGAGATCATCTAGATTCCAAAGTGTGATGTGTGACACATCTCATTACAATTTGTGTGAGATGTCATTCTCAAAGGCCAAATGAAGTTTCTCATTTCCATGAGAAAATAATGGAACAAATCAAAAGAGGATAATCTGTCTTGGATGAAATGGATACATTGTGTTCATGAATATAATTAATTCTGGAATTGACACTCGATTCTTTTCCTTGCGAGATGACAAATTGGGGGCACTCTGATTCTAGTAGTGACATGATAAAATCTCGATCTGAGCCAAAATTGCTGTGCAATTTTAATTTACTTTGATGTTGCATAGTCATTGTTTTGTGCAGGGGCAAAACCAAGATTTCATCAAATCAAAGATTGGATTTTCATCCTCGATTGATCAATTTGTGTGTTTGTTCCCTTTTAATAGGGGCAATCCAAGGACACCCATTGCTGAGACAGTCCCTTCGTGGGACATTTCATTGAATGAATGCTTGCAATCATGTTTTCATACTTATAAGAGAATTTTTGAGTATGATAAATTGTTTGTTTTGAAGTCACAAACACTTTTTATGCTTAAAGTTGCTGGACTCCTCACCAATTTCATTTGGAGATTTGTCAAGATAGACAATTTAATGGAGTGACATCAATGTTTAAGAATGTTGAATGAGACGTATCAGGATGATGAAAGGCAAGCCCTATCCTATACACAAAGTCCTTACTTATACACTTGATACAATTGTGAGATGAATGTAGGAAGTTCCATATACGTGAGGTAAAGAGTTCTCTCGCAAAAGGTACGATAACCAAAATGATGAGGGGCAGTTCATTTCTCTATCCCAAACACTACAGGTGATCCATTGCTTAACCACTTTGAGCCTTATACACTTGTGGATATTTTTTTCAAATTATCCCTGTCAAGAATCACCCCACATCGGGGCAAATTGGAAGGTAAAGACAGCACCATAAGGTGAATAAAATGGATTGAAATTTTCTTGCTCTCACTTGCATCAATCTTCAAGTCATGCTATTACATTGAATTCATGTGGTAATTTAAGTGCCTTAGGATGACGAAGAGCATTTCTTTCTCTATCCTATATACTTATACCCTTTGCATAGCCCACTTGAACCTGCAATGTCATTTCTTTAAACCCAGTTGGTGATCATCCCCCACACTGGGGCAAGGCAAAAGACAGATGAAGACCCTTGAAAGTTTGAGTGTCATTGTTTGACACATGCATAGAAATCAAAATAGAACTAAGGGGCATGAAAAAGTAGTGTGCCTGGTAAAAGCAAGGCCAATGCCCATAAAAAAAAAAAAAAGTGAAAAAATGAATAAGAACTTGGGGCATGAAAAAGCGGTGTGCCTAGTAAAAGCAAGGCCAATGCCCATAGATGAAAAAAAAAAAAAAAGAGTCAAGATAAGGTGACTGTCAATTGCAAGAATTGAATCCCGATGGAGTAATACTCAAAGAACTCAAATGTTGAGTTTTTATAATCAATGGGGCACTTCATGAAGACAATCCCCGATGGTGAAAAAAGAAAACGGTGGCAATGCCAAGATGATCACCAACTCTCACCATTCACACACATTTTGAGCCTAATGATCATTTCACAACCCATGAACCTAGCCTATGTTACGTCCTTTACAAAGTCTCTTTGATTAGAGCACTTGAATTAACGTATTGATTCACATGTCATAAGCATTGCTTGAAGAAGTGCGAGCAAGATTATATCTTTCTCATTTTGCGGGGTTCTTGACTTGTAAACCCGAAGATGATTACAAAATTGTTCTTTCAATAGCCTTGACTCAAAGAGTCCCTTTGTTAAGCCGTTGACCGAGCCCACATTACGGTCCCTATTAAAGACCTCTCGGATTGGTAAGGTCGTACCACTTGCGAGAAAACTCGGACCCTTGTTAATATGATGATTGTGAGATGGAGTGATTCTCATAAAATAGCCTCTAAATGAGAGTGGGTGAAAGTCCTTTCTAGCGAAGGTCTCTCATTTGGTATTCTTAGGAAATCCATGTCATGAGTGAAGATTGTCTTGAATGATAATTCTCTCCAAAGTGGAAATTTGGGTGATGCAAATGTCATTATGCATGAACCCCAATTGAGTTGATGAAAACATCACTAAATTTTGAAATGTGCATTCTAGAGTAGCTCAGTTTGTCTATCTCTTTGATGAATGAATATCATGTTTTGCTCTAAATCATGTCTGACAGGTAATTCAAGTTCCTTTCAGAATGTTTCATGATATTAGGAGATGAGAAACCTCCACCATGAAGTGAAAGACTTCCACATGATATCTAATTTTCAAATGACATATCCAGAGATATTACCAGGTAAGTATATCTCTATCATACTCTAAAATACTTGTCATTGTGCAGGTATTCTCTCCCAAGTGCATCAACACTTGACTCGGTCAAGCTGTCCTTTATATTGACAGCGTGCTTTCGTAGCCCGGGGCCCATCTTCATCGACTCGGTGTGCTTTTGTAGCCCGATGCCCTTATAATTGACACGGCGCGCTTTCGTAGCTCGAGTCCCTTTATATTGAATCGGTGTGCTTCGTAGCCCGATGTCCCTTTTAATAGACTCGGCGTGCTTTTGTAGCCCGGTGTCCTTTATATCGACACGGCATGCTTTCGTGAGTCCCCTTCATTGACCCGGCGTGCTTTCGTAGCCTGGAATTCTTGACCTGGCGTGCTTTCGTAGCCCAGAGTCCATTTTATCGAACCGGCGTGCTTCCGTAGCCCGGATTTCTCTTATTGACCTGGCGTGCTTTCGTAGCCCGAGTCCATTTTATCGACACAGCGTGCTTTCGTAGCCCGAGTCCTTTACACCGACACTCAATGGAGTTGTCCCCTAAAGATTTTTCCTCCGATTCAATCGATTAAGGCGACCGAAGAATGGTTCGGGTCCTGGTCGGATGATTTCTGTCGCAAGGTTGGGCGACCGAAGAATGGTTCGGGTCCTAGCCAAGCAAAACCTCTGTCTAGGCGACCGTAGAATGGTACGGGTCCTAGACAATATTTATTGCTCTAACAGGCGACCGTAGAATGGTACGGGTCCGGAAAAGCAATTTCCTCATTCGGGCGACCGTAGAATGGTACGGGTCTGGAAAAATAATTTTCTTCGTCGAGGCGACCGTAGAATGGTACGGGTCCTTGACAACACTTATTCCTTATTCGGGCGACCGTAAAATGGTACGGGTCCTGGAAAATGAATCCCGTTTAGGCGACCGTAGAATGATACGGGTCCTAGACAAAACTTTTCTTTGTATTGGGCGACCGTAGAATGGTACGGGTCCCGAGAAAGCGAGTTCCTTACAAAACCTTTCTGCCGTATTGGGCGACCGTAGAATGGTACGGGTCCCGAGAAAGCAGCTCCTTTCGCCATCTTGGGTGACCGTAGAATTGTACGGGTCCCAGGAAAGCAAAGCATCTTCACAAAGTCATGTTACTATTCTAGGCGACCGTAGAATGGTACGGGTCCCTGGACGAGTAACACCCACTACCTCGATTTACTCTATCCTCCTCGAAGGTAAGTTATTTCGGGTAGGTTCATCTATCATTTGCATTAGTATTTTCATGCATCATATAACTTGCATTAAAAAACGGAATTCATTTTCCAACAAAAAATCATTTATTGCATGTGCATGACCAAAATTTTGGTTTCAATTTGTCTTTGAAAGCAACCTCTACGAGCTCACCTTCAAAGAGGGGCAGCTGTTGACACCTAAATTTTGGCGACCCATTTAGACATTTAAAAAATTAGGGGTTAATTTTATCCCTGAAAAAATAAAATCACATGGCATGTAGTTTAGAAGCATTTTATTTTCATTTTGTTTTAGGCTACCGGTGAAAGGAAGATTTTTTACATATTCCGTTCAAACTTTTCATATTTTTAGGCAATATACACCAAAGGATGTATTTTCAAGCAAAAAGGAAAATTTTGGATAGAATATGTGAAAAAATACAAAAGGGAATATTGCGCGAGGTGGGTATATTTCAATGATATATTTAGGGGTATCATGCGCGAACAAAAAGGAAAAAATATATACCGTAGAAATACATTTTTTAGACCTATATAATACCTCGCGTGCAATTTGTTTGAGGAGGCCACACATTGAACATATGGCCACAATTGAGAGCATCAAGAGAGAAGAAATCGTGAGGGGACCAGCTAGGATCCACAATTGAGGAAGGGCACATTAAGAGAAAAATCGTGCGGGAAAGAAGAAATCGTGAGAGGTTTTCTTTCTGTTGAATTTTCGTGGGTTCTTTTTGGTGTTTAAATCAACAAAGGGGGAGTCTTCTCTTGGGGATCACTCGGCAGAGGGTGACCTACACGACAAAATTGATAAACGCGCGTGAGAAATCGAGAGGAAAGGGTGGATCGTGAGGAAAAGCCCTACCCTCTTACCTTCGGTAGAGCAATGGGACTCCATCGACGTCAGTGATCTTCACGTGCGCCTGCAGCTCTTTCCGGTGCTGGTATCGTGTCCGTGAAGGGCGCCCCAACATCAATTTGCTGTTCTTGTTGCTCGGCCACGCCAAGTGCTTCACCGTCACCCCACTGCAAACCTGTTTTCGCTGGCAGTCCCTGAGTGCTTCAAGACGATTTGGGTAGCGTGCGGGCACGACTACAGGTTCTTCGGCCCAGATTAGTCCCAGCCCAACATTGGTGTTGCTCGCCGGTCTTGCTGCATCAACGATATTGCTCAGCCTCACCATTCTGGTCTCAATACCGTGACCGGTTCTCAGCACCGACGATGACTCAGTGACACCGGCAAGCCTCCCGACGGATTATCTAAGCTTTCGATAGTTTTGCAGGTTTCCTGGTGTCCCGTACCATAGACCATCAAACTTATCGTGGCCTTGTCGAGCCACACCGAGTCACCATCACAGCCGCTGCCCTTGCCCCGTCCTTAGCCGCGCTGAGCTTCCATCGCGATCCACATCACGTTCGGATTATTGAAAAAATTCGAATTTAGGTATAGATCTATTTTATTAGGTAGATTTATTTTATCTTATTTTGGTTTTTTTGAATATTTTGTCTCTTTGTTTGATTTATTTCCCAATGCATGATTGAAATTGCCTGATGTAGCATCCAAATCGCAACCGCACGAGTTTTTTATTCTATCTATAAGGCTTTAGATGGAATAATTATTCACGCGGAATAAAATCGATATCTTGATCTTTAAGGCTTAAGATCAATTTATTGATTTTATTAGCGAGATAGTCAAGTTTGAATTTCAATCTAAATGGTGGATAATATTTTCAAAGATCATGGATGATTTAGTGTTTATCTTTTAATTGTTTTGCTTATCTCGAAAATACAAAAAAAAAAATTGCATTTGCATTCCGTGTAGATTAGAATTGATTGCATGATAGGTTATTTATTATTATTTTTAAATGCATGTTTAGAAGGCATTTAGAATAGTTAGCATTTCACTTTAGTTAGATTTTTAGTAATTTTAATTACGAATTTTCATAAAAAATACAAAAAATCACGCGCATGTCATGTAGGATTAGGTTCATGAAACGTCCGTCATCTAGTGATTGTTGCTAGGTTTATTTAGTTAGAAATTACTCGTCATTAGAACTAGGTCATTTAGTTAATTTAGATTGCATATTTAATTGTTGCATTTCTTTAATTTCAAATCTCATGGAAAATACAAAAAAAAGGTTATTTTTTTTTAGAATAAATTCATCTCATGCTTCAAGATAGGCCGCATGCTTATTTATGTCATATACTTTAGGTCACGTCGCCATGTCATATCATTTCATGCTAGATTAGTAGCACGCATTGCATAAAGCATGATTCCCATTAAATAAAGTGAAAACAAAAAAAAAGAAATTGTGTGGTAATTAGAAATCATATCTTAGGATTGATGATGTGAATTCTAATCTAACAACGCGAGATGCTTTCGTTGCTTTGAGGTAAATTCCTGCAATTTATTTATTGCTTTTCTTGGGTGTTAAATTGGTGGTTTGTGTACCCGCATGATCACCTTACATGTTAGGAAAATAGACTTAAAATCAATCCAAATTTGCCCGCAAAAACATTTTTTTAAAATAAAAGAATGGTACCGAAAGGACATTAGAGAAATCTAGTGTAACCAAGTCCCCGTACCCATAATCTTTGGTTCGTAGGAGTAAAATAATTCTCCCGTTACTTTACTTGGGTTTCTAATCGACCCACCAAAAATAGATTAGTGGCGATTCCTAATTAAAAAATTTGCATGTTAAGAACTTGAACCGAAAATCGCGAATTGGTATGGGCTTGAGAGAGCCCGAGTTAAGTCTAAGCTTAACAATCCATTAGCCAAAACCTAAGTGGTTCACACCCAAAAAAATTGGTCGCGACGAGAAAAAAACAAAGATAAAAAAAAAAGGAAAATAAACAAGTAAATAACAAATAATTGAAATATATATTAAAAAATTATTAAAAATTATTCATGTTAGCTACTTTGCCGTGGTCACACTTCGTAAGATAACCAATATCCACATTAGTGATTTCCGATTAAAATTGATTGCATTAACTCAATTGGCAAAATTAAAATATTCATAGTTGAATTGATAAAAATGTAATAGGTTGAGAACTTTTTATATAATTTTCTATCTTTAAAGGAATGCATTTGGATGCGGAAGAGAGACGGGCTGTAATATGGCGCCCAAACGAAAAAACATGTTGACTCGGTCAACAAAGCAACAGCGGACGCTTAGCTTAATAAAAGGGAATCGAGAGCTTGCAGAAATCGGGAGGAAAGAGGGAAAAGAAACGACAGGAAAAACGAGAGGAGAGAGGAAAAAGGGAAGAGGGAAACTCATGCATATACACCGCTGGTCCTCGCCAAATTGGGTCTACTTTGATCCGCAATGCTCAATAAGTGTCCGTATCCTTCATTCTTCAAATTGAAAATATTTTCGAAGCTAAGACTTAAATTCAAAGTTTAATGAAATTCGAGCCATAAAATTCAATTTTGAAATTGTTAAATTATGAAATTTCATGAAAATGGTGAGTTATGACATTGTCAAGTCATGTGATTTGATAGGAGTTGATTTGGATCAATAGTTTGATTTGAGTGAGAATTTTAGAGTTTCGCATGAGAGTTCCGCATTGCAAATGGTTACTTTGGGTGAACGATTTGTTGTTGCATATGAGTTATTTTGTTAACGTTGAAGCGTAATTTACCCACTTCATAGTTGAGGTAGCGTTTTACTCGATTTTAAAATCGATTCTCATTTAATTGATAAGATTACGAGATCATTAGCTTATTTAACTATGCATTGTTTGGTTTTGGACAATTCAAAGTGAGTGTTGCATTTGTGAATGGTTTGAGAATGGTTTTAGAAAATGTATTGTGAAAGGATATATATAATGAACTCATTTATGAAATGAGTTTGGAAATAATATGAGAAATGCTTTATGAAAAGTATTTTTGGTGAATGAGCTATGTTGCGAAAAGGTTATTTGTTTTGATTTGTGAAACCAATATGTGATATATATTATGGATTGGTTTGTGAATTATTGGAGTTGATGGATTAATGTTCATGACCGCTAGGAACCCAATGAAGAGTTGTAAGTATGCATATCATACAAAGGCTAAGTGTTACATAGGGATGCGAGCCTTGTTAGATCCACCTCTAGGGCCTTATTTTCAAGGATTAAGTGTTACATGCCAATGCAAGTGTCGTGGTGTAAGTCTCTTGAGAGCTACCTCTAGCACCTCAAACTATTGATAATGCAAGTCGAGCGAGAGCCATCTTTAGGGCCTTATACATAATCAAGGTTTAAGTGCTACACAGAGATGCGAGTCTCATGAGGCCCAACTCTAAGACCTTGTATTATTTATATACATTGATCAAAGGTTAAATGCTACATGATGACGCAAGTTTCATGTGAGCAACCTCTAAAGCCTTAAGATGAATATTGAGTATAGAATGGACTATTGGAATGTGATTTGACGAGATTGATTATTGAATCGGATCATTGATATGGTTTTGATATTACTGATGAAACATGTATTATTGCTAAAAATATAGTTATGTTGAAGTAATACATAATGTGTTTTATTCTTATAAGTTTATTAAATTCTGAATTGGTATAAATGAGTTATGTCTTTGAGTCTTAGATGTGTATCGTGGAGGCTCGATCTATTTAAAAGAGACATACTATTCATTGAGTAGCGGTTGCTTATTTCATTCATCTTTCATATTTTTCAAGTTCCTCAGTTAGCCGCAAATAGTATGAGAGCGCTTTTGATGGGAACTTTTGGGAGTGATTTTTCATATGGTCAGAGAGAATTGTTTTTATGACTATTGATAGTTGCTGGGTGTAGTTGTTAGCTAGAAATGTTAAAAAAGATTTGGATAGATTGTAGAAACTTTTATGTTGTAACCAAACTTGTTGGTTCATCAACCTGCTGGATTATGTATACATAGTTGAAGATATATATTTTGATAACAGGTTGTTAGTTTTTATCTGAGAATATCCTTTGAGCGGAAGGACGGCCATGTCATCTGTCACTCTTATTGGTTTTGGGGCATGACACATGCATACAACCAAAAGTTGTGGTTAGAGTAGCTTAATGATGTTGAGGACTTGTTTAATGATGTCCAGTGTGAACTTGAAGCCTTGAGAAACAAATTGAACTGTCAACTACCGAAACTCAGCAAGTTAAGCCACTTCTTTTCCTGTTTTAATCCCTTCATATTCCGCCTCAGAATGGGAAAAAGATGAGTGAGATAGGAGGAAGATTAAAGCAGATGGTTGCTGAGATTGAGGAGTTCGGTCTCAACAAGCAAGCCTGTGATGGAGTATTAGTAGGAGCGAAAGCGAGAGAGATGAAACCAAACTTTGTGAGAGGATTATCTCATCACTGGGAGGGAGGCTAATAAAGACAAGATCATTGTGCTCCTGATGCAACAAGATCTGCCTACAGATGGTGCAAACCTTTCGGCAATTCCCATAATCGGAATTGGAGGTTTGGGCAAAACTGCACTTGCTAAATTGGTGTTCAATGTTCGACCTATATATATTGTGTTCAATGACGAGAGTGAGGGAGCACTTTGCTTTGCTAATTTGAGTCAGCATGTGCCATGATTTTAGCATGCGGCTAATAATGGAAAGAATCATTCAATGTGCCCTTAATCAGAGTTTAAATAACGCGGACTATCGCAAGCTGCAAACTCTTCCAAGAGATGTTACTAGTCACGGAAAGTTCCAACTCTTCTTATATGGAGAGGGGAAAATGAACCAGGATGAATGGGATGATTTGAGGGACGAGTTGGCAGAAGCCGCTGATGGAAGCAACGTGAGTTTGACCACATGCGACTCAACAGCTACTATGGGAATGGGTTTTGTAATGTTGTGTAACCTACAGGGCCTTTCACATTAAGAATCAATGTCCTTATTCAAGAGATGGGCGTCTGAGAAAAATGAACGGGAAATAAGTCCCCGTCTCCTGCAGATTGGAAATCAAATCCTAGAAAGATGCAGGAGAGTTCTGCCGATGTTGAAGATGTTCGGCAGACTACTGTTGCACTCAAAGGACAACAACCAATCTTGTGAGCTGGTGAGAGACGATAACGTGTGTAGATCCACACAGGTAGAGGAGGACATATAATGTATCCTGAAACTGTGTTACAATCATTTGCCATCACACTTGAAACATTGTTTTGCCCTGTGTTCATTTTTTTTGTAGAGGCAGCCGCATCACCTATTTAAGTACGGCTTACATTTGCACTGCGTGTGGGCTTGTTCTATCATCAGATGGAAACCAAACTCCTGAAGTAGCCCGTAGCAAGTGCTTCAAAGAGTTATGGTCCAGATCCTTCTTCCAAGAAGCCTGGCAAGCCGACCCAGATCTTGTTTTCATAATGCATGATTTACTATATTATCTTGAATTATCAATACCAACAGAACAAAATTACTACTTCGAACTTAATGTTAATTCCCAGAGAGTTCCAGAAAGAACTCGACATGTTACGTTACCGTACTAATTCGTCTGGAAGACTGAAAGAGGACGACACCCCACCCTACTTAACCAAGTTAAAGTCACAATGAGTGTGAATGATTAACTATGAATCGAAGGACACATTTGATGCGAGAAGATCTGTCAACAGCATATCTAAGTGCAAGTAGTTAGGGTTTTTGAACTTGTAATTCTTCTATCTTTGAAAAGCTACCTAGTTCCAACGGAGGGGAATCGCCGCTTGAAGAGACTTCCAGATTCTAGTAAGCCACGTGGTCTGCTGTTTTAATCTCTTGCTGGGTGCTCGGGATGGTTGACAACATAGCAGCAAAGTCTCCTTGAGAGTGGATTTTCATCGCATGAAGTCGTTGAGGCACTTGCAGTTCCGTAATTGTGGAAATTTAGAATTTTTGTTTGGAGGCAGAATATGCTTGAACAGCCATACATCTTTGATAATAGAAAATTGTCCATGATTAATGTCCCAGCTACTGGGCGAACTGATTGTTAGCGAAATTTGATTATTAATGAAGACAGAAGAGTAGTTATAGATTGCTTTGATGCGTGATGACGATGATTGTCCTTAAGATATTATTTGCTTTCGTTACTGCCAGTTTTAGAATAAATATATCTCTAGAAATAAACCGAAGCGGCAAAAAAATGAATTCCACAATTACTCAATTTCTCTCTTCGAATCTCACCTTGAATGTGCTATCAAAATTGTGTGTATGAAAAGAGAAGTAGAAAGAGTTACAAAGAAGAAGTTGTTTTGAACCCTTGAACAATTGTAATTATTACGAACAATGTGTAATTTGGTCCCTATTTATAGACAAATAATAGACACCTGTTAAAAATAAATACCTTATCCCTTCCATCATCATTTTTAATGATGAACTATTATCACTTTTCATATCAACAATCACTTCTTTTCATAATCAACGGTCACGTATTTTCATAAACATGAGTCATCTTTTTCATTACCCAGAGTTATCCCTTTCATGTCTAGAAGTCACCTCTTTTTCTTGATAGCAAACTCGCACTAGTCATTGCAGACTGTAGGCTGTGATAAGCTCATGCTGACTGAGCGTGAGGATGAGGAATTGGACCTCTTCCCAAAGCTTCGATTCTTCACGGTCTCAGCTTCACTTCGATTGGGGCACTTGCCCCAGTGGCTTCTGGCCACTGCGAACACCATGGAGGAATTGTGCATTTTTTATTGCAAAAGCTTGGTGGCTCCACTGGAACGGCTGCTACAATTATACATTTCTCAACAAGCTTCATATTTGCAAGTTTCTTCAACTGTCGTTGATGCAAGGAGTAAATTTTCTTTTTCTCACTGCACTAGAAGAGTAGATCATTTCAGATAACCCTCGACTGAGTCAAAGGCGTAAGGTGGAAGATAGTGAGCTCTGGCCTGAAGTTTTGCATGCGCCCTTTGTTAAGGTTGACGGCAAAGGGGTTCGGTCAGACGATCATTAGGTACGTGCCAGGCGTGTCCTCTCTCCTTTTTCCCAGGATGAATTTTGATTCAATGTCTATCGCTCGTTTAATGGATGTTTCAGCTACCCGTATGTGTGCCTGGAACGAAGTAGAACTTTTTGAGGCACTGGGAGTCGTTAATAGGGCAAGGAGAATGTCGTTGCGCTAGATTTTGTCAATGTCACCATGGGACGATTCTAGGGTCCAGTCCTGATAAAGGCTGGAAAATTTTTCCCGTCAATGGTAGATTCCAACGTTAGATAAACCGGTGTCATATTGCCAACTCCAATAGGAATTTACGAACATTTGAATGTAGTAACTTATCAGATCCCCTTAAGTTTTATCAAGTCTCTTAAGTAAATTAGCAGCACAATCACTGGGGGTTCGCCCCAGTGGCCACCCTTCCAACTTAGAAGGGGGAGGTGGTGGATTCTCAGGAGAGATTGGGGTGAGGACGATTTCATTTCAGAAATAGGTTTCGACCCTGCAAGGAGACAGGACAAAAGTCTGAGAGTGAGTGTTGGAGTAAAATTAGAGTAGGACCGACCAAAAAAAAAAAGTAAAAAGTAAATTAGCAGCACTCCTAAGAAGTTACTAATATTCCATTGTATTAGTAACCTATTAATTTTTTTTGAAATCTATTTTCTTTTTACCAGTATCGTAAGTAAATTATCAATACTATCGCAATTCTACTGGTATACAATCATTGAAATGTTGGTAAGTTACTCCAATATTAGGATATCGGTGAACTTCTGATAGCGTTGGTAACTCACCAGTCACTACTGTTTCTATCAAAAATTGGAAAATTACTGGCCACTTCAAAAGTCTATTCTACCAAAACAGAAAATTTCTGATTATTTAGCCGTAGAATTTTGCCACCCAATGCTCGAAACACCATGACCAAGAGGGGAACTCGACCTTCTCCCACTGCAGATGCAAAAGGGCATGTCGAGATTCCACATTCTATTGTCTTTTGGATTGTCTTGTACCTTGTTTTCAAGACCGATGCTGCTTCCTGAGACTCTTCTTTGTTGTAGTTGGGATTGATTTTTGCTTGTCCTCAGATTACTGATGCTTGGCCTGTGACATTGATTGCACTATATGGCCGAACAGAAACCTCGCGAATGGTGAGAAACTGGAAATCTTTTTTAGGATCGAGAAAATTCCAAGAGAGAATCGAATGAGCAGGTCCTAATTCAATTTGCTAGTGAAATAATTTGATCGATCCAGGGAAGTGAGCCAGGAAATGCGAGAAGGAAATGCAAGCAATGTGAAAGAATTCTGAATATTCCAACATAAATTCCAACATAACATCAAAACTTTGTGTTTGAGACCGAACAAACCGGCTAAGTTAGAAAAGAAGAAGAAGAAGAAGAATTCCTTGTGAAAAGAAGAAGAAGAAGAAGAAGAAGAAGAATTCCTGTTCCGATGACAAGCCGAAACAGATCAGTCATAGTCCGTTTTGAAATCTCAGTTAGTCATTGAAAGTGCCTTGGCTCTTCATCGCGTTCAAGCCAGTTTTGAAATCTCAGTTAGTCATTGAAAGTGCCTTGGCTCTTCATTGCGTTCAAGCCAGTTCTGGACCGGAAGGCAGTAGCTCATAGTCATCGTGATGCGTCGGTGTGTCTCGTCCAACAGGAATGCACTTGATAAGAGCTCCTAAAGGCAAGCTCACTGAGCCAAGCAAGACGCATAGCACCCATAGTTGCCAGCTTAGTGGCACAGTGCTTGCGAAAGTGCCAAGGAACTCCACGATGATTGCTTGGAATGCGACCGTGGAAACTATGATGAGGAGGAATATCCAGCTGCTGAACATGCCTTGGAATATGTTTATCTTTTCTATGTCTCTGCTGTTTATTTCGTTAAATACCTGGAAAGAGGTCAGCACTTTATCAGAGAATTCAAGCAGAATCTTCTTCTATGTGCACAAAACTGGCGACAAGATGGTAACGTCAGAAGACCTGATTAGTGCATTTATGCAAAAGGAAGGTGCAGAGGAAGCAACTATGTTGACGTAGGAAACATCGACACTCTCCGAGAGCTTTCGTGTCGTGTCGGACACTTCGACACATATCCAACACTCTGACGCTTTCCAACACTCAATCAACACATGTTGGAAAATCCAATACTTGGTCAATTTTTTCGACATTCTTCAACACTCGAGTCAAAATTCCGACATGTGAATTTCAACACACGATTCCGACATGCAAGGTCAATTTAAAAAAAAATTAATAAATAAACGGTCAAAATATATATTTGAAAAAATAAAAATCAATAACAAAAATAGCAAATTATGAAAGAAGAAAAACCTAATATTTTCTTTTCCTCTCTTTTGACTCTCACTTTCCGTGATACATAATTTACTCTCGAGTTTTTTTCTTTTTCCTTTCGGCACATCGACACATAAGTCTATAATGTGAATTTTTTTTTTTTTTTCCTTCCAAGTTTTGTGGATTTATTGAAATGAAGTTGAATTTGTCAAATTGAAACAATGAAGAATATTAACATATAATGGATTAATTTTTTTAGTATAAATTTATTACAAGATTTTACTATTATTTATTTATTTGTGAATTTGAATCATATTAATTTGATTGAAATAATCATAAAATTAATAATTTATCATTTATATATAAAATATGCATATAATATACAGCGTGTCATAACGTGTTGGAATTCTCTATTTTTTGAGAAACGATATATCGGCCTATCATGTTGTATCGCATCGCGTGTCATGTGTCCATATCGGTGCTATTTACGCGTTGACCATAATTGAGAAGCATAACAAACTATTAAATAATTGAGCTAAAACAGAAGGAGAAAGATGTACCATGCCGTGTCGTTGGTATTGTTCGTGATGGGCTAAATATAGCCAAAAGGAGAAAGATGTACCTGGCAGAAAACAAATGTGTTGAAAATCACTGTATCAAGAACTTCTGTCGCGTCTGAGCCGTGAAGTCGAAGTAAACTCTTCCCATCAAAATTGAGAACTCCGAGGACAGCTAGTTGATATATGCTCTGACCAATTATATTTCTCCACATGGCCCTTGTTATGAAGCTGGTACCCTTTCCTACTGGTCGTCTTTTCATCAGTTCATCCTTTGGCGGCTCTGTTGCCAATGCCAGTGCACCCAGGGTGTCCATTATCATGTTGACCCAGAGTAACTGCACAGCCGTGAGCGGAGCAGATCCTGAAAAGCATAAATGTAGGCTTTTCGATCAAATTGCTCACCGTCGTTGTTAATGTTCTTATACTTCGAAGAAGTTCCAGATAAACAAGCTAATCCGCCGACAACGCACCTGTAATGCATGCCGAGACAAAGTTTATCACTAAAGCAACCACATTCACTGTTAATTGGAACTGCACAAACTTCTGGATGTTTATATATACTGCACGTCCATATTTGGCCACATTCACAATGGTCGTGAAATCGTCATTCATTATTATGACATCAGCACTTTCTTTGGCAACCTGGAAGAATCGAATGAAAATTCACCATGAGGACAGGAGGAAACAAATTGCGATGCGTCAACGTCATCCACTAGACCATGTTCTCTGCAAACCACCAATGTGAATACAGCCGTAAAATGAACTCCACAGAAGAACATGAAGAAAATTGCAGTAACAAGCAATGTTCCTAATACAGTAAGAAGCTTAGAAGCAAACGTTCAGATGTAAGAATGAAGAGTTATGAACGTAAGAATGAAGAGTTATGTAAATCATCCGGTAGTTTTTCTTTTTTTCTTTTTTTTCTTTTTTTTTTCTTTTCTTTTCTTTTCTTTTTTTTTTTTTTTTCTTTTTTTCTTTTTTTCTTTTTGCAGTTTGGAACAACAGGTACCCCAAGGTTTTTTTTTTTTTTTTTTTTTAGCGTGCACACACGCAGTCACAAATATGTCCAGCATATATTAGCAGCCCACACCTCTGTGCCGGCTATGCCCATAGCAAATCCAATGTCTGCCTCGTGCAAAGCAGGAGCATCGTTGGTCCCATCCCCAGTTACAGCAACAACCTCGTCGAACTCTTTCCTGAGAATGGTAACCAAGGTATGCTTGTCCAAAGGCAAAGACCGCGCCATCACCTGTACCAAGAGTCAGCATTTAGCAAAAAGCATGCATCTCCAACATCATTCAGCTGACGGTCTTATTTACAAACCTGAATCCTTGGAATGATTTCCCGCTTCTGTTCTAGGGACTTGCCACGGAAATCCGGTCCTTCTATAGCAATACCATCCTCTGTGAGGATGCCACATTCTTTAGCTATCGCTTTAGCAGTATGGATATTGTCCCCAGTTACCATACGGACAGTAATGCCAGCTGCTAAACAAGTTTTAACCGCCTCTTTGACTCCAGGGCGTACAGGATCTTTTATTCCAACTATTGTTATCAGGGTATACCCACCCTCGGGAATGTTTCCATTTGAAGTGTCATCTACATCTTTAAATGCCAAGCAAAGTGTCCTCAGTGCTTCACATGCAAAACCATTAATAACATCTGTCATATTTTTAACCTGCTCTTCAGACATGGAAGCAAAATTCCCTTCCTCGTCAACAATCTTGTCACACATTCCAAGAACAATTTCTGATGCACCTTTGCAAAAGGCCCTTGCCCCGCCATCTGGTCGAGCCACCAGCACAGACATTTTCTTCCTAACTGAACTGAAAGGCTCTACCTTTAGAGTCTTATTCTCCCGGTGATGGGCCACAAAATCACCACCCAAAAGCAATCAAACTCCAAAAGTGCTGATTCTGTTGGTGTTCCCAAAATTAATTGTTTACCGTCTTTATCCTTGACAACCTCGGAACTTGTATTTAGAAGTATTGCCTGCAAAAGGATGGCTAAAACTTCTTCACGTGTTTCTGATTTCAAGAAATCTTTACCCTTAGCTCCTTCATGTTCATGTCCATAGCTTTGCCAGCTAACCATATCTTATCAACAACCATGTGGTTTGTGGTTAATGTTCCAGTCTTATCAGTGCATATGCAACTAGCAGAACCCATTGTCTCACAGGCTGAGAGGCGTCTCACAAGTGCCCAGTCATTCATTAGCTTCTTCATAGCAAAGGCAAGGCTTAGTGTCACTGCCAGAGGCAGTCCTTCTGGTACAGCGACGACAAGTATAGTAACTGCAATAGCAAAATAATCAACGAGTGTCAAAGCATCTGTAGAAGACCAGCTAGTGAATTCATGCTTTAACGCTTTCTCCACCAAGAATCGTACTGTCAACACCAAGAAGGTGAGCACCGCAAAGCCCAAACCAATCTTACCAATAACTGTGGCGACCCCATTCAGCTTTACTTGTAGCGGTGTCTCATTATCTCCACCATCACTCAATGTTTCCATCAACTTTCCCCACTCAGTCCTCATACCAACTGCCGTCACCAACATTTTTCCTGACCCATCTTGCACTTTAGTTCCAGAAAGAAGAAAAGGCTTCTCCTCATAAACATTCACCGGCTCACTCTCCCCTGACAGGCTTGACTCATCTATTAGAAGGCTGTATCCTGTTATAAAAGACCATCTGCTGGAACTATGTCCCCAGTGGATATATGAACAACATCCCCAACAACCAGGTCATAGATGGACACTTTTCCTCTTCTCCCATCCCTTGTAACCTGAACAAATATTTTCTTTTTCTCCTGATCCAAATCCCTGAATTGCAAGGACTGCTTATAGTCACTAATTGCTGTTACTATGACCACCAGGAATATACTAATTAATATTCCTAGTCCGTCATACATTCCCTTTGGCCATCCTTCTGTACCAATCCCAACGCCTATAGAAACCACAGCACAAACCATAAGAATAATGAGTGTTAGATCTTGCAGGGCTTCCCATACAAATGTTAGAAATGATCTTGCAGGTTTCTCCGTGAATCGGTTAAAGCCGTAGATCCTTTGCCTGACAGATATTGAAGATTTTGAGGAGGGGTCCTCTGTGCAGATGCCCTCATCAAGAGAAACCGAAACTTTACTTGCTATCTCTTGAACTCCACCATGAAGTTTCAAGCGCTTTATATCATGCCCCCGTACAATAGATGCGAGTTCTTCTGGGTCAATCCCAAAACCTTCTTCTCTGATTTCATCGGAGAGCTTGTATTCAGGCAAGCCAGCAGCTTCAGAAGATCACAGAATCGTTAACAGAAAGACCAGAGAATTGGTTCAAGAACACCAAGTGAAAAATAACCTCTCCATAGAAATTCAAATGCCAAGTTTTACCATCAATGAACGTTAAAGCTGCTTTCTGAACAAAAAGGGCAACTCGTATCTTTTCCTGGTTCAGGAAGAAAAGGCATTGAAATGTCAAATTGTTAGTCCTAACTGTCAATCTTGTCAAGAAGATGGTAATGATAATAAATAAACTAACTCTTAATCAAAGTGAAATGCAGTCAGGGTAGTTATAGCTCTAGATTATACTAAAACCTCCTGTATCGGCAAAGATGCATGCTAACCAATAACACAGTCTTGCAATTTTTGAGTGCATGTGCACCCAGCAAACCATTAGGAGACCTGCAGGACAAATAAAGAGATTCAAATAGCCAGTCCCTGGCATTCCTTCCATTTGTCGTATACTAGAGGTTTCATGAATGAACCGCAAGAAGGCGCTTCTTCTTTTGTCTTGGTATTTTCTTTAAGCGATGACTATGAAAGAGAGTCAACAAATGCAGCATGGTTTATAACAGGAGAAGTTTTCAATAATAAACACAAAAATGTGACTTTCTTTCATTTTCAATGTCTCCACTGCTACATCCAACACACTGAAAGTCCAAAATCAGTGAGGTAGTTGTTCTACGCATTTTCTTCTAGCAAGAACAAAAGGGGATAAAGACTGATTCTATTCTAGTCTCCAAAAAGAAAACAACCGGATGTGAAACTAAATGAAGATATCCACTGATTCATCAGACGAAAATTCTCCATATATCAGCAATTGCTTATGTTTTCCCAGCCTCGGTTAGATAAAGCATCCAAAGAACTTGGAAAGAGAAAACAAGTGAAACATTATTTCATCAGAAAGGAACATCGGGAAAGATATTTAGAATATCATCGGTCTTCATTCTGGACTAGGACTCGGCATTTAGAATCCTCACCAAGTGTTATAGGAACACGACTCATCCAACAATAACATTCAAGAAGGAATCCATGTGTAAATTAAGGGTTTGTTTATTTCAACGAAAACTCACTATGGCTTGCAAATATTTTCAAAAGTTTCAATTTCAGGGAATATGAAATCCACTAAGAGCAACTTGTATTGTTAAAAATGATAAGTAATGATTACAACCGGAATCGATATTTTTCTGTTTATCCTGTGATCCATCTAAATAACAAGATTTTACCAAGAAAATATGAAATCGTATCTGTCGGATATTGCACCTGATCATTTTTTTTTAATATAGAAAAACGTGAACATTAATTAAGTTTATTCCAAAGACGTAGATTGTGAAAAAGATGACGAGACTTATTGGGGGAAAAAGTTGATGAGAGATAGAGATACGAGCGGATAGGGAATAGGTCGAGAGGGACCTACTCACTTGGACGAACGGCAAGAAAATAGGGAAAATAATTGCCTTTTTGTCAAAAGAGAAGCTATTTTCCATGAACTAAAGTAATTTTCAATCATCCAAACATCCACGCATCCTCCTAGCCCTTCATCTGTACTGTCTTTAAACTAATTCTGATATATTCAAGATTTGAACTGGGACTCATCCCCAAGAAAATGATGGGAATAGTGAACTTGGTTCCATGTTCACACGTTTTGAAGGAAAAGCGCTCCAAGGCACGTACTAAACACTATAACAGTAAGTTGAACTGTATCCAATCAGGCCTAGGAGTGACTATCTGGTCACACAATGCATCTAATAATTAGGTGACCAAACTTTCAGCCAAAAAAAGAAAAACAATTAATGAAGCACCAGCACTGATTCTCAGTTCGAAAGGGTTCTTAAGTAGCAAATATTCTGCTCTACAGGCTGATAATAGACCCTAAAAGGCAAGAGCCACTAAAGCAGCCAAAGATGGCCTCCCATTGAATGAGACAACATGCAACTTGTTAAAAGATTCGACTATTTCAAGAAAACAAGCCAGCCAACCAGCCGTGGACGGGGGACCTCTGGGGTTTTAAGAGCTACTTGCAGTAGCTGGCAATAGGGATAATAGAGATGGGTCCTGAAAACAGCCCTTGGATCGAATGGACGTTAGGTTATCACGTAAATCATAGTATCAGTCCGTGCAAAAGATATCCAGTCCCAACACAACATCAGCAACTCGGCAAAGTTGTCCACCAAGTTAAAAAGAGTGGGTCAGAATCCTACAAAAAGCTATAGAGTCTAGAAAACCAACGAAGATCAAGAGTCCGTGAAGTCCTTAACGCTCAAAAAATAGACGGGAAGTGGGGGGCATCTTTTGATCTCCACATACGGTTGGTCCATTCTCGAATATTTCTGTGAATACTTTACGACTTGGATGGAAAAGAAATTATGGCCAAGGAAACCTCGAGGAAGCTTCGTGCGTAGCTAGTGGCTCTTTGCATTTATGGCCGTCCTTGTCCTTCTCCACCGTCCATATACCGGAGTCACTACCAGCCACAACCACCGGGAAAAGGATTAAGCGATTCAGACCAAAAAAAACGAAGAAGAGGACTAAGCGATGGTGCCCGATTGCCCGCCCAAATACGACTTATGGAAGTTCTAGAATTCGATGGTCAGTTCCGTACCACGACCTCCATTCCCAACAACAAAGTCGGAAATGATCGGTTTCTCATTTAGTTCTCGATATTGGGCATTGGGGGCGCGGACTGAATGAAACCGATCATTATTTTTTTCATATTTTTATCCGAATATCTTATTTTTCAAAATATGATCTATAACAAATTCAAAACTCGAAATAAATCTTATATTTTCGTTCGAATATTTTATTATCCATGTATAAGTTCCTATTTTCTAATATATATATATATTCAATAACCAGACTGTAAGAATACTAATTTCACTTTTAAGTCTGATTACCGAATGGAGACAAATCAGACTCAATCAGCCGATCCAGTCCGGTTTAAATAATTCCGGATTCAAGTGGTCATTTCGCACACCCGTGCGACAAAGGACCATGTGACTCCATTATTTTTCACGGGCAACATGACCCGTCCGTTATACGGTGGCAGGGCCAGAATTAAAAATTGGTCCCTGGCGTCTTATGGCTCCCTAGCCATTCTGCTTCCGCTTGAGGAAAGAGTTTAAAGAAAAAACAAGCAACACAGAAAACAGGGTCCCCACTGCTCCATTTTTAAACAATGGGCGGGGGTTGTCAATCCCCCTTAACATATTTAAACATCGATACCGCATTCTGCCGTTTCCAAAGTACGATTTCAAAGTGGCCGTGGTCCGCACTCTTGGAAAAGAACTTGCGTAGCCTCACTGAACACGCATGTTCCGGAGAAAATTGAAAGTCAGAATCAAAAATCATTTTCGTATCCGGCTGCGGTAGGGACCCTGATGGGCGAAGACCCCGTTTGCTAACCATTCTGTTTTCTATTTTTCTATTTTTTTTTTATTTTTCAGACTATAAAAAGATCAAAAATTCGTTTGGTATCAGAAACAAAAACAATTCACTTTTTTGTTCTGTGAAGAGAGATGAAAAAAAAAAAACTATTTTTGAATAGAAATTTTTCTCAATAACAAAAAGATTGTCAAACACGTCATAAGGTCAATAGATTTGGAATCAAAAGGTGCAGAAAATCATCCCACCTTTATCATATTTGTTTCAGTGAAAGCAAAAAAGTCATCCTTGCACCTTTAGCCACGGAAAGAACCCATGATGCAAGTGTATGAACAGAAATTTCATACTTTTCTTTGTGGGCTCAGCGTTGGATTCCAGAATGGGGAACTCTGACTTTGATGGGCATGAGCCATGAGCATAAAGATACTTTCTAAGAAACTAACATGCAATGTTTATAAATGTCAAAACGGTCCATTATAAGCACCACAAATAATAGAGGAAGCACATTAGAAATCTTATGAATTGCCTTATGTGATTATTTTAAAAAATCATTCGAGATACTCGGTAACATGCTTTATAAATTTTATACCATCAAAATCGATCTTTCATAATAATTTCCATATATTCTGTATATCGAGGATCCTAATTATTTCGTCGGAGGAAATGTGACCACAAGAACAAAAGACAAACATGATTTGTTCAAGTAATTTGGAGTGTTTCTAAAGGCATTGCCCAGCAATATTATTTTGTCAGTAATTATGGGCCGGGTCCATCACACGGGATGAGATCGGAAGGCATGCAAGTGGGGGAGAATGGTCTATGGGAGACCCCGCCGCTTGACCCGGTATCTCAACGCCATCCGAGGCGGACGGGTTCTCCTTCGGGATAGTCCGGAAGCAGCAGCGATTTACCTACACGACATGCACGAAGCACGAGCGTCACGCGGCACAAGGAGACAAGGGAAAACCCTAGGGAAAGTCGGGGATGGATGCGAAGAGCCTGTGGCCGAAAGACGAACGCCGAGCCGTGTCAATGAAGGGGAACTGGATCCCGAAGGAGACATGAGAATCGGAGTGCTTGAAGCATTCTCAGAGATCACGGTACGGAATTGAACGACAACGGCGATTCTCTTCTGTCCTGGCACGTCTCGAAGCAGAGAAGAGAGAGTCTGGTCGCCGTTAGAACTTCTAATCGAGCAGCTAAACAATGGTTCGTCGGCTGGTTCGCTCGCCGAGCAGCCGAAACAGGACCATCTCCAGCACGAAGCCAAAAAAAAAAAAAAAAAAAAAAAATATATATATATATATATATATATATATATATGTTTGTTTTCATGAAAAAACCATCTCAGCTGAATCTTCCCCCTACGGATCAGAAACGCAATCGCGTGGCCGATCGACTGCGGTGTCGCGAGCGTCCATCCTAGCGAAACTGACGACGGGAGAGGCGATGCACATCATGAGAAAGGCAGAGAGAGAGAGAGAGAGAGAAACCTGGATGCCGCGCCGCTTCTTCTCAGCCTCGGAGCGCTTGGCGAGGTCGGCCACCATGCGGAAGCGCCGGCGGCGGTTCTTGACGATGGAGACGGCGGACCGCCATCGCCTCTGGGCCTCCTCCGAGGGGTTCTTCGACGAGACGTCGAAGTCCTTGAGCAGCTTCTCCATTCGCTCTGCTGCTGCAATGGAGGGGGAGCAGGAGAGGAGGATGATTTAGACTTTTTGCGCTGACTCAACCCATATGAGCCTTGGGAAACCAACAAAAGCCTGGGTCGTTAAAGCCCACCCAGCAAATATTCTTCATAGGAATCGGTGTTCAAATCCTCCTCAACCCTTAAATTTCAATCCTATATTTAGATTTTCCAACTAATGCCCCTTTAGTGCGCTGGCAATGAAAAATTTCGACCAAAAAAAAAACACTTCTCGCACGATGGCACAGAGAGAAAGAGAGAGGGAGAGACGGCGCAGAGCTACATACACAGAAACAGCCTAGAGAGAGATAAGATGGAAAAGTCTAAAAGGCATGATTTTCGCATTTATTAAAGGGATCGCGCCTCCAGCGCCTTTTGAATTCTTCTAGATGTGAAATAGTTCATTCTTTTGAATTGATTTGGTCAATTTAATGGAATAAATTATAAAAAAAACGACTCACTAGACGTCCAATTTCATTTAAAAAAAGTGTCCCAGTTACTTTCATTCGAATGCACTAGCCGTCGTTATATGCACGATCTATATTTTGGAAGTCAAGTATTTTTCCGAGAAATGTATTCAACAAGCGTCCTTTGATGGACCCCTTAAAAATTACAGTATCCATGTACATAATAGTTAAGTTTGCTCGAATCAATCGATATTGAGAATTTTGTGCAATTATTAAGTGAAATAGTTGAAGCAATCCCACTTAAATGGCTTGAAAATGTGTGCGATTGCATTGTCAAAAAGAAAGGGAAAATCCCTCGCATTAGATTGCATGTTGAACAATTAAAAATCCTTCACAAAAAGAGAAGTACAATAGAAGTTTAAAAAATTATTACTAAAGTACAGCTAAGCTTAAATGAGTGGATCAGATAAAAAATGATCTGAGTCAAATTAACCCATTTTCATACAACATATATTTAATGATCCATATTTATCTTACCTCATGTCACGCCCCAATTCTCGGGTGCGCGTCCATCCCTTAAGTGGTCGATTTATTTGCGACGTCCTAGGAAGGTCACCGACCCATTCATTTATATACGCATATAGAAGCTTAATAAAAATTCCCAAACAATCAAACAATGAGATATAAAGTAGGATCATATTTTTCAAACCAAGACGAGTCTTTATAGACAAACTGGTTAATTACAAACTTAGGCTATTTACAAAATTAACGACTTATCAAAAAGGGGACTGTCTTAACATCCACTAGTCAGACCCATTTGCCGATTCTTCAGCCTCCACCTTCCGAACTCCAGGACTTCCAGTCCTCCACGATCGTCATCTAAGGACCTAAAATATTTTCCCCAAACTGGGATGAAACTATGTCTCAGCAAGTTCTACCCCATTAAAACTTGATTAGGAAGCAAATACGCCATAAGGGTTGCCTAAATACAACACAGGTCAAAGAGCTTATCTTGGCATCAGTTCCTTCATGTACATCAATTCAATTAATAATATTGATAACTATAGCAATCAATCACATTCCACCAATCAGATCGACTTAGTGATCAATCGACTTAATTGATTACATGTCACCATGACCTTTCCCTGATCGGTACATTCAATACTATCTATAAAGTCCGACCATAGTCTAAGACTGCTCACCCAAAGCTGAAATAGATAGCATAGCTCGCCCAAAGCTAATAAATATAGTATACTATATATATGCTCGCCCAAAATTAATAGATTAGTATACTATGTATATGCTCTCTTAAAGCTGATAGATTAGGGCCCCCGGGCTAATTTAGTATACTATATATATGTGCTCGCCCAAAACTCATAATAAGGTGTACTGCTCACCCAAAGCTGACATATCGCCCGTAGACATAAATAGAAATTTCATACTTTTCTTTGTAAGCTCAGCGTTGGATTCCAAAATGGGGAACTTTGACTTTGATGGGCATGAACCATGACCATAAAGATACTTTCTAAGAAACTAATATGCAATGTTTATAAATGTTAAAACGGTCCATTATAAGCACCACAAATAATAGAAAGCAAATTAGAAATCTTATGAATTACCTTATGCGATTACTTTGTCGGAGGAAAGCAAATTAGCGATCTTTCATAATAATTTCCCTATATTCTGTATATCGAGGATCCGATTATTTTGTCGGAGGAAATGTGACCACAAGAACAAAAGACAAACATGATTTGTTTAAGTATTTTGGAGTGTTTCTAAAGGCATTGCCGAGCAATATTATTTTGTCAGTAATTATGGGCAGGGCCCATTACACGGGATGAGATCGGAAGACATGCAAGTGGGGGAGCATGGTCTTTGGGAAACCCCGCCGCTTGACCCGGTATCTCAGCGCCATTCGAGGCGGACGGGTTCCCCTTCGGGATAGTCCGGAAGCAGCAGCGATTTACCTACACGACATGCACGAAACACGAGCGTCCCGCGGCACAAGGAGACAAGGGAAAACCCTAGGGAAAGTCGGGGATGGATGCGAAGAGCCTGTCGCCGATAGACGAACGCCGTGCCGTGTCAATGAAGGGGAACTGCATCCCGAAGGAAACATGAGAATCGGAGTGCTTGAAGTATTCTCAGAGATCACGCTACGGAATTGAAGAGAGAATGGCGTCGGAATTGAGGTGAAAAACGGCGATTCTCTACTGTCCTGGCACATCTCGAAGCAGAGAAGAGAGAGTCTCGTCGCCGTTAGAACTTCTAATCGAGCAGCTAAACAATGGTTCGTCGGCTAGTTCGCTCGCCGAGCAGCCGAAACAGGAACATCTCCAGCACGAAGCCAAAAAAAAAAAATCTGTTCGTTTTCATGAAAAAACCATCTCAGCTGAATCTTCCGCCTACCGATCAGAAACGCAATCGCGTGGCCGATCGACTGCGGTTTCGCGAGCGTCCATCCTAGCGAAACTGACCGCGGGAGAGGCGATGCACATCATGAGAAAGGCAAAGAGAGAGAGAGAGAGAGAAACCTGGATGCCGCGCCGCTTCTTCTCAGCCTCGGGCGCTTGGCGAGGTCGGCCACCATGCGGAAGCGCCGGCGGCGGTTCTTGACGATGGAGACGGCGGACCGCCATCGCCTCTGGGCCTCCTCCGAGGGGTTCTTCGACGAGACGTCGAAGTCCTTGAGCAGCTTCTCCATTCGCTCTGCTGCTGCAGTGGAGGGGGAGCAGCAGAGGAGGAGGATGATTTAGACTTATGCGCTGACTCAACCCGCCCGCACGAATTTCGATCATCTATGAGCCTTGGGAAACCAATGAGGCCGCAGATTGGGTCGCTAAGGCCCACCGAGCAAATACTCTTTATAGTAATTAGTGTTTAAATCCTCCTTAACCTTTAATTTCAATCCTATGTTAGATTTTCCAATTAATGATGCCCCTTTAGTGGGCTGGCAATGAAATTACTATATTTCGACCCAAAAAAAGCCCGTACGATGGCACAGAGAGAAAGAGAGAGAGGGAGAGACGGCGCAGAGCTACATACACAGAAACAGCCTAGAGAGAGATAAGATGGAAAAGTCTAAAAGGCACGATTTTCGCATTTATTAAAGGGATCGCGATTAGCCTCCAGCGCCTTTTGAATTCTTCTTGATGTGAAATGTTCCATTCGTTTGAATTGATTTGGTTAATTTAATAGAATAAATTATTAAAAAAAACGACGCACTAGACGTCGAATTTCTTTAAAAACTGTCCCAATTACTTTCATTCGGATGCACTGGCCATCGTTTTATGTACGTTCTATATTTTGGAAGTCCAAGTATTTTTCCAAGAAATGTATTCAACAAGCGTCCTTTGATAGACCCATTAAAAATTACAGTATCCATGTGCATAATAGTTAAGTTTGCTCGAATTAATCGATATTGAGAATTTCGTGCAATTATTAAGTGAAATAGTTGAAGCAGTCCCACTTAAATGGCTTGAAAATGAGTGCGATTGCATTGTCAAAAAGAGAGGGAAAATCCCTCGCATTACATTGCATGTAGAACAATTAAAAATCCTTCACAAAAAGAGAAGTACAATAGAAGTTTAAAAAATTGTTACTAAAATACAGCTAGGCTTAAATGGGTGGATCAGATAAAAAATTATCTGAGTCAAATAACCTATTTTCATATAACATATATTAGTGATCCATATTTATCTTACCTCATACCCAATCTATATATTAGTAAAATACTCATATATTTACTCCAATTTGAGAAGGCTCATACCCAAATTAAAGTGAAAATATAGAGGTGGGTTAGGTCTAAGTAAGTGTGAACAAATTCGACACACGGATTAATTTAGGTTTTACCATTACCGAATATAACTCATACAAAAATTCAACCCATGAATATATATGAATTATGAAATGGATCTATGACCCATTTTGACAAGTTCTAAAATTTTCATAAGTATAATAAAATCTTCGGGAAAAATGGCGATGTGTCATAGATCTATGTCCAATTCGTGCAATCGAGTACCTCCATTAGTTCTTTCCATATTATTTTCATGAAAAATGGCGATGTGTCTTTTAGGGAAAAAAAATCATGTCGAGGTCATATGGCGCTCATTGGCGTGAAATGGGTGCCATGGTAGAAAAAGCCGAAAAGATTAAATAAATCGAAAAACCTAAAGATAAAGGAAAACAAAACCAAATAAGGTCAAATGGTTAATATTACGAAAAACCTCAAACTCGTACATATGTTATAAATTTTTCATAAACTATTTTTTTTATTACCAAAAACCTCAAACTGGTATACCCGTAATAAATTTACCCTTCGTTAGTTTCCATTAAATTTTATTATCAAATTACTAAATTAAATAATATGTAATAGTTGATTGGTATACTTGTCATGCCCTCAGACCTTACTCTCGCCATGAGAACTTGACATCCTCCATGACGAGATTAATTTGCGACGTCCCATATGAAGTCGTCATCCCATTGATTTTATCATTCCATTAAGCACATGTGGAAGTGTACAATCTCCAACATCCAATCAACCACAACAATAGATAATAAGAAAAAAACATATACATATTGCATGACTTCCATGCTTTATTTATTTACTCAAAACATTTAAAATTTACAAGCCCTCATCTCTAGGGCAGTTTTGATTGCTCATCCCTGCACAAAAAGATTACAAGCCCTCATCTCTAGGGCAGTCTTAGCTCCTTCTACAAGGATAGCTACCAAAGATGGTTCCCATCAAACACTGGTGTCCTCACAGCGAAGGCTCGAGCTCTAGATCTTAGTCAAGGTCGGACTGGGGGTTGTCCACGGTACCATCAGGTGGGGGTAGCACTGATCCATCAACGACCCCGAGTGGCTGTTGAACCCATGTAGAGAACCATAAATGTCCTCATCGACCCAGGTGAACCAGGCCACAAATAGATGGGGAACTAGGTATCACATACTCTCATCCACCTACATGGTCGTGGTGTGATGCTGGAAGAGGATGCCGGTAGTAGTGTTCTCAAAGTCTAGCAACATAATTTCCATATGTAAAGGAAGACCGAAATGCGAGAGCGGTAGGCTCATACCTCAAGTGCTAAAAAAGGTTAAATAACAACAAATGAAGTGAAAACTCAATAAACAAAGATCATAAATCTCATATAGGCAAATGCCTCACATCGAAGCCTTACGATTACTTGACCCAAACATGTTGATGCCAAATCAATAGCAAAGCCTAAATTTTACCTTAATTATATACATGATGGAACATATCCTTTAACCTAAGTCCTTCAAACCCTAAACAAAAGTATATAAATCCGCACGTGCCGCAAATGGTACAAATAATAGCAAAAAATATTCACATGTTAGATGTTAGCATCTACAATATTAACAAAGCCTTCAAGACTCAAACAACAACCTTCAAAATAACCACATGCCTCTCACTTCATAAACAATTATTATTATAGCATGCATGTGCCTTTTAAGTCACTAAAAATGACAATTAACTCGTGCACGTGTCTCATGCATCTCATATAAGGCTATGTCAAACATGCAAGAGCTATAAAACAACTTCCAAAGTATGCATATAACAATTAAAGGCTTCACACACGTTTAGTGCCTTGAAAATCACATGGCATCCCATACTACCATATTATATTGAATCCAATTATTAATCACACATGATCGAAATCCTACGGCTCTTCTAGAAACCTCCGAGACATTGTCTCCCTCCGTTGAACATGGATCCAAACTCCCATTGAGCATTCTTTCAATCATCGTCACTCCCACGAACAGCATCCCGTTGACTTGGGAACATTGTCCCTCGAAACCTCAGTGACGGAATCCCTCATGTGACCACACGAATCAAGCATACAAGCAATCGGTTTTATCTTCCATATCAATCCAAGTATGAATGTCCCAAGGGCATGCCAATCAACGTGTAGCTCATGCCCTATTGTAAATGTGATAATAAAGTATGTTAAGCACGAAACTAGAATCGTGGCTTAACCCGTGATGCTCAATTACTGGCCTAGGTCAAATCAGGATTGTTCGATATGCCCTAATATTGCCGAATCAAGAGAGTGACCTGGCCTGATGTACTTCCATGCACGTTTAAGAACCAATGATGTTCTAGATTTGGAGGCTCGATATGAACTCAAGCTTCAACCATGATCTATTATATGCAAAGATCACATCCATTTTGCAACCATAATACTTAAATATCAAATCTCATGACAACTTAGATAGACGATTCAACCACGATAGTCCTAACATGCAATAGACCATATCACATAACCTTATTCAACCAACCATGGCACTCGAACGTGAAGATCTAACCTCGCAATAACAAATAGTCCACAAATAATAATCATGACAAACCTCCTAATCCAAGCGGTAACCTGAGCCTAAATGAACTATTTCCACAAATTACGCCAACCCAAGCAACCTTGACTCTCTTATACTCATTCCCAAGCCTTATAGTCCAAGCATATCATGATCAAACCATATAAAATTAATCACATGAGTTCCTCCACCTAGGATGGCCCTACGAAATTAGAGGCGGTCCTAAGTCCGAGTCGCATAATGCAACAGTCTAACCGACGTTTAAGAAATCTACTTACGAACAATCAAGACGAGACAAGGGATGATCGATGATGGCTCGTGGCTCACGGTAGCAACAACATTGCGTGGCACGAGGGCGGCACGACAATGGCGAACAATGTGAGTGGGCGAACAATGCGAGTGGACGATAGTGCAACAACAGTAGCAAGCGGACAAATGGGTAGACGATGTGCAGCAATGGACGGCAGGGTGACGAGTGAATAGGCAGTGAGCAGTGAAGGGAAAGAAAGGAAAAAGGAAGAGAACAAGAGAGAGGAGAGGAGGAGGAGGGGTTTGGCCGAATGGGGTGAGGGAGAAAGAGAAAAGAGGAAGAAGACATATGTAGGAATGAGAGATTGAAGAGAAAGGGGGGTCATTCACCATTAAAGTCCATTGCATTATTGTCCTTTCCTTCGTGATGGCTCCACACTTGAGTGGTAAGAAGACACCCTCCATCTTGTCAAGATCATCATCCAAGATCAAAGGTCAAGATTGCTTCTTGACTTCTCAATTATTGACTAGGTTCGAGAGGGGAATTTGCTCCATTCCTCCTTGTCTATCCCAAAGTGACCCTTACTCCTTTTTTATAGCCTGTCTCATCTCAATTTAAATCTTAACAAGATAAATTATTCTCACCTCTAGGTTCGTCAAAGTCTATATTCTCAATTTAGCGCATTTCTCTAATCAATGCGTTAACGGGCTCACTAAAATCATTTCAATTGGAAATGAATGCCTTGATAACATCTACAATCGATACTTGTAATCGAACTGAGGTTTATGGCTAAGTTTTGATTGGAAACGGCATTAACGCGACCTACAAATTCAGGTGGCACCGACAAAACTCACACAACTAGACTTGAACTAAGTTTGACGCCTGTTCAGGATTTTACGCGTGACTTTTGGTTGAGCTTGGTCAATCCATGAATGACCTACAATTGTCATGTAATCTAGTAGGGTTGATTAGACTACCTTGACTCACAATTGTTTAGGATTGGATAGGGTCATTCACAAACAGTACATTGATCGTGTGGCATCACTTGCGATCGGTATATACTCAAGCTAAATCAATCTATACTCATCCCTCAATTGACTCATGATGGTTCGCGATTGCCCATAGCAATCCTTACATTCCTTGTGGTTTAGGATTTGAATCAAGGATATCACAACTACGACATCCTTGACACTTATGCGGTGAGATAGCAACCATCTGATATCGCCTACAAAGCTAGCTAGGACAAGTTAGTTTGAAAGAAGTGAAGTACTTAATCTATTAAGTAATCTTTATGCGAGAGGTTTAACGCTCAACCTCTCGCTCGATCTATCATTTTGATTCTATTGTCGACAGATAGCTCATTTGCTTCCTTAAAAGTGAGTTTCACAAAGGGGAGGTTAGCGAGATCCCTTATATGAGAAAAGGAGTAGAATCAATCCATTTTTTCTATGGGAGAAAGCATCGAATCCTCTCTTTTCACCTCTAACAGAACTTCCATCTTCGAAATTTAAAGACATACTTGGTTCTTCAAATAAGTGTGGATATCAGAGCCTCATCGATTCCTCACTTTCCTATGTTACTCCTTCCATCCCATATGTTGCCAAATGACCTTAACTAAGGGAATGGTTTTACTTCGCATCACTTACTCTTTTCTATCCATGAGCCATATAGGCTTTTCAACATATTGCATTCTATCATCCACTTCGATCTCTTTGAAATTTAGCACGTGTGCCAAATCCGGCTCCTACTTTCTTAGCATGGATACATAGAACAGGTCATGCACCTAAGCAAATCAGAGCAGAGGTGCTAAGCTATAAGCTAAACTCCCTATTATGTCTAATATCTCAAAAGGTCCTACGTACCTCGAGTTTAACTTTCCTTTATCGCTGAAATGTGACGTACCTCTCATAGGTGACACCTTTTGGAAGACGTGATCACCTATCTAAAACTCTACAAGTCTGCGTCGTCTATTTGGGTAACTTTTTTGGCGGCTTTAGGTAGTTCTAAGTCTTTCTCTAATCATTTTCATTGAGTCTTCTGATAGCTGGACTAACTCTGGGCTAGTGATCATTCTTTCCCTAATCTCATCCCAATAGACTAGGATTCTGCAACATTGTTCTTATAATACTTCAAATGGTGTCATTCCAATATCCTAAAAATAGCTATTGTTATAGGCAAATCTCACAAGTGGTAGTTGCTCTTCCCATCCTCTTTTAAAGTTGAGTACACACACTCGTGGCATATCTTTGAGCGTTTGGATTGTCCTTTTTGATTGACCATCTGTTTGTGGATGATAAGTTGTGCTATATTGAAATTTCATTCTCATAATAGTTTGAAGAGTCTTCCAAAATGCGATAATAAACTTGGGGTTTCTATTTGAAAAATCATTACTGGCACCTCGTGAAGACGAATTATCTTTTGGACATAAAGTCTTACGTATTCTTTTCATGAGAAATCTTTTTGTACCGCTAAGAAATAGACTGACTTGGTTAGCCTGTCAACTATTATCCAAATAGAATCATGACCTCTCTGGCTTCTTGGAAGTCCCATGATAAAATCCATTGTAATGTGTTCCCTTTTCCATTATGGGATTTCTAGTGGTTGTAACAATCCACCAAGCTTGCAATGTTGTGCCTTTACTTGCCGACACATCAAACATTTGGTGACATGTTTGGCAATATCAATCTTCATGATTATAGCCAATTCCAAATCATGGGTTGGATAATTCAACTTGTATGGCCTTGGTTGTCTAGAAGTATAGGCTATCACTTTTCCGTGTTGTATTAGCACAAAGCCTAGTCCTTTAAAAGAAGCATTGTTGTAGATCTTATAACCTCCTAGGCCAAACGGTATTGTTAGAACTAGGGTTGTAGTCAATTTCCACTTAAGTTCTTGCAAGCTTCTCTTGCACTTGTCTGCTCATTCGAACTTTATGTCTTTCTTCAACAATCTTGTCAAATGAGTGGCTATACACGAAAGTCTTTCCACAAATCGTTGATAATATCCACCTACACCTAGGAAACTTCGAACTTCTATCATTGTCATCGGCCTTGGCCAGCTTATAATTGCTTTAATCTTCGTCGAGTCCACTGCTTATAACTGCTTCATTCTTTTTCAGATATTATGTGTCCAAGAAAAATTACATGGCTGAGTCAAAACTCACACTTATTGAACTTAACGTATAGTGCATATTCTTAGAGTCTATAATGCTATCCTCAAGTGTTGCTTATGCTCACTTGGATCCTTCAAGTATGCTAAAATGTCGTTGATAAACACTATGATGAAACTACCCAAATATGTCGATTCATCATATCCATAAAGGTGATTGTGGCATTAGTCAATCCAACGGCTTCATTGTAAACTCATAGCGGCCGTATCAAGTTCGAAATGTTATCTTCAAAATATCCACCTTTTTAATCTTCAATTGGTGAAAATCCGATCTCAAGTCCATCTTGGAGAACAGTGAAGCTCCTTGAAGTTGGTCAAATAAGTCGTCTATGTTAGCAATGGGTACTTATTCTTGATAGTGGTTTGGTTGAGTTGTTTGTGATCAATGCAAAGACGCAATGATCCATCCTTTTTCTTCATGAATAAGACCGGTGCACCCCATGGAGGTGCACTAAGGCGGATGAATCCTTTATCAAGTAATTCTTGTAATTGCAACTTCAATTTTTTTAGTTCTAACAACTCCATTCGGATAAGGAGCCTTAGAAATTGGTTTTGTTCCAAGGGCTAACTTGATACCAAATTCTATCTTTCGTTCTAGGGGCAATCCTGTCAATTCCTTTAGAAAGACATTAGGAAAATCCTTTACTACGGCGATATCTTCCATCTTTGGTTTCTCAATGGACATATCCATCACCATCACTAAATAACTTTGGCAACCTTCCTCAAGAAATTGAGCTACCTCAAGTGCCAAAACTAAGGGTATGGAGGGTCCTTCTCCGTTTCCTATGAACTTGTAACCAGGATGGTGGATCACTTTACTATGGCAGTCTACAATAGCTTGTTGCCTAGTGAGATGATCCA
Source organism: Eucalyptus decipiens (assembly GCA_014182575.1). Lineage (NCBI taxonomy): Eukaryota > Viridiplantae > Streptophyta > Magnoliopsida > Myrtales > Myrtaceae > Eucalyptus > Eucalyptus decipiens. The sequence goes on from CM024619.1 coordinate 20,945,054, forward strand.
TCCCTATAATGACATCAAAGCTATACATTGCTAGAACGGCTTGCTATTTTCATCTAGATTAGTATGATCTCAATCAGTTTTTGTTGTCTAAAAGAAAAATATTCGTCATTTTGCATTCCACATATACAATTTTCTGTTAGATTTTTCGAATGTCATTAGATAACCAAAATCAAGCATGTTCTATGATGATTGAGATTAGATTAAGGGTTTATCATACACTTAATTATACTTATTTGAGTCTCTTAAAGACTAAATCATGCATCAATGTCTTCTCAACATTTAAAATGCGTACTAGAAGTTTCATGTACATACATGGTGTGACATGATTGAGCATCATTTAATATGTGAATTTCATATATCAATTAGGCTAGTTGCATTGGAAAAGCGTCAAGCAAGTCATTTCGATTCTAAGTCATTTTACATTGCTGATGACTTGTATGATTCTTTCGTATCCCGGCCTAAGATTAGATATTTTACCTAAATCATTGTCGCATCTAATTCTTTGTTGCATGTGAATTTCATACCATCAATACATTGTTTAAGTGAACTTTGAAATCATAAATGCATAAATCATGTTCTATCCTTTTAGGTGCGAATGGTAACGTTTACATTCTTTTTTTGTTCTAGGGAACGAGAAATAGAAAAAAAAAAATGTTTCTGTTCGGGAACAATTTTTGAACAAAAGAACGCGTTTGGTAACGTTTATTCCGGGAATAAAAAATGAATAGAAACACGTTTGGTAAATTTTATTCTTTTTTTTTGTTTCTTTTAATTTTTTAAACATTTTTATTTTATTTTCATCTTTTCCTTTCTTTTTTTATTTTTTATTTTTTCGGCGGTCCCAGGCCTTCGCCGACTCCGGCCAACGAGGCGGCGGCCTTGCCCAGCCACGGCGAGGCTCGCCGGGGCCGGTGACGCTCCCGGTGAGGTCGTCGACCCTCGATGGCGTCGTCGGCCCTCGGCGGCCCGGTCACGGCCATGGCGAGGCCGGTGACCGGCCAAAGAAAAAGAAGAAGAAAAGAAGAAGAAAAGAGAAGAGAGAGAAGAAGCATTTCTTCAAAATTGTTTGGGAACAAAGCAAGAACTTTTGTGTTTCTTTTTGCTCCAATTTTGTTAGAACAAAAAAACAAAAAAAGAATGAAACGCAACAAACGCGTTTCATTCTTTTGTGTTCTTTTAAAGAAAAAAAAAAATCTGTTCCAAGAACACTTTTCAGGAACATTACCATGCAGGGCCTTAGTGGCTAACATGCGCACTTTTACAAATCTTAATTTTTAACTCTCAATTGGACATTGACTAAATTTGGACCCTTCTAGAAAGTCATAGGACTCATTTAAACCTTTCAAATGCCCGGTTTTATGCAATATGCTTGTCACTAGACCCAATTTTTCTTCTTCTTCTTCTTCTTCTTCTTCTTTTTTTCCAATTTAGGTTAGAATTTTGACTTATGATAAATTCGGAACCTCTGTTTTATCCCTATTTAGACAAACTTTTTTTTTTTTTTTTGCTTTTTTTTTTTTTGTAGGGATTCTTGAGTCAACCCTTCACAGGCTTTGATTATCACCCTATTATTTTTCTTGTGGTGAAATTTCATGATTTTTAGACCCTATTTGATAGATCAAATCTCAATTGTAATGGCATGTTGTCTTGTTACTTTATCAATTTCCTAATGCAAAGATGTGTATTGTCGGATTTTTGTAAATTCATGCTTACCTCTTTTAGGAAACTTTCTTCATGAAAGTTGTTTCTTATGATGTCATGCACACTATGTAATTTTCTCAAAGATAAATCATCAATGGGTCCTTTTCAATTTTTGTTGATTTGGTTTATCTTGTCGAAATATTCAATTGTAAATTTTCATTGTGATTGTCCATCTAGATTTTTAGGATGGTTTGCATGTGGAACTAAGACTCATTATCTTCATGAAATCCATTGCAAATTCCTTGATCTTCATTGTAAAAAAATTTTCAATAAATGAAATGATATTTTGATTACATTTTTCTCAACATTGATTTGAAATGTCGATTTTGCATACCAAAATATTTTTGGTACATGTGATGCTTTTGACATTAAATGTTTTAAATTCTTTCAAATGCTTGATTTGACATTGAGATTGTTGAGATTTTGACCGTATTTAAAATACTTATGATGTCTGTGAGTGCATGATATGCAAGCCCCAAACTAGCCTTAGCAATTGAATGTGTTGCATAGCCGAGACATTCATTTGTCCAAAGGTCTCATTTTCTTTTCTCGACGTTGCAAACACATCTAGACCTTTTGAGACATCACATAAACCACACATATGCATGACACCACTCCATCTGTTAAAAATGCCTATGATTGTGATTGAAACATGTCCATTGAATAAGTGACCCACCAACGATTTACTCAGATTTATTGATTGTTTGAAAAATAAGGCCCAAGGGCTTGAATGCATATTTAATTCTTGCTAATGCATGTGGATGTTAGATGTATGTTAGGTGTGATGTTCGATTCCGTAGATAAACCTTGGGATTTACCCAGAACAGGTCCTAGGGACTTACAAACATTAATGGCCATGCGAGAACACAAATGATCACTAATAACTATAAGCTCTTAGGTTAGGATTAGACTAGGCCCTTGGAAGTGGAAGCTTATCAAGACATGAAGATGATGAAGGTTGATGTCCATTCCGACCATATTATTGTATCCATTTTTCCTGATTTATATTTTGGATTTCTTCATTTATATAAGGGATAAGCGCATTGGAAGTCATAAAATTTGTCATGAAAATACAATTAAGTCATGAAACTTTCAAAAAGTGTAATTAAGTCCTAAAACTTGTCACAAAGTACAATTAAGTTCTAAAACTTTCAAAAAGTGCAATCAAGTTCTAAAAGTTGTTAAAATGGTTCAATCTATGTCCTTCCATTGATTGCATATTTTGAAAGTTTTAGGACTCGGTTGCACTTTCGAGACAAGTTTTAGGACTTTATTGAATATTTTGAAAGTTTTAGGACTTGATTAAACTTTCGTGATAACTTTAGAACTTAATTGCACTTTTTGAAAGTTTTATGACTCAATTGCATTTTCATGATAAGTTTTAGAACTTCTAATGTACTTATCCCTTTATATAAACACCTGAAGAGGTGAAGTTTTTATTTCTTCCACTTTTTTGTACTTGTTGTCTAAGGTTGCATGTTAGATTTACTGTTTTCCCTATAATTGTCTACTTGGTTGTTTACTTACCACCTAATCTTTTCAATTCAATTATGTGATTTCTTTTTCTTAGAAATAGAATTACATGAAAATGACCATCCGCGTAAGATCACGTAGTTTTTTTTTTTCTTTCTGGTGAAGGTAATCATATTAAGTTAAAACCAATAATTACAACAAAAGGGGCACCAAAACATATACTCATAATGACATAGACGCAAAATGAGTGGAAGGGTGCCGAAAGAAGAAAAAAGGGAAGCCAACAAGGCAGAAAATGCGGTTAAACCACACAACTACGACCACATCCAAAAGATGGACCAAACAAAAGAGGGCATGTAGCCGGCCAAACAATGGCAACCTAAGCCAAACAAAAGGCAACCCAAGCCAAAACCAAACAAAACATCATCGCCCAACCGGAAAGGACGAGGCAACCGACAGGAATCAAGACCAGCATCGAAACATCAAGAACGCGAAGCACAATAGTGGACCCTCCTGCACCACCACTCCAAATTGGAAACACTACGGATGCGCCGGAGTAGAAAAGAAGATGTAGGGTTCTATCCCCCAACTACGTTGAAGTCTCCTGTTTCTTGGGATATTTTCAACATTCAAGAATGTTAAAGCCTTATCTTTAACCACTTTAATAAGGTGATTCTTCACGCCCGAAAGCGTGAAGGTATAGTTTCTAAAGAGAATCTCATCCATATATTTACAAATAAGGTGACAAAGAGCCCCAAAAAGAACCGAGGCGATAGAGTGATAAAAGTCCTTATCAAATAGGAACTTTATAGCCCAACAAAGGTTGTTAGCCCAAGTCTCATTCCTCTAAGGGAGATTGCATCTAGCGGCCCAAAGAAGGCACAACTAGCCGTAATGCTACAACGAAAAAACAGATGATTAACAGAATCCGGAGTTGCTTTGCAAAAGGGGCATACCACATCCCCAATCCTGCCATGCGATAAAAGTAAGGCCTGCGTAGGAAGGCGGTTCCTGGTTATAAGCCAAAGAATAAACTTATATCTTGAAGTTATAGCATTGTTCCAGATCAATGAAGCCCAAATGACCCGAGGCTTCTTTTTTATGATGAGGTGCCAAGCCGAAGCAACCGACATGATCACTTAGTTTAGGCTTAGAGATCCCAAAAAAGTAAAAATAAATGCATTGACACATTAGGTAACACGACATACTATTAGGTATCAAAAACGCACTAATAAAAATATTATTGTAACTCAAATCCTCGAATCTAGAAATCTAGTTGTGTGGAAATCAAGGAACTACTTTCGGCCCTCAATTGGATTTTCCAAGCTGACCCTAAAAAATGAGACTAGCGGCAAATCCTGTTTTTATTGGGTTGTTATAAACAACTATATCATATAAACAATAAACTTTGTCGTGAGGGGTATAGGCCTCGATGAGATTCACGTGGTCTAGCATACCAACTATCAAAAGTTCCTAGCAGATGAAGTGATACCATCCACGGAGAGCGAGTACTAATGAGAGGGCTATCATGAGAAAGATACCCTCGAAATTCGATATCCACATCACACTCGACCTCCTCTTTTGAGTTTTGTTGCCTATGTGGGTGCGAATCATGATATTTTCCACTGTCACGCAAGATACAAGCTTGGAAGTTTGTGATGTACAAGGGAACTCACAAATGGTTTATCCTAAAAGCTAAGATGATGACGCCTTTGTGGACGCGAACTGTGAGGAAATTCCTATGGTCAAGTACCTTTAACCTAATCTTTCCCCTATCCCTGAGGCAAGGTCAGGTCACGACATTACTGACATACCGATTCTTAGTACACTCCTCATGGTCTAGATAGGGATTTGAATCAAGGTTGTCACAATACTAATTTGTGGGTTTAACTACATTTTGTCATTAACTATATCAGTTTGAAGTTTTTCATTATATTAATTTAATTTAACGAAAATTAATTGAGGGTAAATTAGTCACAAATATGCCAATTTAAAGTTTTTGGTAATAAAAAAAATAATGTGGGACAAATTTGTAATAAGTATATTATTTTTAGGGTCTTTTGTAGTATTAATCATAAAATCAATTACTAGATTGATCATATGGCTCTTTCATGGGTTGGCGCATCAAAGTGGAGGGTTTTGAAGGGACACTCCAGCCACCATTGACCCACTTTTGCTAGCAATGGCTATCGGCCCTCATTAAGGACTTAATTAGGGCACGTGATCGCCAAATTTGGGTAAGAGCTACTAGCCCAGGAGAGAGATCTTAGGCAAGGTGGCTATTTATTTGGCTTGAGAACAAGAGAGCCCAATGGAAGTCCGAGTAGCTGAAATGCATAATAGGTTTAAGTGTTTTGTGAACCTAAGAAATTGCTCAATTGATATTCGTGTTTTTACTACTCCCTCAATGCATAAATTCAAATCATCAATTGTACGTATTCTTTTGAGGCCCCCTCAGAAGCGCAGATTTGTGTGTCTCCATTATTATATGATGTTCGCGAAATGGAGGACAATCACAGTGTTCACACCAATTAACATTTAAAAAAAAAACACACGGGCACACAACTGTTTAGTAATCTTTTTGGCTTTTCAAAATTTTCATACTTCCATGAAGAAGAGCCCTATACTTGTTCAGACCCAACACGAACGAAGTTTTGGCCTTTTCTTACTTTGTATTTTTAAAACTTTGGTCATTGTAATTTTGAAGTAAGGTTTAAAGATGATGGGAAAAAAAAGAAAAAGCGCACTGTATGAGACACTCTCTATCTTATATAGATCCCGTTAAAGACGGCCACTTTGACTTATTTTATACCTCTCAATTACTGTAAAATCATTTTTAGTAAAATATTTTGTAAACTAATAGTGGTATTGTTTATATTATTATTTTGCCCATTCATATAATCCAGACCGTTGGACAACTCTCGGATATTTCTCTCATGAAGTTTTTTTCCTGAAAAATTCAAGTATTATATATTTTTTGGACCCTAATTTTTTTTGTGGATACTGGTGTCACACCAGTACGGATGTGTCCCTTTTTTGGATCAGTGTACGGATGTGTACCTAACAGAAATAGACTTTTTCCACTTGACTAGGGCTATTAAATTATAGTAAAAATAAAAAATTATATTTAAAAAAGATTGTACATTGATTAATCAATTATAATTAGATCTGGACTTGCCGAAATAGGAACCCATGCTGATCCCATGAATTTTGCAGGCTCACGCGCTTACGTTGAACTTGAACGGTTTTTTTCCAATTAATAATGGAAAACGTTTGACTTTGGGGCGATTGCCCCCATAAAGAAATAATGCAGATAATATAGATAATGGAGAGTGAAAGTAACTAACAAAGGAATTATAAAACACTACGTATAATACGTGAATGAAAAGGGACGACCGTCCCTAAAAAAAAAAAAAGCAACCACAAGAACGATGCTATTAATGATCGGTCTTTTCCATTGTAATTAATGTTGTCCCGAATTTCTTTGCTATTCAATGTCTTGTCTGAATTTTTAAAAATTTAACTCAAGTGATTCTTTACTCGATGGAGTACTGTCGTACGTGGACTGCTGAGTTAATAATGATTGAGCAAAAGTAGCTAGCAGCATAGATTGCTCGCGCAATTTTCAAAATGAGCACAAGGGTTTTGCACTGCTCATGTTCATTTTCTTTTTCTTCTTCCTTCTTCCACCATGTGCCTTTGCCACTTTAATTCAACGATGCCGACCCTGCTATGCATTGTTTCCGTCAGCACCGCTGTTGTTTCGCTCTCTTTCTCCATCTAGTCGACCTCTAATGGCGGTCGTGACCATGAAAGAGGTCGTGTGACCTTAGATGGTGCGCGCGCCCATGCCCGTGCAGGGGATCGGATGGGAGACATGTCTAGAGTGGCGATGGAGGGTTACGCTCGCAGAGGCAGCCGACGAGATCAGGAGGAAGTTATTTTCTGTGTCCAAAAGGCCAAGATTTTTCGTCGTTTGGAAGATGAACAAGAGAGATAAGGGTGATGTGGAAGCATCCAAGCCGTTGAAATGGCCTCATGTAAACGAAACAATGGGTGCAAGGCCCGCCCGCCTGGTTTAACGTGGTCCGTATTTCGAATTGGGCCGTATTTAGTCGAGTTTCAGAAAAGTCAACGGCCATATTAAACAAAAGAAAAAGGTTCATCGACGACGCCGAGCAAGGGAAGAGAGCTCGAGGTCAACGGATTTCAATATCTTCGACCATATAAAAAAAACGAAAAGAAAAGTAAAACGGATTTTAATATCAATTTTGAAATAAAAATGGTCTAGAACTAGATCGAACTATTGCGCAATTGATCCACTCTCATTGTTGACTGAATCTTGATCGAAACTTTTTTCATATCAATTTAGTGTTTCATCTAATTTCTCTCAAGATATAGAAAGTTCCCATGATTGGACAAACAGAATAACAAGGGCTACTTCTTAGCATTTCACCGTCAACACATGAAGTTCTATTTGTTTTGTAAAAAGAATGATTTGAATTGTATTTTCCTAAAAATGATTATTTGTACTGATTATAAACTTGCAAACTGAATCTGTTATGGGAGCTTTACATGTTGCCGCTGCATTACAGAGTTTACACTCCTGATTTTCACTTGAATAGTGTATCTTCGCGGAAACAATTCAGCTTGATCTCAATGCTTTACAATGTTTACGCTCCTGATTTTCATTTGAATAGTGTCTCTTCACGGAACCAATTTGGGTTGATCTCAAACCGGCGCGAACTATCAAAGGTGTGGCGTCAGGTTCCAAATTTCAAATTTAGTCATGCAACGCTTAAGCACAACTTTTAGAGGGGAGAACTGAATCCCTTCTAAAGCTGTGAAGAAATTGGAAAACCAGGCATGAGCAATCTGCTGTTTTCAACAAGTCGGGGAGAAAAGGTAGAATTGAAGGCCATAATGATTGAACAAACACGTTAGTTCATTTCAACCAGCTGCTTAACAGGGATCAATGCATAAAGCAAGGTCACCTACCAGATAATTACACTGCTTTTCACCAATTCGATTAGAAAATCAAAAAATTTCCTCAATGGTGACTCATGGTTCTTCGATTCTAGAACTGACTATCGGGCTAAGACGAGGAGAATCGCCTCATCTTTTTCATCCTAGAATGCCTCTTTTCTCCGCATGTTCACTTTTTAGCCTGTATAGTTGCCACTGCCATAAGAGCCGGTCACTATGACCGGTGTCGTGATCAAATGACTTCCGCTGCAGCGAACCCCATCTCGACAATGCTCCCCATCAACCAGATTTCAGTTTCAATGCAAGCCGGTACTGCTAGGTAAGAAATGCTATCGATAACTACTCCGCGTTTAGCTTTTCTAATGCCGAAAGATAAATTGGCACACTCCTCTTCAGTTCACTGATAAAGCAGCCGGATAAGAGTCAAGAAAACAGGAAAAAAAAAAAAGGCCAGCATACGACCATTTGATTTAGAAAGTTTATTTCTTCTAGATACTTCTGGGTGTGCTGAGAAAAAAATAGTGAAAGAGTTGTAAGACAGAATAAATGTTCTAGCAATTGCCTAAAGTCATACTTCGGTAGCCAACATGCTCTCGAGTTTTTGCAACCAGCTTACATACTGGTTTTGCTCCTTCCTATGCAAGTATAAGAGAAGGAAGTCAGTAAGGCCTCTTCCAATTCCCTTTGCGACGAGGTACTCCTTGAGTTTGTTCTGCAAGCTATCGTCCAATGTGCTGTAGACCGCAAATATGATATTAGTAGAATATTAACATTAAGAGCAATAGGAGGAAACAACAGATATCAAACAGAATTAAGCGAATCCAGACAAGTTAAAACATATGGTGTTCCAACTCGATTAATCTGGGAAGATGGGAAGATAATAACCTAAACTAAAAAAAATAGGCAATAGAATTTTCACACAGCTGCAACTTCGTTTTCCACAGTATTATGAGTTATCAAAAGACCAGACTAACGAATTTTCACCGATCCAATTTGGCATGGCCATCCACTGATGAATTTCCATTTTGCAAAAAACAGCTGAGGTTCCTACCAACTTCTATCTCAGAAAGATCATAGAACAACTGGGACATTCTCCAATCTTGGCAAGGAAAGAGATAAAGAGTTCCAACCTTGAAACCCAAGGTGGTCAAAAAGCAGGTCTAGTACTGAAGCCACAAGCCAGCAGTCTTGCATAGCGCCTCGGAGAGACAACAAGCAATAACACTAGCACAAGCACAAGCACACTTGTAACAGAAAATCTATTGCTTCCAAAGAGTGTATATAATTATTTTCAGCTTTGTAATATCTGGTCCCGATCCAATAAGCCAATAGCCCCAAAAGAGCATGCAATTATTCATAAGCAAGTCTTTACTAAGTATTACATGTAAAACTCTTCTGCACCCTATCTTGGAATTTGATAATTACAAACCACCTTCCAATGGTCATCATTAGCATCAGTCAAGTGCTACATGTATAGCATGAGTGCTCTAAAGTCACGACCCCTCAAGACCATGGTGCAAGAGATGCACGCTACAAGAGAACTCGATACCACATAAGTCCGTGCCTCCAAAACCATGTGTTACATAATGGACTGAATTCCAAAAATTGAAAAGGACAGAACTCAGAAGTATTTAATAATTGAAGATGAGTTTTCTTTTCACTAAATTCTACATATCAGTCTTATTCCAACTCTATGGGACTTGGGGTTTCACTTTCACATTTTTCTTTATTTCTTTTCTCACCTCGTAAGTAAGATGAACCATTTTTCTTTTTGCAACTATACCTTGAAATATAACAGTCTAGTCAAACAAAGCCTCATGGTTACACATACTAAACGAATGCAAAATCCACAACCTTGTCAAGGAAAAGTCAAGTTGAAGTATTTTGGTGGGCATATCATGGTTAAGCTGGCTTCATATAAAGATTCCAACTGTAGTAAAGATAAGCGTGAACTTGGCGATATTAACTATGTTCAAATTGAAATTGTCTCAGAAAACCATTGTAGCGGAAGCTAGTCTCAACAAGGAAATAAAACAAACAATTTTGAAATTATAGGAAAATCCAAAGCAATGACATCCTTAAGCCAAGAGTAAACTGTGTGATTGTTATAAACAAGAAATGGCTGTAAAGGCATTTTGACAAGCAAGACAGCAAAAGTCTCTTGCGATTTAGAGATCTTAAAAAGTCTGCAAAAGAAACCATTTCTAAAACAAAGACCAACCAGAACTCCAGCATCCAATTCGCACTACTGTTCAGAGAGAACATAAGTTTTCTCTCGTTCTCATACCACGTAGCTTCAAATTCCAACAAGTCTCTCTCAAATGCCTTAAATTTGAGGGGAGGACAACTAACTATTACTTTTAGAAAGTAGCAGTTTGCATTGTTCTTAGGAATATAAAATCATCAGCAAAAATCTGTGGGTTGTATTGATTTTTTATTCCTTTCTACTCAATTTATATCCAGTCTCCTAAGCCAAGCTTTTATGTCAGACCAACTGATTTGTTGCAAGAATGCAAAGAACAGCCGAAAGCTGAAGATTGAACCATTTTACCTGAACAAAGGGCCTCTGTAGACCGAACGATGCAATAACGCAGGTGATGGGAGATAGTGGGCACCGCGTAAGTGTAATTTGGACCCACTGTCAGTACCACTGCATACGCACCAATCAAACTGTAAGATGGAGTTGAAGCCCGGCTTTTGACACAGACCTTCATCAGAACTTCCCTTGAAATATGCCCTCTCCACCATAGACTTGTGGACCCAACAATGCGAAACAGCAACTTCCTCGCCCGGATTCACATTTTCTCCTCAAAAAGCACATCTTCAGATTCTGGTGCATCCCAGTCAACCACAAAATCCCCAGGATCACCAATTTGGTCATTCTGAGATGTCGATCACGTTAATACAAGCTAAGAAAAAGCTTTTGCAATATTTAGGCACCAAGCAGGGCAACCAGCACAGAATCATAACATTTTCTACGGCAACTGAAACGAAAAAGGAAAGAGCTTTTGCATGGAATTAGATAGTCGATCTTAGCTTCCCTCCCACGAGTGCTTATGACATGTCACAAACGGCACTAACGGTAGCTTTTCTGAGGTACTTGTCATGCCAAGGCTACATCTTTTTAGCTCCACATGAAGAACCTGTACAAATTCTGAGGGGTTCCAAAGTGGGCCTTTCACCGAGACAATCTTCGACCAACATCACTACTAATGATCTTTCCTGTCATCGACTGGCGGACACCAACCTTAGCCACGCCACGAGCAAAAGAAATCCAAAAAAAGACTGCGCCTTGCTCTACCCACATGACTCGAGGACAGTTAGCTAGCCTCCCTGAACAATCGGCGGTCGAATCGCAGCCCACCCACTAAAAGTCAATCGAAACCCAACTGCCCGGCGACAACAATTCAGCACATGAGCTCGAGAACGACTCAATCGAAGAGTCACAGAAAGAGAGAGAGAGAGAGAGAGAATGAGAACCTGAAAGCGATTGGAGAGCTCGTGGGCGATCTCCGACCGCAAGACCGTGAGCAGCCCGAGATCCACGATGGCCTTGCTGGCCTGGCGGAGGAGACCGAGTTGACCTCTGCATCTTCCCCTTCCCCTTCTCCTTCTTCTTCTTCTTCGTCGTGTCGTCAAACTCGTCTCTCGCCGAGGCTCGCAGGACTCCAGCCGAGGCCGCGCCGACGCTCGTGCTCGATTCGGGCCCTGATCGACGCGGTCGGCGAGCGCCCTGGTCGAGTGTGGCCGACCTCGGGCTCGATGCTTGTGTCCGTCCTCAAATGCAACTCGCCGGAGGTCGGGCGACTTTCGGGCGGGTGTGCTGCCGGTGTTGGATTTGTCTCCTGGCGTCCGCCCGTCGCTTGAGTGTGGCCGGTTCGGTTCTCCTTATTGATTTATTCAAATTAACTAAAGTTTCTACGAGCGTACTTTCGAAACAACAATTAAAATGCGTTTCTTTCGTACGAAATAAATGATTTAAAAAATATTTTCTTAAAAATTATTATTTGTATCATAACAATCTTAATAAATGAAAAATATTTTTATCACGCATCGAAAATATCCATAAAAATATATTGTTATCGATAATATAAAATATCTTTTTGACTAAATATTTTAAAATGATTAATTTGAGGATAATACTTTTAAATCATTTATTTTTCTACAAAAATAAACCTCATATTAAACCAAAGTTAATCCTGAAAATACTTTTCAATTACACTTCCCAAACATTAGTCACGTCTTGAAAAAAAAACCCCATTGGCCTTTGAGTTTTGAGTTTGTGTAAAAAAGCTTTTCCCAAAGCTGACAAATCACGACTGACAACCTTGGGTGCATAATTGGAACCAAGTGTTAGGACCTTGAGGGGCTGGAACCTGTGGGGTCTCGAAAAATAAGTAACTTTTGTTCGGCCTTTATCCTTTTTTTTTTTATTCACTAAGATTTGTATCAGTTAGATCTTTCAATTTCTTGATTAAATTGATATCTTTAGTCCGTCTTGATAAATTCTTCTTCTTTTTTTTCCCACAAAGGGATCATGATATCTTTCTATAATATCGCGGGTCTCTTTATTGGTTGATGCACAATTTCGTGGAATGTACGTAATGGCTATGATTAATTCGATAGAAAAAGAATGAATAGCATGTATTTTTCGTTGGGGATTTCTTAGAAAAAAATACGTTGCATCTTTCTATGATTTCTTATGAAATTTCCAGCGTTGTGGCCTTGCCATGGATCCAACTCCTGAGTTTGACATCAAAGGCCTCAAATTGTGTCCTAGTCATCTTTTTTATGACATTAATGAGTTTTTAAGTTTCATATATATTCTTTTGTAGAAAATGAATAATTTTAAAAACATTTTTCCTAAAAATACTTGCTTAAAATAATTAATCAATGAAAATTATTTTATTATTTACAAACATGATGTTTAAAAATTTAACGGACGATGGAAGTATTTTTCATTAATACATTTTGTAAGTAACAAATTATCATTTAAATATATATTCCAAATCTTCATTTTTCAGCATAATGAACATTGCTTAGTAAATATAATTTTTTTAATCTTAACATATAAAATCCATACAAAATATGGGGGAATTACACTAGTCTCTATCATAATCAATCACTTTATGGCGAGGGGGTGGTGATTAACTTGAGATATGAGAAGTTATTAGGCGTCAAATCAACGGCATTATCATTTGCTAAGACAATGGGAATACTTCATTACAATTTATTATCTAATTTCCCCACCATTATCATTTGTGATTTTTCCTCGAATAAATTTTTATTTTTAACATCACATATTAAATTTCATAATTTTTAATAAAAATATCGAGATAGATATAATCTTTTTTTTGTTACTTTAATTTAGTCAGAATAAACAATAAATAAATAAGTTGTCCCTAAAATAGGAAAAAAAATTGGAGAAAATAACGTTGGAATTAGGGCTTTGGAAGGCTTAAAACCCCTTTCCCTCTCTTTCCCAGGTTCAGCTTCAAAGCTCCGCGGAAGACAGGAGAAGAGAAAGCAATCAATGGCGAACGAAGGAGAGATGGGCAACTGGACCGATCTGCTCCATTCCTCCGCAAGCTCCTCGAGCAAGCCGCTCCTTCCGCTCAGTTCCCTCCTCTCAGGTTCTCTCTCTCTCTCTCTCTCTCTCTCTGCGCGCTCGTGTTTACTGGGAAGTGTTGCGAAAGAGAGCCTCTGTGGTGAAAGCGAAGGTGGGTGGTTTCGAGTCTGAGATCTCGGTTTCGACGATGAAGGAAGTCCTGCGCGATCGAATGGGCGGACGCTTTTGTCTTTGCTCGCGCTTGAGCATGGGTTTCCCCACAACTTATTGGGGGGTTAGTCTGGATATAGGCTAAAAAGGGCGTCAGGCTTTTCTATATCATTGGGTAGATGCGTTGCACGGGTCGGTTTGCCCAAGGTGGCGGAAATGTGTAGTAAATTTGCACCCCTTTTCCTTCCGTTCGATTTGCCTTGTTCTTGTTTGCTGGACAGTGTGTCCCAGTTGAAGGGCTTTCGGTTTTGAATTCAGTTGGTAGCTGTTCAAAGTTGGGTCGTAATTAGATGCATTATCATTTGGCGCTTGAGTTCCTTATCCCAGCTATCTTCAGATTAATGTTATGGGTTTTTGCTTTCTGCTGCTGAGAAATTGTTTCCTCAGATATTTTTGGGGGAAAAGTTATAGTATCAAATGGTTTGAATCAGCTAGCTAGATAAGTTGTGCCAAGACAATTATTTGTTGGCAAAAAGAAAAGGAAAGGAAAGATAAAACCCAGTTCTTCAATTAGGTATATGAAGAGAAATCTTGTTGACAGATTCTTTTCCCAGCAGAAATCTCCATTCTCTCTTGCTACTTAAGTTGCTAGTTTGGTCCTCTGACTCTAGTTCCCCTGCCGTGATCTCTAACCGTTTACTGCCAAGACACTACTCCGACTGCTTTTCCATTTTATTATTGGTTGTTAGATGGTGTCATGCCATTAAGGCTGTGCATGCAGCCTCTGCAGATGCAATCGCTTATTGCAGTCACCAATTTCAGTAGCTCATGGTCATTGCCAAACCTCACACAATTAAATATGGTTGCAGTTTTACCACACTTATGTTAGTCGTGTCATTGTCTCTTTGTTAATTTGAACTTTCCACACATCTCTATCTCATGTCATCATATGGAACTCTAGAAGCTGATTAGCTAAAAAACTTGCATTTGTCATTTTGCTTTTGGTCAACACTGTACTAAATTTTAGTATGCATGCTGGGTTAATCATGAAGAGCGTACTCGTCATCTAATAGTGATTTTGTGTTGGCTATTTATGTATGTCTCAGAGGAACCTTGATCAGTTGGAAGCATTATCCAAGAAGCTCAAGTCAAAAACTCTAAGGACTGAAGCTCCATCTCAATCTATTGCAGCCACCAGGTCTTGTATCTGTCTGTAATTCATTGCTTTCACTTATCCTCATTGAGTCAAGCCTGACTACATGGCAATTATGTTGGGTGAATGCATCTTTTATAATCGTGTTGTTTTCAGGCTTCTTGCACGTGAAGGGATAAATGCCGAACAGCTTGCACGAGATCTTAAGTCCTTTGAGCTGAAGGTAACCTAATATTTCAATTTGTTTGACATACTAATTATACATTGCCACTTGTATATTTTTACATTTGACTTTGGCATGATCAATCTACTTTCGGCAATCTTGTAGTAATTGTATTGATCTTTTTGGTTGGTGGAGACTCGTATAGCTAGGGTAGGGTTGTTTTATGGGTGTCTTAAAAAGTCAATTAGAATTTCAAACGTGACTTCAGTGCAGATTGTTATCATTGGACATTTGTTTCTTCCTTAAAGATTTAGTGTCAGGAAATGCAACCACAATTTTACATCTAGGATATTTCTGGCGCTCCTTCCTGTGTGTAAATCAGTCCTTACATGGAAACACAAGATGTTAATGCAACCACAGAGGTGGTAACATTTGGAAACTAAATTTAATTTAAGCAATTTGACAGAGTAATATCAAGGAGTGTGTCATTGAACTATTGATCCTGAACCTGAGACATCTAGCTCTGATACCATCTTAAAGTTGTGTAACAGGCTCACAACGTACTTATCTCAACATGTTGTTCAACAATTTTTAATCTGAGGATTTTCATTGCAATAACCTGCAGTGTAGGACATTCTTCTAATGAATTTTCTGTTTGTAGACTACATTCGAGGATGTGTTCCCTGCTGAGGCAACAACTGTTGAGGAGTATTTGCAGCCAGGTACTTTCTATTCTTCAAATTTTATGGTTCTTTTGGTGCTGTTTGTCTGTCGTTTTGGTATGTCATCTGCACCTTGTTTATATAGGCATATGGGACTGTTTTCTGTTGTTGCATTTCATTTTCTTCTTGAGGACTGAAAGATGCATATCATGAATTTTGATTTCTGCAACCAAATAGATTTGATGACAAGAGCATAATTTTCAAAGGTTCAGGCAAGGTATTGACATTTTTTCCCCATTAAGATATCGATTTAACCTTTTCTTGTACAATTATAGTTGAACAGAATATTGGCATTTTTAAATGTGTCACTTTCTCACTTTATATGCCCTTTGTTTTAATTCTTGGTCTATCCTTAGTATAACCACATGTTACATTGGTTGAATTTGGAATCCAATTGTGCATGCTGCGAGCTTTATCCTTTCATTCAAAGTGTAGTGAGAGGGTGAGAAGCTAATGCTTTTATCTAAACTTGGTCTAGATAGTATTTAGGAAAGGGTGGAGTTGATGAAGATGTGTTGTATTGTGAAATTCCCTTCTGCTCTTCTTTCTCTCTCTTCTTTTGTTGGATATAACTGCCTCCTAGAACATACTAATGGTATGTTTTCTTAATTGACATTTGCTTGTCCTGTGAGGTGTTGTTTGCTTTTGGCTTTTCTTGCTTCAATCTGAAGCTTTTGTTGTTTTTAGTACATGATGAATAAGAAAAAGATAGTCTTTTAGGGTTAGAATAATCATTGTATTGTTTTGCTGGCCTCAAGAAGGTCGATATGATTTCTCAAATCTTACTTTAAAATAGTCAAATGCAAGGTTGCCCAAGAATGCTGCTATAGGTGTTCTTTACTAGGTTTGCAAATATATTTCTTCAACTAATGGCATCTTTTTAAAATGCTTCTAGTTTTCCTCAGCGTCTTCTGTAATGTCATTTCTGGTGTAAAATTATGATTTCCCTTTTCTCTTTTGGAGTGGATGTGTTTTTATTTTTATTTTTGGTGAAATGGGGAGTGGATGTGTTAACATGCATATATTTGTAAAAATGATGCAGATGGGCCTCTTTAAGTTTGTGCTACAATTTTTGTGTAGCATGTTGTTGTTTCTGCTTTTGATTTATTCCTGTGCTGTTCTTTGTTGTTGATGTTTTGTCTTCATTTCCTGAATAGGCAACTCTTTTAGGTCGTTAGAGTTGTTTTTCATAGTTGTTAGCGTGATCCCTTGACTAGATTCATGCTAGTAAACTCAAATAAGTAAATCTGTTCTATATTTGTTTCACAAGCATTCCTAAGTGTTCTTCTATCCTGTCATGCTTCTTTTTTGGGGTGGAGTGTTGCATTTTCCAGTCCCTCTGTGAGCTGATCGTGCGATCCAAATACATCATTGTTTGTTGTTGAATGCTCCTCTCAATGGCTTACCTGCAGCCTTGGAGTCAGTATCACAACAGTTCCATGCCTCTGGCTTGATCTGCCTTTTCATCTACTAGGTTTCCTTTTTTCCCGTTCAATAGTTGTTTTCCTCTCAACATGCATATATGTAAATGTTCTCTCCTATAAGTTTTTCATGGAACTGTGCATGTCCATTTATATTTCTGATATTTTTAGTCATATTTCCTAAATACATGGTTGGTAATATAAGGTTCCATGATTTGTTTCTCTTGCTTTATGGAATTTATGGTTATGTACCAATGATGAGATGAATTTTTTGCTGCTTCTTGATGTAGGTTCATGAAATAGCAATGGTCTCAGCTATTCAGGAAGCACAGAAGGACAATGTTAGAAGTTTTAATGATTATATGCTGAAAGTATTGGAGGTTGTAACTTGTAACTCAATTATAGAATATTTCAAATTGCTATCTCCACTTTTTCCAGCCCTGGTTTCTAATGGGTGCTTTGCTGTTGTGGCTGACAGGATGATTGGCAAAGGAAAAGCGTGATTTTCTTCAGAGCTTAAGCCGGATATCATTATTACCCAAGACTAACATTGTTGATTCAGGCCATGGAGGTGCTCGTTTCCCCCAAATAGCCTCAACAGTTTCAAGTCCTCAAGTTTCATCTGGTCCTTCAGGCATGGAGATTGTAGCTGTAGCAAACAAGTCGATTCTTGAGAAAAAAGCTTCTGTCTATGGTGGTGTTGTGAAGGACCTTAACAGTGCCAGAGAGCGTGGCTTGCCATTTAAAGTAATGAAAATCTGGTTTTTATTTATCTATAATAGTTATTGCTGCTCATTACATCTTTTGTTTACTAGGCATTGAATTTGTGCTGGGGCAGTTCTAAGATTTTACATAGAAGCATATCTTAATCACAGTTTATTGTTATTTGCCTGCCAGCTGGCACCGTCAGCATATGTATTCAAGGAACTTACTATTATTCATTATTTGTACTTGTTCTCTGCCTTCTAATGGTTGTTTCATTAGTGCGTTTGTTAGATTTATGATGCAGCGTATACATTTGTATCGTTTCACTAAATCTATTTGACTTTGCATGATATGGGCATAATCTGTTTCTGTTATTGTTTGAATTTCAGCCCGCTACTTCTTTCAAGGGTGCTTATGAAAGTTTGGGTATTAATACGTCTGGGGGAAAATCAGTCAGTATGCAGAAAATATGGCATCTCATTCAGGTGTGGCTCTATATATATTCTTAGCTACTTCTCCATGCCATTCCATAGCTCCCTTTTTCTTCTTATGCCATAGAGATGCAAATATGGTTTGTGCAATAATTTGCTAGGCACTTATGGATGAGGATTCCAGTTATTCGGTGGAATGTTTCAAAGAAGATGTCATTGGTAATTGGTGCAAGGCGGCATCTTGAGTGGGGGCATGAGAAGTACATTATGGACATGATACAAAGTCATCCTGCACAAGTATGAAGTTGTTATTTTTACCGTTCTTGACATTTTGGTTCCATAAAACTTCTATGGCTAAAGCTTGTTTATGTTTAGACTCAAAAGCAAATTGCTGCTTCGGGTCATATTTGGAGATATTTTTACTTGCATCATATAGTAATCAAACTTGACCTGTTTGAAGTAGTATTCAGGAGCTGGAGCTCTTTGTCCAGCTTGTCTCTAACAGATTTCAAGGCATTTGACATACTAAAATGTATATACTGAGTTTAGTGCTCATGATTTTGTCCTTCTGCTATTTCTAGGCTGCTCTTGGTGGTGGTGTTGGGAATTTGCAAAGGATTCGTGCCTTCCTTCGGGTCCGTTCTCTTTTTATTATTCAATTATCTGTAGTAGCACATTTTAATGCTTTATTTTGCGTTAGATCTTTGATTATCCTTAATTCTCTTGTTGCAGATTCGTTTTGCGTGATTATGGTGTTCTCGACTTTGATGTTGGTGATGCTCAAGGCAGCCACCTGTTGACACTACGTGGCAGCAGGTTATGAATGCTTCCTTTTCTATTCCATTTTCTATTTTGGTGGTGAAGTCAATACCATAAGAACGCAGAAAATTTGGTCTATTCATGTGAAATCCTCATTTTCACTGGGGTGCTGCTGTAAATAAAAACTGCTGATGTTTTACTCTTGAGATTCAGAGTCTTTTGGTTGAGATGACAGTGATTTATGTTTCAGCTATCCGTCTTACTGTATATGAACTATTACAAGAAGAAAAATATTTATGATAAGAAGCATTTTGTTTTGTTTTTTATGTTAAGAGGGTATTTTGGGCTGCCCTATTTTCTGGGGATATTGCTGATTGCAGTTGCTTTATAAGCACGGAACTCCTATGCCTGTAGCTGACTTATTTTACACATGTCTTGTTTCAACAGATATACTTTTGCTTGAGAACTGGGTATTACAATGAAGCAAGAGATGTTGCCTTGTCATCCCGTAGTGCACATCAGTTTGCACCTCTGGTACTATTTGTTTACCGTGTAAATGTACTGATTGTTGTTCTTCCCTAATGGTTATTTGTTATTGGCAGCTACAGAATGGATAAATACTGGAGGGTATGGTTTCTGCTGAGACAGCTGCAACTGCTTCAGAAGAATGTGAAAAGTTGTTAAGAATGGGTGATCGGGTAGGTCGAGCTGCATATGATAAGAAAAGGTTGTTACTATATGCCATGATATCTGGTTCTCGAAGGCTTGTCGAAAGGCTGCTGAGAGATCTATCGGCACTTTTCACCACCATAGAGGATTTCTTGTGGTTTAAATTGTCAGCCATCAGGGAGTTCTCTCGGAGGTTCATCTGCTATTCTAAGTGAGAGTTCAGTCCCCTATAGTTTAGAGGATTTGCAGGCTTACCTAAATAAGTTTGCAGCATCATACTATACCAAAATGGGAAGGACCCTCTTGTATACCCATATATTCTGCTCCTAAGCGTCCAGTTCCTCCCCCAGCTATCCTCTATTTGTCTAAAAGAAGCAGGCGATGAAGGGAATTTTAACATTGATGCCACTCACATAGCTATCGTGCTTGCTGACCATGGTGTCTCACGGAAGGTACAGGGGCAGGATCAAAGTTTGGTGTCATGGATGCTTATGCAGAAGCATCTAGCATGATTCAACAGTATGGATCTTCATATTTACATCTTGGAGATCTTTCAATGGCATTGGAATATTATGCACAGGCTGCTGCTGCAGGGTGGTGGACGACTATCTTGGACTGGAAGGGCAAATGCGGATCAGCAGAGACAGAGAAGTTTGATGCTGGAAACAACTCCTCATGGAGCTGTTATTGCGAGATGGTGGGATTTACTTTTTACTTGGTTCAAGAGGTTCAGGGGAAGAAGGTGAATTGACAAGGTTTATACCGGACGTAAAACAAGACAACAATTTCTGCTTGAAGCTGCTCGGCAGTGCTTGGAAGCTGGGATATATGACAAAGTATGGTCTTTCTCCCCTGTTTTCCTCCTTTTGTAAAATTTAGTTAATATTGGACTGTGGTGTTCCAATCATATCACTGAACTTTGACTTCAATCGCCCAATTACTTTCATTTAGTGGCAATGATGCAGCTATGACTAGAATTTGTCAATTTGCCAGCCAATTGCTGACATGTTGGCCATGTGGCCATGTGTATACCACATCGGTACTTTGCTTGAAAATTGACTGGAATTTGGTCAAAGTGCATAGACATGAGATGATTAAAACTAAAGTTCAGTGAGATAGCATAATCCACTAAGTTCAGTGACTGCTGATGGAATTTGCCCTTTCTCCTATTGCTTTTATGGAGTCACAGTGAAATAAGTTTTCGATGAACCTTTGAGACTGTGTTTGGTTCATAAAATCTCTTTTCAAGGTGATTCATGTTCTGCTGATCAGTGTTTTTCATTGAGCTACCTAACAACAGAAGTAAATGTGCTGTGATAGAGGGAGGA